>WOXC01005050.1:0-510228 GCA_011680675.1 Gymnobelideus leadbeateri | reverse complement strand
AATTTAGATGCAAAAATTCTAAATAAAATATTAGCCAAAAGACTCCAATAACTTATCACAAAAATAATACACTCTGATCAGGTAGGATTCATTCCAGGAATGCAAGGATGGTTTAATATTGGGAAAACCATCAGTATAATTGAGCATATCAACAATAAAACTAGCAGAAACCACATGATCATCTCAATAGATGCAGAAAAGGCTTTTGACAAAGTACAACATCCATTCCTATTAAAAACACTAGAAAGTATAGGAATAAATGGAGCCTTCCTTAAAATAGTTGCTAGCATCTGTTTAAAACCATCAGCAAGTATTATATGCAATGGGGATAAACTAGAAGCCTTTCCAATAAGATCAGGAGTGAAACAAGGGTGTCCACTATCACCCCTCTTATTCAATCTGGTACTAGAAACGTTAGCAGTAGCAATTAGAGAAGAAAAAGAAATCAAAGGAATCAAATTGGCAAAGAAGTGACCAAGCTGTCACTCTTTGCAGATGATATGATGATATACTTAGAGAATCTAGAGAATCTGGTAAAAAATTACTTGAGACAATAAATAAATTTGGCAAAGTGCAGGATATAAAATAAACCCACATAAATCCTCAGCATTCCTGTACATCTCTAATAAAACTCACAGCAGGATAGAAAGAGAAATTCCATTTAAAGTCACTGTAGACATTATAAAATATTTGGGAATCTACTTGCCAAAACAAACCCAGAATCTGTATGATCACAACTATAAAACACTTCTCACAGAAATAAAATCAGATTTAAATAGTTGGAAAAATATCAATTGCTTGTGGCTGGGTCGAGCTAATATAATAAAAATGACAATTTTACCCAAACTAAATTATATATTTAGTGCCATACCAATCAGTTTACCAAAAAACTACTTTGTAGAGTTAGACAAAATAATAACAAAATTTATCTGGAAAAACAAACGGTCTAGAATATCAAGGGAATTAATGAAAAGAAATGCTAGGGAAGGTGGACTAGCTATGCCAGATCTTAATCTGTATTATACAGCAACAGTCATCAAAACTGCTTGGTACTGGCAGAGGTGTAGAGTAGTGGATCAATGGAATAGATTAGGTGCAGGAGACCCAGCAGTTAATGAATATAGTAATCTATTGTTCGATAAACCCAAAGACCCCAGTTTTTGGGATAAGAATGCACTATTTGACAAAAACTGCTGGGAAAACTGGAATACAGTATGGCAGAAAGTGGGCATAGACCATTTATCTAACACCATATACCAAAATCAAGTCTAAATGGGTGCATGATCTAGGTGTAAAGGATGATACTGTAAGCAATTTGGGAAAGCAAGGAATAATTTACCTGACGGAGAAGAGTAGAATCAGAAGAAATTTGTATACAATCCCAGACATACCATATCTTTGATGACCAACTATGACAGACTGGACTCTTTTCAGCAATGCAGTGATATAAGTTAATCCCGAATGACTCAAGAAAGTGAGAAATGCGCCATCCAGAGATATAACTAGAAAGAACTGAGCCTGAATCCTGATGGAAGCAAACTAAATGATCTTGTTCTTTTCATTGTTTGGTTTTATTTCTTCTTTACCATCTTTCATCCCACCTAGTACAATATGCCTTTGTAATTGGAATAATGTCTAATATGAATGCATTTGCAGACCCTATGCTGTTGTGAGGGGTGGGGGGAGGGAAGTAAAGGAAATTTGAAAACCAAGGAACTATGGAATTGAATCTTGTTAACTGAAACTAAACTAATAAATTAATTAAAAAAATAAAATAAAATAAAATAAAAAAGAATCTTAAAATGCAGGAAGACAAATAATTAGTAAAGCCCTTGAGATTCACCTTAGTTGTTTTGCCTATGTTATATAGCATATGAATCCTTCTTGAAAGAATAGATGTAAGAGAAGTTTAGAGGAAATTATAGTACCTTGATGCTTTAAAAAAAAGTCAGCAATTTTCTGCATTATTGTAGCATGTTATTGACTCATATTGTATTCAATTTTGCCACTCCATAAACATGGGGTTATTAGATTTAGAATATTATCAGCATAAGCAAGGTCTCAAGTAACATAGAAATTAAAGTTATTCAACTTGTTATCAGAAAATAAACATTATTTTTCTAGTCCAATTGAAACCAGGTCAATTAGGATAAAGAAATAAGTAAATACATGTTTTAGAAATAATAGGACAGCCACTTTGTTTTATGGAGCAACAAAATTATATGGTGATAAGTAAAGAAACTCTGGTGTACCTTGAACATAGTTTAAAATGCCCTTCTCTTCTGCTTACCTAAGATTCTAAAGCTCAATTTGTGACATTTCAGACAACCATCATTATTATTTCCTTTTACTATGCTGACCCTCTTGTAGTTCTGCAATAAGAATGATTGTCCCAAAGTAAGAATTTGGAGAGGATATTTTATCTTCTGTACCATAGCTCAAAATCATTCTGATACCCAGTGACCTTGCCTTGCATTTTGCAGACTTTTCAGAAATGAGATTTTATTATATATCCCTCTACTATAAACCTGGTTCTCTTTCCTTTATGAAAGCAATTTGGTAGGTTCCTAAGCAGATAAACCATGAGACTGGAGACTGAGTAGCTTATCAGTACAATGAAGGCACTGGATTATTGCTGAGAAAATAAATAGCATGCCATTCTGATATCCCTTTTTTCTACAAGAGAGAGCATATAAGCAGAATCATCTGAAAGTAAGTGAAAGTGTATTGAAATTATTGAAAAGTCATGGTTGGTTGGATAGGTCTCCAAGGTACTCATAGCATGATACTAAATGCTAGGAGGAGCAAGAAAAGCGAAAGCATTCTATAAAGTAGGAAAAAAAAAACCACTTTTCAGAAGTTTCTGTGTAAGTCATATTGCAAAATCAAGGATTCTATACCTGGGATCCAGTGATATCAACAACAAGGCATACCAAGAAAAATGTACTGGTCACCTTAAGAAAATAAAATGCTGATTTTTGGAATAATTCAATTCAGAAGATTTCTTATGATTCAATGCAATGAGCAGGATATTGGAGATTAAAAGACTAAAATGGAATAATAGAATAATCCCTTCTCTTTAGCAGGTTATGTTATCTTAAGGAGGTTCATGTGAAGAAGTACAATATGTATAATATATACACAGATAAGTAAATACATGAAGTAATAAATGCAATAACAAAATGTAATTCAGAGAAAGAGACAGAGACAGAGAAAAGAAACAGAGACAGAGAGAACTTGAAACTGGGAGATTAGAAGTTCCCTTTTAGAGCTGGCATCTGAGAAGAAACCTATGGAATAGTAGAATGACGGAACATTTAGTAGATGCTTGATAAATGCCTGTTGATTTGACTTGACCTGTGCAAAGACAAGGAATTGGGAGGTAAATTGCTTATAATTAACAATATGTAGGTCACTTTGAGTGTATTGTGTTTTATGCTTGAGTAGGAGCAATGAGACATTAAAAGAGGTCAGAGAAGGAAAGTGAATAGGGTTTAAAAGTCAAACAAGGGAACTGATATTATATCCTAGAGGCAATCGGGCATCATTGAAAGTTTGGGGGCATTTTTGGTAAAGTTTTGGTATTCAGTGATACGGTCAGATTTGTATTTTAGGAATATTCATTAGATATTCTCTGGGGGAGGGGTTGGAGAGACTGGCAGCAAAAAACTGAGTAAGGAGATTGCTTAAAATGCCTCTATGAAGAGTAATGAGAGTCTGAAATACAGTAAGCAGGGGATGGTGTGAGTGGGGAGAAGAGAGAAAACACTTCCTAAATATCATGCTATATCTTTTCTCAGAGGTTGATCAAGGAGAGTTAGATTGAATTTGTTCCCCCCCCCCCACCCCCAGAACCATGTAGCTGTTTAAACTATAACTGCTTCAACTATATTAATGAAATTCCTGTTCTTATTCCCTTGTTATATGGGTTGTAGTTCACATTTTAAGACATTCCTGGGCTGGGGGTTTTATTTTTCATCCTCTCTGCCTCTTACTTTTCATTTCCTATAAATTTTGGATTGCTTTCATCTAGTTTTCTCCTCCTTTTCTACCTCTTATCAAACCTCAGACTTGAGGTTTTCCTTATGTTTTTGTCCTTTTCTGTCTTTGCTAGTCAGCTACTCCCCCATTTTTCTATTTAGCTATAGCTTGTACCTTTTCAGGTATTTTTTTGGCCTCTTTTATATCCATTCCCCTTTGCTTACAGACTTTCTTTTTTTGCTGTGGAATCTATCCTGTGCCATCTTACACTTTTGAACTTTATTAATTTTTCTTCCCTTAGAATCATTATACAAAAATTAATTTATAGCTCGGCATAAAGTTATGATTTTCTGCTGAAAAATGTTTTGTATATTGTTTTGTGGAAAGTAGCATGTTCCTTTATAAACAACAACAGGAGAAGCAACAACAGCAAAACCCCAGAAAAGTTGTGTTTCAGAGATCAAAATTAAAGAAATACAGATTCATATACTCATGCATCTGGAAAAGATCTCAGGGGTCATCTAGGCAAATCTTTTCCCCAAATCATAAATCTAATTAAAAAGAAATTCTATCTTCCACAATCCAAATGGAATTCTGCCCTCTGCTTGAATACCTCCATTGACACAGGAAGCATTAAAACATCCAGTCAATAAACATGTATTAAGTGTCATCTAGGTTCCCAGCACTCTGTTAAATGCTGGGGATGAAAAGAAAGATTTGAGAGTACTGCTCTTAAGAAACTCATATTCCAGTTTAAGACTTCTCTATTTGGCAACTTTTGGTTTGGTGTTGAGCCAAAATCTTCCACCCTGTAATTTGCACCCACTTCATCCTTAGTTTTGTCTTCCACAGCCAATTAAAATACATTATTATCATCTTCAGGATGGCCCTTCAGATATCTGAAGACATATCTTGTCATGCCTTTCCATTTCCTTTCCCACATCCCACTCTGATTCCAGCTCCCAAGTCTCTTCTTGAGGCAAAATGTTTACAGTTACTTCAAAATTTCATTCTTTGCTGTGGTTTTAAGAATTCACTCTTTTCTGGTCACCTTTCTTTGGATGAGTTTTGTGTTTGTTATTCTCCCTTTTCCACTGAGGCATCATAACTGAATCCAGAATTCCAAATATGTTCAAATTATGGCAAATAATAACAAAAGAATACCACTTCCCTGATTCTTTCTACAATACTTTTATTAATGCAGCCTAAGGTCATATTAGCTTTTATGGTTGCCAAATTATACTGCTGACTCAAGTTGAGTCAGTGTGTCTTTTTTATAGATAAAATATACAGGAAGAAATAAGCAGCCTGATAAATACTAGTCTTGTACATCCAAACCTGTAAATAATAGTAAGAGAGATGCAGGGTTGGGATTTAATGAGTGAACTAAAGTCATATTTCAAAATTTATAATGATACTACATATAATAATAGTATGTGTACTTGCTAACTATACAAAGGCTAAAAAAGTAAGGAGGAGAAAATGGGGTGGGAAAACAGGAAATATAAGAATTTAAATGACCTCCTTATTAAATAAAAAAAATCAAAATTGATCTTTCTTAGCTTTTGAGAAAACTACTAAACTCAAAATACTTTCTCCAAATTAGACTATCACTAGCCTCAATGTCTAACCTGCATTTTTAAATTTTGTGTGGACTTTATTTTTCTTGGTATTTGGTGGACCTGGCACCCCTCTCCATTATTTTTTTTAATATCTTATTCATTCATTCGTTTGTTTGTTTGTTTGTTTGTTTTTGGGAGGGCAATTTGGGTTAAGTAACTTGCCCAAGGTCATATGGCTAGGTTTTTTGTTTGTGTGTGTGTTAAGTGTCTGAGGCCGGATCCGAACTCAGGTCCTTCTGACTCCAGGGCCTACTCTCTACTCACTGCACCACCTAGCCGCCCCCCGCCCCCTCCATTCTTTGCTTGTTGAAATCATACATTTTTTAAGGACCAATTTAAATATTAACTGCTCTTTTCCTAACTTGTCCCACAAAATATTTATTTTCACTTCTCTTGTGTACTTATTCCAAATGTATAATTTTAGTTTTGCTTATAAGTCCTGATATGATATTCACCAATGAGAATCACCCATCAACCATAAGTATAGTCTTAAATCATTGCATTGGGCACTGAAGGGCTAAATTACTTGTCAAGGATAACCTAGTTACTATGTAACAGAGGCAGGATGGACCTGAACCCAGGTAGTCCTATTCCAAGGTTATTCCTTTATTCACTGTACAACACTGTCTTTCTTCATGTGCTTATGTATTATTTTATATTTTTATTATTATTATTAATATACATGCCAAGTCCTTCTTCTTGATTGTGGACACCATGAAGACAGACTATGCCTCATCTACATTTTGTATCTCACCTAGCACCTATTAGGATTCTCAGCACGTTGTAAATACTTAATAAATGTTGATTTGACATGAATTAAAATTAAATGAATACAAGATCATAAATGGAGATACTCCATGGCACTGCATTCTCATTATGTTGAGTGATGACAGAGAACAATGGTTTGAAATAGAATGAAATGTAAATTGCAGACATCAAAGTTAAGAGCTAGGGAAGGAAATTGAAATGGTTCTCTGTTGAGTCCTACAAAATAGTGAGGGCCTTGGGACTATAATTACATATGAAAAAGAAAGGATTTTTGAAGGAGTATTTCTGAATTATTGATATGAGGCTGGGTTAAGATGTTTCCTAGGGTATTTCTCCTGGCATTGATCTATTTCCTTTCCTTCCCTACAAGTAAGTTAGAAGAGATTGCCTTACCTTGCCCTTTTCTCTCTTCATTCTTCTCTTGCATTCTATTCCTTACTTGGTTGGTAATAGATTGAAAATCTTTTGCTTCAGGTTTTTCATTTTTTTTTTTGTTTTGGTTTTGTTTTGGTTTTTGTTTTTTAGGGCAATTGGGGTTAAGTGACTTGCCCAAGGTCACAAGGCTAGTTAAGTGTTAAGTGTCTGAGGCTGGATTTGAACTCAGATCTTCCTGACTCCAGGACTGGTGCTCTATTCACTGCAGCACCTAGCCACCCCTTCAGTTTTTTTTTTTTAATTGTAATTGGAAGTGTTTTTTGTTTTTGTTTTGCCTTGCTTCTTACACTGCAGGATAGAGGAACAAGAAGTATAGTGATTACTTCTCTTTACCATGGGTAACAATGGCTACAAGGATGGTTGTATTGTTAGCAGAGGAGTGACCAATATCGACTCATTCATTGTTTTCTATCTGTACCTCTGTGTGTCTTTCTGTCTGTCTCTCTTTCACAAACATATACACACACATGACTTTATGTCAGGATAAGCCCATGTGGACCAAATATAGATTGTCTATTGCATTCTACTTTCACAAATAATTGTTTATATTATATAATACAAATGATATACATATTTTGTTTATGTTTATTTTCTTTCTTTCTTTTTTTGCTTTTTTTTTTTGGAGGGCAATTGGGCTTAAGTAACTTGCCCAAGGTCACATGGCTAGGTATTGTTTGTGTGTGTGTTAAGTATCTGAGGTCGGATCCGAACTCAGGTCCTTCTGACTCCAAGGCCGATGCACTACTCACTGTGCCACCTTATTTTCTTTCTTTTTAAAATATTATTTGTAATTTATGGAATAAAGTAAACATTTACATAACACAGTACAATAAAAAAGAAAAGGGTACATCAAACTGCAAATCTACTATGCACAACTTGCTATTACATTCAAATATACAGAAATATTATCTTGTAATTTTTTCTTTTTTTTTCTTCCCTCTTCCTACCCTAGAGATGGCTACCATTAGACAGACAGAAACACACACACACACACACACACACACACACACATGCACACATACAGACATATACATATATAAGTGTGTGTGTGTGTGTGTGTGTAAAATTATTCACTTTGTCACACAATTTTATTTATTAATTCTTTCCCTGGATATAGATAACATTTTTCTTCATATATCCTTTAGAGTTAATTTGGGTGTTTGTAACAGACAAGATAACTTATTTGCTCAGTTATTCTTTTTTTTTTTTGTAAATAGTATTTATTTTTTCCAATTACATGTAAAGATAGTTTCCAACATTCATGTTTATAAGATTTTTTCAAATTTTGTCCCTCCCTCACCTCTTATGTTACAAAAATGGTAGACAATTTGATATAGGTTATATATGTATAAATCATGGAAACATATTTCCACATTAGTCATGTTGTGAAAGAAGGAACAGAAAAAAAAGGAAGAGACCAAGGGAAATAATATACTTTGATCTACATTCAAACGCAATAGTTCCTTCTCTGTATGTGGATAGCAATTTCAGTCATGAGTCTTTTAGAATTGTCTTGGATCATTGTATTGCTGAGAAGAGTAAAGTCAATTATAACTGATCACTGCACAGTGTTACTATGTGGGATAATCTCCTGGTTCTACTCACTTCACTCAGCATCAATTCATGTAAGTCTTTCCAGCCTTTTTTTCCCCTGAAACTTACCTGCTCATCATTTCTAATACGACATTAGCATTCTGTTATATTCATATACCACAACTTGCTTAGCTATTCCCCAATTGATAGGCATCCCTTCAATTTTCAATTCTTTGTCACCACAAAAAGTGCTGTTATAACCATGTCTTTTTAAAATATGCATGGTCTCTTTGGAATACAGATCTAGTAGTAGTATTGTTAGATCAAAGGGTATGCAAAGTTTGAATGATCATTGGGCATAGTTCCAAATTGTTCTCCAAAATGGTTAAAACAGTTCACAACTCTACCAACAATTCATTATTGTCCCAATTTTCCCACATCTTCTCCAACACATATCATTTTCCTTTTTCTGTCATATTACCCAAACTGCTAGGTGTGATGTGGTACCTCAGAGTTATTTTCATTTTCATTTCTCTAATTAATAGCATTTTAGACCTTCTTATATGCCTATAAATAGATTTGATTTCTTCATCTAAAAACTTCTTATTCATAACCTTTGACCATTTTCCAGTTGGGGAATGACTTGTTTTCTTATAAATTTGACTCAGTTCTCTATATATTTGAGAAATTAGGCCTTTATCAGAAACACATATTGTAAAATGATTTTTTCCAGCTTTCTGATTTCTTTATAATCTAGGTTGCATTGGTTTTGTTTGTGCAAAACATTTTTAATTTAATGTAATCAAAATTATTCATTGTGTATTTCATAATCTTTTATATCCCTTGTTGGCTCCCTACTCCAGAGATCTGACAGATAAACTATTCCTTGCTCTCCTAATTTGCTTATGGTATCACTCTTTATGCATGTATCATGGACCCATTTCGACCTTATCTGGGTATGCTGTGTGAGATGTTTGTCTGTGCCTAGATTTTGTCATACTATTTTCGAGTTTTCTATTAAGTATTTTTTTTTTTGGTTTTTGGAGGGCAATTGGGGTTAAGTAACTTGCCCAAGGCCACTCGGCTAGGTTTTTATTTGTGTGTGCGTTAAGTGTCTGAGGTCAGATCTGAACTCAGGTCCTTCTGACTCCAGGGCTGACGCTCTACTCACTGTGCCACCTAGCCGCCCCTAAGTATTTTTTTTAATCAAATAGTGAATTCTTGTTCCAGAAGCTGGTATCTGTGGGTTTGCTATTGTCATTTACTACTGTGTTATATACCAAACATATTCCTCTGATCTACCGCTATATTTCTTACCTTTAATTTCTTTTTTTTTAATTATTAAACAAATGCTTTATTAACTTCTGTTTTACATCATTCATTTTCGCCAGATTTTGAATTACAATCATTTTCGCCCCGTTATTCCCCTACCCAACCTCCCAGAATAGCAGTCCCACAAGATATCGCTTCCTCCAATCTGCTCTCTCCCATACCTTCTCCCATACCCCCTTCGACTTTTCCATTAGAGGAAGGTGAATCTTTGTGTCCCAATGTCTGCACATCTTATCTCCCAATTATAAGCAAAAGAGTATTAATAATAGTAGTTATATATATTTGAAAAATTTAATGTTAAGACCTCGACTTTCAGATCCATTTCCTTCTTCCCTTGTCACCCATTCCCTCTGGGGAGATAAGTAATTCAGTATATGTTGTACATGTCTAGCTATGCAAAACAATATCATACTAGATATATTGTACAAAGCTGCTTACAATTCCCTCCCACTCATCACACCCCCCACCTGGTCCATTCCTCACATGATCCTGTCCCTCTTCTATAATGGGTACTTACAACAACCCCTCCCCCCAAGGATGCCCTCCCATCCATCTTCCCTCCTCTCATCCCCCTTTCCCCTATTCTGCTGCAGGTTGAGATATCCCAATTAGCATGTATGTCATTCTCTCCCTGAACCAAATTCAATGAGAACATGGTTTTGCCTTTTTGCCTTCCTATTCTTCCCCCCATTACAACCACTTCCCCTTGCTTCTTCTACATGAGATAGTTTACCCTACCCTGTCTCTCCCCATCTCCCCTTGCCACTTTCCTCTCTCACCTCATAATTTCATCCCTTGAGTATTCTCCCTTCCCAACAAATTCAACCTATGCCCTCTATCCATATATAACTGTAACCATTTACACACACATTCACATATGTACTCATATGACCAGACACCCTTCTTCCATTATTTTCATAGGGAGAAAGATATCATCAGTCACAGATATTACTTTTCCATATAGAAACATAAATAGTTCAACTTTGATAAGTTCCTTTTGATTTCTTTTCCCTGATTACCTTCTCAGGCATCTCTTCCTTCTTGTGTCTGGATGTCAAATTTTCTATTCAATTCTGGTTTTTTCCTCAAGAATGCTTGAAAGTCCTCTATTCCACTGAATGACCATATTTTCCCCTGAAAGAAAATACTCAGTTTTGCTGGGTAGGTGACCCTTGGGTTCATTCCCAGTTCTTTTGCCCTCTGGAATATCATATTCCATGCCCTTCGATCCCTCAGTGTAGAAGCTGCCAGGTCCTGGGCTATTCTGATTGTGTTTCCACAATATTGAAATTGTTTCTTCCTGGCTGCTTGTAGTATTTTCTCCTTGATCTGGGGATTCTGGAACCTGGCTATAATATTCCTGGGAGTTTTCTTTTTGGGATCTTTTTCAGGAGGTGATCTGTGGATTCTTTCAACCTCTATTTTGCCCTCTGGATCTAAAACATCAGGGCAATTTTCCTTGAGAATTTCTTGAAGGGTGATTTCTAGGTTCTTTCTTTGATCATGGCTTTCAGGTAGTCCAATAATTTTTAAATTGTCTCTCCTGGATCTCTTTTCCAGGTCAGTGGTTTTTCCCATGAGATATTTCACATTGCCTTCTAATCTTTCATTTGTTTGGATCTGCTTAACAGCATCTTGATTTCTCATAAAGTCATTAGCTTCCATTTGCTCCAGTCTAACTCTGAAGGAATGAATCTCCTCAGTGAACTTTTGAGATTCTTTTTCCATCTGGCAAATTCGACTTTTTAAGGCTTTCTTCTCCTCATTGCCCTTTTGGGCCTCCTTTGCCATTTGAGTTAGTCTATTTTTTAAGGTGTTGTTTTCCTCAGTCAGGCTGTTGACCCTCATTTCATACTTTTCCTGCATCCTTTTCATTTCTCTTTCCAATTTTTCCTCCACTTCTCTTATTTGATTTTTAAAGTCCTTCTTAAGGTCCTCTATGGCCTGCAACCCGCTCATGTTTTCCCCTGGGGCTTTTGGAGCAGGACTTCTGACCTCACAGTCCTTTTCCTGCTCTATGCCCCCAAAATAGGAGTCTAGGGTTGCATTTTTCTGTTTCCTTTGCCTTGGCATGTTGCCACTTAGTTACTTGACTTTTGGGCTTGTTGCCACACTATGGCTTTAAGGCCAGCTAGAGGAATTTTCGTCCCGAACGTGTGGGGGGGGCAACTTCCATTTCTGGCAATCTGTAAGCCCACCCATGACTTCCACCCTAGATCACAATCCAGATCCAGGGAGGTTAAAGCAAGAGCGATTACCCCCCAAGACTGATCTCTGGATCTTCCTACGGTTCAGCAGGCCAGGAGCTGGACCTGTGTCTGAAAACTACAAAATGGCGTGTCTCCTCAACGGCTTCTAGCCCCCAGGGGAGGGAGCTGACACATTCCCCAAATACAGGTCCCAAAGTCCATAGGACACTAACCTCTTACTTTGTCCTAGGCATGTCTATGTTGATAATTCTGGAGTCGTCACAGCTACTGGTGTTCTGGGGTTCCTCCAGCCAGCTGTTGGCCCTGGTGCCCTGGGGCTAAAACCTCAGCTCACAGGGACCTCAGCTCCTGCTCAGCTAGGCTTCCCGCGCTCTGCGCACTGCGCACTGCCAGCTCCCAGACTGCTGTGCTGGTCCTTCCTGCAGGGTTGCTAGGCTGTCCTCAGTGGGAGGTTAGTTTCTCTGTGGGTGCTGGGGCTCCAGAAGTTGTTCAGAGTCCCCTTTTACAAAGTTTGGGGGGAATCTGGGGGCAGAGTGGCTTGGATGAGCTGTTTCTACTCCGCCATCTTGGCTCCACCCCTACCGCTATATTTCTTAGATATTAACAAATAATTTTGATGACTGCAGGTTTATAATATAGTTTTAGATCAGCTATGGCTAGGCCACATTCCTTTGCATTTTTTCCATGATTACCTTGATATTCTTGACTTTTTCTACTTCCAGACAAATTTTGTTATTATTTCTCTAGCTCTACTAACCATTTTTTGTTAATTTGGTTGGTACAGGACTGAATAAGTAAATTAATTTAGATAGAATTATCTTTTTATCATATTAGCTCAGCCTTCCCATGAGCAACTGATGTTTTTTTTTTCCAATTTTCTAGATCTGATTTTGTGTGAGAAATGTTTTTCAATTTAGTTCATATATTTCCTGGTTTTGTCTTGGCAAGTGGACTCCAAAATATTTTAAATTGTATACATTTATTTTAAATTGAATTTCTTTTTCTATCTTTGGATGCTGAGCTTTACCAGCAATATATAGAAACGCTGACATTTTACATTTTATGTGGATTTATTTTACATCCTGAGATTTTCTTAAAGACCTTTTTTTTTCCAAATGCTTTATTAACTTCTGGTTTACATCATTCATTTTTGTGATATTTTGAGTTAAAATTTTTCCCCATTTTCCCCCTACCCACCAACCCAGAATAACAGTCCCACAGGATATTCCATCATCCAACCTGCTCTCTTCCATCTCTTCTCCCATACCTCCTTCAACTTTTCCAGTAGGGCAAAGTGAATTCCCCTGCCTCAATGTCTGTACATCTTATCTCCCAATTATATGCAAAAGAGTATTAATCATAGTATTTATATATTTTTTAAAATTTGATTTTAAAAGGAAGATAAGCAACTCAGTATATGCTGTACATGTGTAGCTATGCAAAACATTACCATAGTAGATATATTATAAAAGACTGACTATATTTCCCTCCCTCCCATCCCACCTCCCACCTGGTCCACTTCCCACCTTGATCCTGTCCCTTTACAAAAGTGGGTACTTCTGCCCTATGGACTTTGAGACCAGTATTTGGGGAACACGTCGGCTTCCTCCCCTGGGGGCGAAAAACTGCTGAGGAAACGTGGCACAGAGGCCATTTTGCAGCATCAGTGGCAGCTCCAGCTCCAGGTCTCTGAACTGTAGAGAGATCCAGCAATCAGTCTGGGGGTTAATTGCTCTTGCTTTAACCTGCTTGGATCTGGATTGTGGTCTTGGGGGAAGGTCTGGGGTGGGTATCGAATTTGCCAGAGTGGGTGGAGGCTTTACAGAGGCCACCTAACTTCCGGAAGTTGTGAAGACCTCACAGTTGTGAAGACCCCCAAAATCAAGTAATTAAGTGGCAATATGCCTGGGCAAAGGAAGCAAAATAAACAGAAAAATGCAACTTTAGTCTCCTATTTTGGGGGCAGAAATGATCAAAGCATGGAACAGGAGGAGGACTATGAGGTCAGAACTCCTGCACCAAAAGACCCAAATGAAAATACAAGCTGGCTACAGGCCATAGAGGACCTTAAGAAGCAGATAAGAGAAGTGGGGGAAAAACTGGGAAGAGAAATGAGAAAGATGCAAGAAAAGTATGAAGTGATAGTCAACAGCCTGACGGAGGAAAATAACACCTTAAAAAATAGACTAACTCAAATGGCAAAAGAGGCTCAGAAAGGCAATGAGGAGAAGAATGCCTTTAAAAGCTGAATTTGCCAGATGGAAAAAAGAATCTCAAAAGCTCACTGAGGAGAATCATTCCTTCAGAATTGGACTGGAGCAAATGGAAGCTAGTAACTTTATGAGAAATCAAGATGCTGTTAGATCCAAACAAATGAAAAAATAGAAGGCAATGTGAAATATCTCATGGGAAAAACCACTGACCTGGAAAATAGATCCAGGAGAGATAATTTAAAAATTATTGGACTACCTGAAAGCCACCATCAAAAAAAGAACCTAGAAATCATCCTTCAAGAAATTCTCGGGGTGGCAGCGACCCGCCTGCCTATGTCACTGCCGGTTGGGGCGCCATCTTGCTCTTGCTTGCGTCTGTGGTGGGGTTGGATGGGACTGTGGCGGCGGCGGCGGTGGTGGCGGTAAGGGGGCGGCGCGCTGGTGCCCGGGCCTGGCGAGCCCCTCCTCCCCGCGGGCTCCGCGGCGTGTCGGGCGCCGGACGCTGGGCGGCTGGGGCGCCGGGCAGGGGGGGATGTCCGCCTTCTCGGAGGCGGCGCTGGAGAAGAAGCTGTCGGAGCTGAGCAACTCGCAGCAGAGCGTGCAGACGCTCTCCTTGTGGCTGATCCACCACCGCAAACACTCGCGGCCCATCGTCACCGTGTGGGAGAGGGAGCTGCGCAAGGCCAAACCAAACAGGAAACTGACATTTCTTTATCTTGCCAATGATGTCATCCAGAACAGCAAAAGAAAAGGGCCAGAATTCACGAAAGATTTTGCACCAGTCATAGTTGAAGCCTTTAAGCATGTTTCCAGTGAGACTGATGAAAATTGTAAAAAACATCTTGGAAGAGTGCTGTCTATTTGGGAAGAAAGGTCTGTTTATGAAAATGATGTGTTAGAACAACTTAGGCAAGCTCTCTATGGTGATAAGAAGTCTAGAAAACGTTCATATGAACAGATAAAGGTGGATGAGAATGAAAATTGTTCAGCACTAGGATCACCAAGTGAACCTCCACAGACTATAGATCTCATTAGAGCCTTACAAGAACTTGAAAATGCAGCCTCTGGTGATGCAGCAGTTCATCAGAGAATAGCTTCTTTGCCTGTTGAAGTTCAAGATGTATCTCTACTTGACAAAATAACAGATAAAGAATCAGGAGAACAGCTTTCCAAGATGGTAGATGATGCATGCATGCTGTTGGCGGATTACAATGGTCGATTGGCAGCAGAAATAGATGACAGGAAGCAACTAACTCGAATGTTAGCAGATTTTCTTCGTTGTCAAAAAGAAGCCCTTGCAGAGAAAGAACATAAGCTGGAAGTGCGTAACTCTTTAATTATTTGGAACTTCTACATTAATATATTTGCCTCATGGGCTTTTCCCTATTTAAGCTTGTAAGGCCTTAACTGTAGATCCTGTGAATTTTAAATTTTTATGTGTATATAAATATTACAGGCTATGCCCTAAATTTGTCTCTTCCTGCACTAATTGGGTTCTCCAGACTCTGGACTGACTCCAGTTCTCTGGACTAATCGGTTCAGTTGGACCAAGCCAAGTAGCCAAAGGAATAATCAAAAACTTGGACTAGCAGCATTCTATTAACCTTTATAGGTAGCTGTATGGAAGAGCATGCATTAATAAAACAACTTGTCAGCATTATCAGTTTAAAATAAGAGCATCTCCTTTTCTCTCATGGAACAAAAAGCAATGGGAAGACAGGACTGAAGTGAATATTTATTTTAATAGTAGTAATTTTTAAATTACTGCTTTTATTAACTGGTGGTCTTTTATGTATTTGATTTAGAAATGAAAATAACTTGTTAGCCATGAATTTTATTATGATTTATACAGTTTGACCTTGTTCATAATATCAGAACTCAACAGTGTGGGGAGAGGAAATTTTGGACATGATCTGTAATGTTTTAGTGGTTAGGCTTAGGTAAAATGTTTTCTGCTATAGCAGCTGCATAGTTTAATATTGATAAGTTTTTATCCAACATCCAAAGTTCTATATTTAGGAGCAATTACCTGTAAACTTTTGGATTTCTCTTGACACTTCCTGAATCATCAGTTTGATTTTCTCTTCTACATGAGGGGCAGCTCTTGTTATATATCTTCTCCAGTTGCTAGTGAGAATAACTGATGTTTTCCTTCTTCAGTGACAGTAGGAGGTGGGAAGGTTCCCTCTTGTCATCATCCAGATTAGAAGTGAAGAGTATGCTAGTTGGTATAATCAGCTTGCCAGTCTCAGAGAGGATCAGAAACAAAGCATAATGCCCAATTCAACCCTCTGCATTCTTGTCTGTTGTTTAGTTTTCAGAGCAGCATGCACATGTGACCTAGAGCCCACATAGACTACTAGTAAAATTCTATACTTGCCACATTTAAGATATAATGGATGAAAAATACAGAAATTTAAACAGCAGACATGCTATTGCATTGCTTTTCTTGGCCCCACTTGACCTCTCTATTGATGCTCACTCTTATGTCTTAGGACCATTGTGCTCACAGACACATCTCTATGTGTGATCAGTGACTGCACCAACTCTTTATATCCTGGCTAATTATAGAGACTGATAGAAAAATTAAATGGAGCAGCCAGCCTATATTTCACCATGTTTGGAAAATCTTGTTTTGGGGCAGCTAGGTGGTACAGTGAATAGAGCACCGGCCCTGGAATCAGGAGGTCCTGAGTTCAAATCTGGCCTCAGACACTTAACACTTACTAGCCTTGTGACCTTGGGCAAGTCACTTAACTGCAATTCCCCTGCCTTCCCCCTCCAAAAAACAACAACAAAAAAGGTGTCTCCCTTGATCATTTGACTTTCCTCCAGTCACCATTCAGTAGTACCTCTCTCCTACCACTACCCATCCACCACACCAAAAGGAATTGATATTTTAGTATACCGCTTTTAAAAGTTTTACTTAACCCATGTTATATTTAGAATTATGATATTTTAAAAAATAAAGATAAACCTGATAATTTAAAAAAAAAAAAGAAAGAAATTCTCAAGGAAAATTGACCTGATGTTTTAGACCCAGAGGGGGAATAGAGGTTGAAAGAATCCACCAATCACCTCCTGAAAAGGATCCCAAAAAGAAAACTCCTAGGAATATTATAGCCATGTTCCCAGAACTCCCAGATCAAGGAGAAAATCCTACAAGCAGCCAGGAAGAAACAATTTCAATATTGTGGAAACACAATCAGAATAGCCCAGGACCTGGCAGCTTCTACACTGAGGGATAGAAGGGCATGGAATATGATATTCCAGAGGGCAAAAGAACTGGGAATGAACCCAAGGGTCACCTACCCAGCAAAACTGAGTATCTTGTTTCAGGGGAAAATGTGGTCATTCAGTGGAATAGAGGACTTTCAAGCATTCTTGCGGAAAAAACCAGAGTTGAATAGAAAATTTGACATTCAGAAACAAGAAGCAAGAGATGCTTGAGAAGGTAATCAGGGAAAAGAAATCAAAAAGAACTTATTGGGGCAGCTACGTGGTGCAGTGAGTAAGAGCACCAGTCCCAGAGTTGGGATAACTGGCATTGAATCCGGGCTCAGAAAATGAGCACCCACACATAAATAATGACTAGCCGTGTAACCTTGAGCCAGTTACTTAACCCCAATTGCTTAAAAAAAAAAGGAACTTATCAAAGTTTACATTCCCACATGGAAAAACAATAACTGTGTCTGATGAAACCTTTCTGAGTATGAAAATAATTGAAGAACGGTATATGGACATATGAATACATATGTGAATGTGTGCATTTATGTTTACAGGTACACATGCATAGAGGGCATAGGTTGAATTTGGTGGGAAGGGATGATAATTAAGGGGTGAAGATAAGAGGTGAGAGAGGAAAGTGACAAGAGTAGATGGGGAGAGACAGGGTAGGGTAAACTATCTCATGTAGAAGAGGCAAGGGGAAGTAGTTACAGGGGAGGGGAAGAACAGGAAGGCAAAAATGCAAAACCTTATTCTCATTGAACTTGGCTCAGGGAGAGAATCACATACATACTAAATGGGATATCTCACCCTGCAGGAGAGTAAGGGGAAGGGGGATGAGAGGGGAGATGATGGAGGGAAGGGCATCCTAGGGGGAGGGGAGGTTGGAAGTACCCAATTTAGGAAAGGGACAGGATCAAAGTAGGGAATGGACCAGGTGGGGGGTGGGATGGGTGGGAGGGAAATACAAGCAGTCTTTTACAATATATCTACTATGGTAATGTTTTGCTTAGCTATACATGTACAACACATTCTGAATTGCTTATCTTCCCAGAGGTAGTGGGTGACAAGGGAGGAAGGGAATGGATCTGAAATTCGAAGTCTTAAAATTAAATGTTTCACATGTATATAAATACTATTATTAATACTATTTTGCATGTAATTGGAGATAAGATGTTCAGGCATTGGGGCTCAGAGATTCACCTTGCCCTAATGGCAAAGTTGAAGGGGGTATGGGAGAAGATGTGGGAGAGAGCAAATTAGATGAGGGGATATCTAGTGGGACTGCTACTCTGGAGTGGTAGGTAGGGAAAAAAATGGGGAAAAAATTGTAACTCAAAACCTGGTGGAAATGAATGATGTAAACCAGAAGTTAATAACGCATTTGTCAAAAAAAAAAGTGGGTACTTCCAACTTCCCTTCCCCACAGCCCTCGCTTCCCTCCACTGCCTCACCCCATCCCCCTCCTTCCCATGCTCCTGTAGGGTGGGACACCTTATTTTGTATGCATGTCATTCCCTCCCTGCCCCAAATTCAATGAGTATAAGGTTTTGCCTTTTTTGCCTTCCTATTCCTCCCCTCCCCTGCAACCACCTTCCCCTGCCTCCTCTACAAGAGACAGTTCACCCCATTGTGTCTCCCCATTCCCCCTCACCACATTCCTCTCACCTCTTAACCTCACCTTTTAAATACCATCCCTTCCTATTAAATTCGACCTGTGCTCTATATCTATGTATACCTGAAAACATATATACACACATTCACATATGTATTCATATGCCCATATACCCTTCTACAACTATTTTCATACTGAGAAAAGTTTTATCAGTTAAAGTTATTGTTTTTCTCTGTAGGAATGTAAACTTTGGTAAGTTCATAGTCATTTCTTTTCCCTGTTTACCTTCTCAAGCATCTCTTGCTTCTTGTGTCTGAATGTCAAAGTTTCTATTCAACTCTGTTTTTTTCTGCAAGAATGCTTGAAAGTCCTCTATTCCACTGAATGACCAGATCCTGTCTTATCCTGATTGAGTTTCTACAATATTGAAATTGTTTCTTCTTGGCTGCTTATAATATTCTCTCCTTGATCTGGGAATTCTGGAACCTGGCTACAATATTCCTAGGGGTTTTCTTTTTGGGATCTTTTCCAGGAGTTGACCTGTGGATTCTTTCAATTTCTATTTTGCCCTCTGGTTCTAAAATATCAGCGAAATTTTCCTTGAGAATTTCTCATTTCTCCTCCCAATTTCCCCCCACTTCTCTTATCTGCTTCTTAAGGTCCTCTATGGCCTGTAGCCAGCTTGTATTTTCATTTGAGGCTTTTGGTGCAGGAGTTCCAACCTCATAGTCCCCCTCCTGTTCCATACTTTGATCCTCTTTGCTCCCAAAATAGGAGTTTAATGTTGCATTTTTCTGTTCATGTTGTTTCCTTTGCCTAGGCATGTTGCCACTCAATTACTTGACTTTTGGGCTTGCTGACACAGTAGAACTTTGCCACCAGCCAGGGGTACTTCTGTCACAAACGTTGGGGTTTTCTCAACTTCTGGAAGTATTATTTGGGTGGCCTCTGTGAAGCATCCACACACTCTGGCAAGCTGGTAACACACCCCAAGACCTGCAATCCAGATCCAAGAAGGGTAATGCAAGAGCGCTAAACCCCCAGACTGATTGCGGGATCCCCCTACAGTTCAAAAGCCAAGAGCTGAAGCTGCAATGTGGCAATGTGGCACAAGCTGTGCCTGCTCCTTAGCAGCTTCTAGCCCCTGGGGAAGAAGCTGACTGTGCTCTCCCAACCAGTCCTAAAATCCATAGGGCACTGACCTCTCAGTTTGTCCTAGACATCTCTGTGTTGATTATTCTGGAAATGCCACAACTGCTGGTGTTCTGGGGTCCCTCCAGCTGGCTGCTCTGGCCACCTTGGGGCTAACACCTCTGACTCACGTGGACCTGTGCTTAGCTCCCAGAGGGCTGTCGGGCTGCTCCCTGCCACACTGCTGGGCTATCCTCAGTGGGAGGTTAGCTTTTCTGTGTCATTTTGTGGGTTCTGGCGCTCTAGGGGTTGTTCATAGTCCCCCTTTTACATAATTTTGAAGTGGTGTGGGCTAGAGCTCCATCAAAGTGCTGTTTCTACTCTGCCGTCTTGACTCTGCCCTCCTTAAAGTTGTTTATTATTTCAAGAACATTTTTATTGATTCTCTAGAATTCTCTAAGTATACCATCTTACCCTTTGCAAAGCATGGTAGTTTTATCTCCTTGTTAACTATTCTAATTCCTTCCATTTCTTTTTCTTCTCATTGCTAAAACTGATAGTTTTAGTAAAATATTTAATAATATTGGTGATAATGGGCAAACTTATTTCACCCCTCATCGTTTTGGGAAGACCTCTAGCTTTTCCCCACTACAGATAATGCTTGCTGATGGTTTTAGATAGATATTACTTATCATTTTAAGGAAGGCTCCAATTATTCCTATGCTCTCTAGTGCTTTAATAAGGAATTTTTGCTATATTTTTTCAAAAGTTTTTTTTTTCTTTTCTGCATCTATTGAGAAAATCATATAATTTCTGTTGGCTTCATTATTGATATGGTCAATTATCACTATAGTCTTCCTTATAATGGCCCAGTCCTGCATTCCTGAGAAAAATTCCAGCTTGTCATAGAATACTGTCCTTGTGAAAAATTGGTATTATCTCTTGGCTAATATTTTCTTTAAAAATTTTGCATCAATATTCATTAGGGGAATTCTCTCATAATGTTCTTTTTCTATTATAGCTCTTTATGGTTTAGGTATCAGCACCATAGTTGTGTCATAAAAGTAATTTGGTAGGACTCCTTCTTAGCCTATTTTCCTAATAGTTCCAAATCTCTAAAACTATAAACTCGAATTAATTACTCCTTACATGTTTGGTAGAATTCTGATGTAAATCCTTCTGGCTCTGGAGTTTTTTCCTTAGGGAGTTCATTGATGGCTTTGTCAATGTCTTTTTTCTGAAATGAGATTATCCTGTTAATCAGGGCAACTTACACTTTTGTAAATATTCATCTATTTTGTTTTTATTGTTTGTCGTGAGAATAATTATTTCATCTTCCTTGACTGCCAAGTTCATAGAGTTGTGTCTAGAGGCAGTGCTAAAGCAGAATCTATTTGATTCTTCTCCTTTATTTGTTTTCAAAATCAACATGATTGATTTGCAAAATTTTTTTTTAAGTTTAGTATGTTATATTGTTTTTGAAAATCCAAACAGTTCAGCTATTAGGGGAAAAAATCTTAACCAAATAAATATAATAATAAAATATTAAACAGATTCTGATAAGTTGTAGAGGAGATGAGAAATGACACACTTAAAAAAGTAGCGTGAGTTTAAGTCATGTCTTAATAAATGAAGGAAATACCACTATTCCTTGACTTGAATTACAAGGACAATTCAAATTCTCCTTCCCTTTAGAATATTAGCACTTTAATAAAAATTACAAGAAAATTATTAAGAAATTACATAAATGTTTATAACATAAATGAAACAATCAACTGCCAAGTCTTCATTAAAGCACCTATTATGTGGTAGTCACTTTGCTAGGTAGTAAAGATATCGATCCTCTTAGAAAAGCAGCCTGGATGGGGCGGCTAGGTGGCACAGTGAGTAGAGTGCTGGCCCTGGAGCCAGAAGGACCTGAGTTTGGATCAGGCCTCAGACACTTAACTCACACAAACAAAAACCTAGCTGTGTGACCTTGGGCAAGTTACTTGATCCCAATTGCCCTCCAAAAGAAAAGAAAAGCAGCCTGGAATAGTAGATAAATTGGTCTCTTAGAGAACCAGGAAGATTGGGGTTTAAAGTACTGGCATAATATATGGTTGTTGGGTCCCTGGCATGTAATTTAATTTCTCAATGACAAATGCAAATCTCTAAAACTATAAATTGGAAAAAGGAGGCCAACTTGCATCAATAGAGGCAGTTCATCCAGGAAATTCCTATACTAATTAAAATTCGTTAAACCTTATCCCTAAATGATCAGTTCAGCATTACATTCAAGACAAAAATTTAACCTCTATGAAAGCAGAGTTCTTCAGTACAGGTTTTAGTCATTAGCAATTTATGGTTGTTATTTCTCTGCAGGTAGAGTAGTGACAGACAATCACATTGTAATAAAGCACCATTGACTACTCTAGGAAAATAGCAAGACCATAAGGAATAGAAGGAATTTTTGAAAGATGACTTTAACAAACTCTTGTGGTTGGAAGGAAATCCAAATTTATTCCAATAGTATTTGGTAAAACATTGCTTTTTACTTCATTGCCTAACACTTTCATTTGGGAAGATGGGGGCAACAGTATTACATTACTTCACTGTAAATCAGATATAAAATTAACAAAATGTCAACATTACGGAAAGAGTCCTAGATTTGGAGTCCAAAAACCTGAGTCCAAGTTCTGACAAAGCCTATACTCAACTTGTCCTTTGGGCAAGTTACTTCCCTTATTTGGACCTAGGGTTCCTCAATTGTAAAGTGAGGGTATTAAACTCCATGATCTCCAAGGTCAGTTCTAAAATTTGAAACATCATGATCTCGAAGGCACGCTTTTCCAACTAGTTTTCTGCGACTTTCTCTAGAATAGATTAAGCTCATTTATATACCTTTCAAGGCTGTGTACCACTGAAAACAAACAAACAAAAACCAGTAGAAAAAAATAGACAAATCAAGCAATTTAACTATCCTTTACTTTTATTCTTACTGGAAACTTTCAGGAAACAAAAAAAAAAGCTTTTCAGAAATTTAAAGTAAAACAATTTAATTGGCTGACAGAGTGGATTTACTGGGTTTCTCTGAAAAAGAATCTTTAGGAGTATGTCTACTTGCAAATAGACTTCTGGATATGAATCAAGACAGGAAGTAATCTGGAATCAGTTTAGAAACAGAGTGAAACTGACACACAGATCCCACAGATTCTTCTACCCCTCACTTGTATGTCCTTAAGTTTCTAAATTCTAAGCAATGGCCTACATATCCCCACCCTCTCCATCCCCCTTTCTACCCACCAAGCATTTAAATTACTTCTGTGTTTCCAAATGCAATTCTACATGCATTTGCAACATTTGTATTTCAAATATATTTGATTCTGTACCTAATTTTTAAAAAAGCACACCTTTTAGTGCAATATGCATCTGCCATCTGAAAAAGAGCACACTCTATTTTGCCTTTAAAGGGATAAATTTCTATTTTGCTCATCTATTTTAACTCACTGTATCTAGATTTGTTTATCTCTAGATAGGAGGTATCCTTTCTGATTAAAATAAAATTCCCTGAATTACAGGGAAGAGAAAATAAGATGGAAACACAGACCCTGCCTGATTACAATAGGAAGCAGTTTAGCCTTAGGATATAAACATACAGAGACTCCTTCTAACAGAATGGACCAGTGGGACTAGTACCATGGCAGATTTTTCTTTGAAAATATCTTATAAGTAAATTAGAAGACGGAAAGGAAAAGAGAAAGATAGAGAGAAGAGTAAACTCTCAGGGAATTTTTCTATTTTTTTTTTTTTAGAAAGAATTTTTATGATGTATTGTGAGGAGCCAGAAACAAGTCAGGAAACAAGGGTTATTTTTTTCTTTTTCTGCTAAACAAAATGATGATGCAAATGAGTGATACAGTCAACAGTGAGAGAACTTCAAATGAATGAAGCAAACAGTTGACTTCAGAAGTGTGGTTCTATGAGACAATGAAACTTAAGCTAACTTCAGAAAATGGCAACCTTGAAAGTTAGCAATTGGAAATGAAGTTTAATAGGATACCTTCTTTGTGGCCATTCTCCTGTTTCTGCTGCTTAGGTAGTCTTTGAATCTGGATATGTAGGTCTGTATCTTATACCTGGGAAAGATATATAAGATTTCCAAACATTTATGGGTTTAGAAAGAATGCTATAGTGTCTGTGAGTTATTAGGAAAGACATGAATGTTGACTACATAGGGAAGACACACATGTTCTTGAAACTTCTGCTTTTTTTTCCCTCCCATCACTAATGTTTACTTGAATATATACCCCTATGCTTCCTTAAATGGTTTCATGGATTTCTATGTAAGAGTTTGGAGAGGGGGATTGAATTTCAAACAAAATAAAATGGTTGTGAGTTGAAGGTTCAGAGTTGTTTTAATGTATATATCTGTTATTATTGATTTTTTTAATAACGTTGTGTGGCTGGTGACAGTATGTCATCTTTTAAAAACTACATGTTCATATCCTTTAACTATTTATCTATTGATGACTAGGTACCTGCAGCTTATTTTGTTTGAAATTCAATCCCTTACTCCATGCTTTCAATGATTATTACCTCATTCCCCTCATTCAACCTAGTATGTTTCATTGACTCTACTTTTTTCTTGTTATAGCATTTTTTAAACAATTCACTTTTTCGACCCAGACTACAATCCATAAATCCCTTTTCCCAACTCTTCCAGATCTTTGTTTAAATGACCTTCACCAGTAGCGTGTCAATTTAAAGGAATATTAAATCACTTCTTCCCTTTCCCCTCTCTAGCCTTACTTTAGAGAATTGTATCTGACAACATCCATGAGGATAAACAACTATAGCTTTCTCTTTTGTTCCTCAGTGATCCTTAGAGAAGTTGAAAATGCTAACCAAATCTTTGCTTTTTCTTGTGACATGTAAAGTGAATAATCATCTGTCCTAGCCTTTACATGAAATATGCATTGTTTACCTTTATTAAAGTAATTTGCCTGTCAGAGTTTGAATTTCAAAGACCTTGTTCATTTCTATGTATTCTCAAGAAGAATAGGAGATAATTTTTTAATTATTCTTTTTTCATATAGAATAAGCGCTCATATTTACAAAAAAGTTATTCCTGGATCTGAGTTATTTCTCTCTTTTTTCTTGACATTTCATTTTGTCCTTTTCTTTAATTTATCAACCTCAATGGGTATTATAATATTATTCAAGTAGGTATCCTTTGATAATTAAACTACATCATTCTGGTAGCTTACACAGTTCATTTTTAACCTTGAAGTTACTTATTAATGAATTAAATGTAAGAACATTCTCTGATAGACCCTGTGGCATAATCAATGGTTCTATTGCTTTTCCTCAAATTGTAATATGTCTATAAAATTTTGTTTCCTGATTTCTTGAATTGTGGTTTTCCAGGTCTTTACATAATAATTTTCTGATCGGTCAATTAGACTCATATATAACCAAGATTTGTTTTCAAAGTTAGATATTTTTATTTATAGATCCTCCAATTACTATGCCAGTTTGGATTTTACTTTATTATTTCATGTTGTCATTCTGCATTTCTTTTTGATGTTTTAGTTTTTATTCCTCCATTCAGAGACTATAATTAAATAGCTAACATTCTCAAACATTGATGTGGTTTACTTTTTTTTTTCTTTAAGAGCTCTGGTTTCCTGCATTATATTTTTTATATTTATTTTTTAAATTTATTTTAACACCATTTTATTTAACTTATTTTTTCAACTTACCAAATAAATTTAAAGTATCTAACTTTAATTTTTTTAACTGAACTCCAAATTCTCTCTCTGCCCTGCTCAATCATTGAGAAGGTTTAATGATAATGGAATTTGAATATATTCCCTGCCCCTTAATAAGCCTAAGTTGAATTTGAGGATCTTTTCTGATTTGAAAATATCCTCTGCCCTCTAATAGGCTGCAGGTGCTCACATGGAGCCCGTGATGGGAGGCTTGTTTTTCAGGAACACACAACTTTTGTTACTTTGTAGTCAAGTGACTCAGGAGTGTTGTGATGTTCTCTGACTCTGCAGATGGCTATCTATATATCTATATCTATCTATCTATCTATCTATCTATCTATCTATCTATCTATCGATCGATCGATAGATAGATAGATAGATAGATAGATAGATATACCTCTGAGGTGAGGTTTTCCTTTGGGTCTCACTTTGGAAGAGATGTGTGATTTGACCAAATGAGACTCTGAGAAGCCATTCAGCCCCCTGGCTTTGAAAACCCAAATGTTGGTGCTTCTTTCTCTGGTAAATAACTAGGTATGGATGTAACAGTGAGATAAGTAGAAGCCCTGTCTGCTGAATTGTGTTAGTTTTTCTGTCTGAATTTTTTCTGTTTGTAACTTCTATTTGTATTGTCTAAAGTTCAGGGTGCTGACTTTTCCCCCAGAACTAGGTAAATGATAGATATTTTTTTGATTTAAGTAAGATTGGTAAACTTTTTTGAACTGCTTTTGTTTAGAAAAGCAGATCAAATAACCTGTGCTAGCAGCCATCCTGGGTATGCTAGGGTGCTTGTTACTACAGAAGGCAACAAATTTGATACAGTTTATACATGTGCACTGCCTGTTATCTTTGGCAAATTATCATTTGGAAAATGATTGTATTCTTATAAATTTGAATCAGTTCTCTGCATTTTTTGAGAAATGAGAACATTCTCAGAGAAATTTGCTGTAAATACCCCCTCTCCAGTTTTCCTTCTTTTTGTTTTCCTTACTGTGGCTGCATTGGTTCTCTGAAAAATGGTATATTTAATGTTATCAAAATTATCCATTTTCTTTTTTTTTGTTTGTTTTCAGATATTTTATTTTTTAATGTTTATTTTTAATTTACATCATTCATTTCCACAAGATTTTGAGTAAAAAATTTTCTCCCCCCTTTTCCTCTACCCACCACCCCAAAACAGAGATCCCACTGAACATACCCTCACCCAATCTGATCTCTCCTATATCTTCCCCATCTACCCTTAGATTCTCCATTACAGCACAGCGAATCTTTATGCCCCAGTGCCTGTATTTCCCAATTACATGTAAAATAATAATTATATATATATGTATATATATATACATATACATATATATGTGTATATATATATATATATATATATATATATATATATATATATATATATATATATATATATATATATAAAACATTTGATTTTAAAAGTTGAATTCCAGATTCTTTCCCTTACTTCTTCGTCACCCAACCTTCCTGGGAAGATAAACAATTCAATATAGGTTATACATGTGTAGTTATGCAAAACATTTCCATAGTGGATATATTGTGAAAGACTGACTATATTTCCCTGCATCCTATCCCACCTCCACTTTTTCTATTCTCTCCTTTGATCCCGTCTTCCAAATTCCCTCCCCTACAGCCTGCCCTCCCTTCCACCATCCACCCTCTCATCCCCTTCCCCCCTAGACTCCTATAGGGTGAGATACACTGTTTAGTGTGTATGTCATTCCCTCCCTAAGCCAAATTCAATGAGAAAAATGTTGACTCATTCCCTTTTGCTTTCCTGTTCTTCCCCTCCATTGTAACAGTTTTCCCTTGACTCTTCTACATGAGATAATTACCCCCATTCTGTCTCTCCCCATCTCCTCTCATTATATTACTTTCTCATCTCTTAATTTCACCGTTTCAGTATCATCCCTTCCTATTAATTTGGTCCTGTACTCTCTGTCTATGTATACCTGTACACGCATGTATATACACTCACTCACATATGTATTCATCTGCCCATATACCCTCCTATAAAGACATATATACGTATATATGTATATGCAGTATGAGACTAGTTTAAGGGAATAGAAATGTGTATATATATATATATACACACACACATAGAAATATATATATATATATATATATATATATATATATATATACATTTCTATTCCCTTAAACTAGTCTCATACTGAGAAATGTTTTATAAGTTACAGTTATCTTTCTTCCATGTAGGAGTATAAATAGTTCAACTTTGAAAAGTTCCTTATGATTTCTTTTCCCTGTTTACCTTCTCATGCTTCTCGTGCTTTTTATATCTGAATGTCAAATTTTCTATTCAACTCTGTTTTTTTTTCATCAAGAATAATTGAAAGTCCTCTATTCCACTGAATGACCATATTTCCCCCTAAAACATGACAGTCAGTTTTTCTGGGTAGGTGATTCTTGCTTTTAATCCCAGTTCCTTTGACTTCTGTAATATCATATTCCAAGGTCTTTTATCCCACAGTGGAGAAGCTGCCAGACCCTGTGTTATCCTGATTGTTTCCACAATATTCAAATTGTTTCTCCTTGGCTGTTGTAATATTTTCTCCTTGATTTGGGAACTCTGGAACCTGGTTATAATATTCCTATAATATTCTTTAGGGATCTTTTTCAGGAGGTGATTGGTAGATTCTTTCAACCTCTATTTTGCCCTCTTGTTCTAAAACATCAGGGAAATTTTCCTTGAGAATTTCTTGAAGTATGATTTCTAGTTTCTTTTTTTTTAATCATGGCTTTCAGGTAGTCCAATAATTTTTAAATTCTCTCCACTGGATCTATTTTCCAGTTCAGTGATTTTCCCAATGAGATATTTCACATTTCCTTCTGTTTTTCATTTGTTTGGATCTGTTTAATAGTATGTTAATTTCTCATAAAATCACTAGCTTCCATTTGCTCCAATCTAATTCTGCAGGAATGATTCTCTTCAGTGAGCTTTTGAGATTCTTTTTCCATCTGGCAATTTTGGCTTTTTAAGGCATTCTTCTCCTCATTGGCTTTTTGAGCCTCTTTTGCCATTTGAGTTAGTCTATTTTTAAGGTGTTATTTTCTTCAGTCAGGTTGTTGACTCTCATTTTATAATTTTCTTGCATCATTCTCATTTCTCTTCCCAATTTTTCCTCCATTTCTCTTATTTGCTTTTCAAAATCCTTCTTAAGCTCCTCTGTGGCCTGTAACTAACTCATATTTTTTTTTTTTCAGAAGCTTTTGGTGCAGAAGTTCTGACTTCTCTGTCTTCCCCCTGTTCCATTCTTTGATCCTTTTTGTCCCCAAAATAGGAGTGCAAAGTCAGATTGCTATGCTTGCTTTGCTTCCTTTGCTTACTCATGTTGCCATTCAATTACTTGAATTTTGAGCATTTTGCCACAGTAGAATTTTGCTACCAGAGCATGGAGCTTTCTCCCAATTGCTGGGGTTTTCTCCATCTGCCTGAGCTATTAGTTGGCTCCCCTCTATGAAGCCTCCACATGCTCTGGCAAACTGGTCATGCAGCCTAGGACCTCCACCCTAGACAGTGATCCAGATCCAAGAAGGTTAAAGCAACAGAGGTTACCCCTCAGAGTGGTTGCTTGGTCCCCCTACAATCTGTAAGCCAGGAGTTCTGAAGCAGCCATGTGGTGGTGACTGAATGGCTGCCACACCTCAGTGACTTCTCCCTCTGGAGGGCAAAGGCCAGACCGCACCCCCAAACTCCCTGTTTCCAAAGACCACCCTGCACTCACCTTTTACTTTATCTTTAGCATCTATGGGTTGATAATTCTGGATACCACAACAGCTGCTGGTGATATGAAGTCCTCCAGCTGGCAGCTGATTGTGGCTCACACAGGGCTGGGCTCCTCTCCCAGAGGGCTGTGCTGGCCTCTTTCTGCTGGCCTGCCAGGCTGTCTTCAGTGGAAGGTTAGTTTATCTCTGTCATTTTGTTGGTTCTCTAGGTCCAAACTTTTTAGAGTCATTTTTTACATGAATTGGAGGTGGTGGAAGAGGGAGCAGGGAAGTCCTGTTTCTACTCTACCATCTTGGCTCTGCCCAACAAAATTATCCATTTTCTATCCCACAGTGCTTTCGATCTCTTGTTTGTTAATAAATTCTTGCCTTATCTATAGATCTAATGAATAAACCATTCTATGTTCCCATAATTTCCTTATGGTATCAATATTTATGTGTAGATCATGTACCTATTTTGATCTTATCTTGGTATATGATATGAAATGTTAGTTTATAGTTTTCCCAGCAGTTTTTGAAAGATAGCGAGTTCTTGTCCCAAAAGCTTGAATTTTGAGTTCATCAAACATTAATACAAACTGTTAATTTATTATTGTGTATTATGTACTTAATATATTCCTACCCATGAGTAATAAATGTGTTTTCAGATATTTAGATTGTTACTTTATTTGTGTGAAAAGTGTTCTATAATTGTGTTCATTTAGTTCCTGGGTTTGTCTTGCCAGGTATATTAAGCAATTCAATATAGGTTGTACATGTGCAGCTATGCAAAACATTTCCATAGTGGATATATAATGAAAGACTGACTATATTTCCCTTCATCCTATCCCACCCCCATCTTGGTCTAATCTTGACCCTGTCACTTTTCAAAAGTGTGTTCTTCTAACTACCTACCCTCCCCTGCCCCCAGCCTGCCTCCCCTCCATCATCCCCTCTCTCATCCCCTCCCCTCTACTCTCCTGTAGGGGGACATACCTAATTTTGTGTCTACGTCATTCCCTTCCTAAGCCAAATTCAATGAGAGTAAGGTTGACCCATTCCTTTTTGCCTTCCTTTCCTTCCCCTCTATTGTAACAGATTTATCTTACCTCTTCTACATGAGATAATTTACCCCATTCTGTCTCTCCCCATCTCCTCTCATTACATTCTTCTCACCTCTCAATTTCACCTTTTAAGTATTATTCCTTCCTATTCAATTGGTCCTGTGCCCTCTGTCTATGGATACCTGTACACACACACACACACACACAAACACACACACACACACACACACACACATATATACACACTCACATATGGATACATATGCCCATATACCATCCTATATCAACATATATGTGTGTATGCATATATATAAATATATATGCATTTCTGTTCCCTTCAACTATTCTTATACTGAAAATTCATACAATTATTGTTTTTCCATGTAGTAATGTAAATAGTTCAGCTTTCGTAAGTTCATTATGATTTCTTGTTCCTGTTTACCTTCTCATGCTTCTCTTGTTTCTTGTATTTGAAAGTCAATTTTTCTGTTCAGCTCTGGTTTTTTCATCAAGAATGCTTGAAAATCCTCTATTTTATTGAATGACCATATTTTCCCCTGTAGCATCATACACAGTTTTGCTAGTGTGTTCTTGGGTTTTTTTTGGTAGGTGATTCTTGGTTTTAATCCTGGCTCCTTTTATCTCCAGAACAGCATATTCCAGGCCCTTCAATCCCTTAATGTAGAAGTTGCTAGGTCATATGTTATCCTGATTGTGTTTCCAAGATACTCTAGTTGTTTTTTCCTGACTGCTTGAAGTATTTTCTCCTTGACCTTGGAACTCTGGAATTTGGCTATAACATTCCTAGGGTTTTTTTGGGGGAACTTTTTCAAGAGGCAATTGGCAAATTCTTTCAATTTCTATTTTGCCCGCTGGTTCTAAAATATCAGGGCAATTTTGCTTGATAATTTCTTGAAAGATGATGTCTAGGCTCTTTTTCTGATCATGGCTTTCAGGTAGTCCAGTAATTTTTAAATGATCTCTCCTGGATCTATTTTCCAGGTCCAGTGGTTTTTTTCCAATGAGATATTTCCCATTGCCTTCTATTTTTCATTTGTTTGGATATGTTTTATAATATCTTGATTTCTCATAAAGTCATTAACTTCCAAATGCTCCAAACTAATTTTGAAGGAGTTATTCTCCTCAGTGAGTTTTTGAAACTCCTTTTCCATCTGGCAAATTTTCTTTTTAAGGCATTCTTCTCCTCACTGGCTTTTTCGGCCTCTTTTGCCATTTGAGTTAGTCTTTTTTTTTAAGGTGTTATTTTCTTTAGTGTGTTTTTGTCTTTCCTTTAGCAGGCTGTTGACTTGCTTTTTCATGATTTTCTTGCATTATTCTCATTTCTCTTCCCAGTTTTTCCTCTACTTCTCTTACTTGATTTTCAAAATCATTCTTGAGCTTCTCCATGGCATGTAATGAGTTCATATTTTTCTTGGAGCCTTTCGATGCAGGAGTTCTGACTTCACTGTCTCCCTCCTTCTCCTTGCCTTGATCCTTTTTGTCCCCAAAAAAGGATTCTGTGGTCTGATTGTCCTTCTTCTGCTTGCTCATATTGCCAGCCAATTACTTTTACTTTTGAGTTTGCCACATTATAACTCTGCTTCCAGAATGGAGAGAGCTTTATCCCAAATTGCTGGGGTTTTCTCAGCTCCCAGAGCTATTAGGAGGGTGCCCTCTCTGACTCCCCCACAAGTTCTGGCTCACTAGGCACTCACCCCGGCACCACCACTCATGACTACAATCCAGATCCAAGCAGCTTAAAGCAAGAGCAATTACCCTCTGAAAGATTATTTGGTCCACCCCTCTCCCCTCCCCCCCAGTCTGCAGGCCAGGAGCTGCTAAGGCAGCCAAGCTGAGGCAGCTCCACAGCTGCTGCACCTTGACTTCCTCTTGCCACCGGGTCAGGAGCCAAACAATGTTCTTCTTCCCCCCACCCCCCCAACCCCCAACAGAGTTCCACACTGACCTTTTTCTTTGTTTTTGGAGTTTATGGGTTGAGAAGTCTAGAAACCGGCCACACTGCTGGTGATTCATTCTCCTGATGTCTGTTCTGGCTGCTGCCTATCATGGCCACCCTGGGACCAGAGCCACGGTTCAATGGGGGCTGTGCTCAGCTCCTACCTGCTTTGATAGACTCTTCCTGTCAGCGTGGTTGATTGCCTTCAATAGTAGATTTGGTTCTCTCTGTCAACTTGTGTGTTCTGTAGATCTAAAATTTGTTTAAAGTCATTTTTTACATGTATTTTAAGTGATAAGAGTGGGAGCCCATGCCACGTTTGTGCTTCTACTATGCCATCTTGGACACTACTAATTCTTTAGAAAAGTTGGATGATACACTGTATCAACAATGCAATATTAACAATGCCTACAGTAACTATAAATATGCTTATATGGCTATTAATCACAAAATATACCAGGCTCTCTACATGGGGGACAAAGCTAGTACATTTATTCAAATACCAGAAAATTGAGTCCCAAAACCAGAAAGTCAAAGCCATAACAGTAGTTAGGAAGTTGACACACGTTGTTAATGTAGTAAACATCCACATTTTCAAGCCCTCAAAACAGAACAGGCTACCTCAGGCAAAGATCCTCCTCTCCTCACTCATGGCAATGTTCAGCATCCATGCAGCTCCCTCCCAGTAGCTCAGGCCCCCTGCTCTCCCCACACATACACAGTTCCCATCCCTGGCAGTTCTCAGCAGGAGTCCTTAGCAGAAATTCTGGCTGGCTCAAAAAAAAAAGGAGTTCACGCCACTGCCGCAGCTGCCACCTCCACTGTTGCTACCGCTGCTGCTGCTGCTGTCACACTTCCAGTCACTGCACTCACTCTAGCTTGGCTTCTGCTTCCTGTTGCCCCACCCCTTCCTTCTGAATCAGCAAGTTCAAGGGGCATAGCTGATCTTTAAATCCCATAACCATTACACAAGCCAGCAATGTATGAACATTTTCCCAAGGAGAACTATGATGATATCTGAATTGTGTGTACAGATGATGAAATATCAAGGTCTTTTTTTAAATCAGCTCAATTATATTATCCATATTTATTTCTTAAATTAACTAACAATACTTTTGAATGCTGTTAAACTGTATTTAATTCATAGACAAGGGATAAAATGTCTACCAAGTAAATAAAACTAATTAACTGGGATATATAGCTGGACCAATTCATTGGTTTCTATTTCTAATAGAAGAGAAAAAAATAACAGAAATGATAAGAATTCCAATGTATTTTCTGTGGCTAAAAACCTTTCTCATGATAGACACCTAGACAGTAATGTTAAAAAGATGCTAATTAAAGTTTAAAGGTCAGCAAGAGAAATTTAAGGCTTTTAAGAGACATTATTTTAAGACTAACTCTCAACAAAGGTGAGAGCAGTATTTTATCCAAACACTTTGATTTACTCTTTGAAACATTGCTACCAAAATCTGTATGTTGGGAGCCATGATCCCCATTATCTCCTTAAGGAAAAGGAGAAGACAGAAGCTTTAGAATGTTGAAGATTCTTGTCTTCTTGAGGGACAATTGTTCCTGGAGACTGCAATGTTCCATTTTCCCTCCTATTTCCACATACTAAAACATAAGTGTAACCTTGAGTAGTACTTTTCTTTTATGCTTTTTTTTTGGAGGACAATTGGGGTTAAGTGACTTGCCCAAGGTCATTTGGCTAGTTTTTGTGTTAAGTGTCTGAGGCCGGATTTGAACTCATATCCTCCTGACTCCAGGGCCAGTGCTCTATTGACTACACCACCTAGCCACCCCTTGAATAGTACTTTTCACTAGACACACAAAAATTAAAAATGCTGGTCATTCATTTGAATGAATCTGATCTCTCAAAAGATAGTGAGAGTTTATTCACAGTGAAGGAAATGCAGGATACTCCATGTCCACTATGACTGTATTTTCCTGTTATGTTGGAAACTCATTTCAATTCTTACTTGCATCAGAGCCTTATAGTGCAATTCTCTAATGATCAAAAATGGTTTTGCCAGTTTCATATCACCATCAGCTGTCCATTATTGAAGGACATATTTAAATTTCCTGCATTTAATACCAGAATGCTTATATTGCTTCTTCACTTGTGTGCCAGGATCTGAATATTTAATTCTCCCTCGTTTTGTGTGTGTGTGTGTGTGTGTGTGTGTGTGTGTGTGTGTGTGTGTGATAGCAAGTCCAGAAAAAAATGCTAAGAGCAATGTTTTGTGATAAGGTCATTGTTCTTTTGGGGCATAGATTTGGAATGAATGGAAGTGATGAGTCAAGGGTGGCAAGAATGATGCAGAGCTGGATGACAAGTAGGATAGTGTAACCATTGAAAGAAAAGACAAAATTTAGATATAGGATGGGTTTCAGAAGATTTAGTATAATATTTATTTTGGAAATGTTGATTTTAAGCCTTCAGGACATAAAGTTTGAGATCTTCAATGAACATTTGCTGACATTGTACCACATATTCCAGGGCTGGATGTAGACATCTAGGGAGTCTTCAGCATACAGAAGTTAATTAAACCATTGTGAGCTGATAAGGTCATCAAAAGAAGGCAGAGAGGAGAGCACAGGACAGAGATTTGGAATACATTCACTAGTAAAGGTCAAGACAAAGATAGTAATCCCACAAAAGGGATAGAGGAATGGTTAGATAGGTAAGAAAACCAAGAGTGGAGAGTATCATTAGAAGGGAGAAAGGAGAGCATATAAAAGAGAAGAGGATGGTCAACAGAGTCAGATACTGAAGAGAGCTATCAAACTTTATGCACACACAATCATAGTTTTCAGTTGTTGGAAGTAACCAGAACTTTTAAGAGGTGATCAACAAGAGCCCCTGGCTCACCTCTAAAAGATGCTGATTCCTAATTTGCTTTGAACAGATATACTCATTAATTTATTCATTCATGAAAAGTAAGAAGCATTTACTAAATGCCAAGCACTGAGGATATAAATTAGAAAAAAAAAGTGAGATAGCCCTTGCTTTTCATGAGCTCATACCATAGTTAACAGAGATGATTCATAAAAGTAAGTAAGCAGATGAAAGGACCATAGGTACTAGTGATAAAATGGTGGTTAAATAATATCCAAAACTCCTTAGGGCTTTTCAGATGGTTGGATATTTCTTCTTGAGAATCTGCTAAGTACAGTGGGAGGGCCTATGGATCATCAGATACTGTGAGAGGACAAATGGTAACGCTTGACACTTCTCTCCCAACCCAACCCTATTCAATCAAAAGCATGTCAGTCTTCCTGCCCAAGCATCCCAAGGAGGGGTGATAATGGAAGAGAACAGGAAGAGGATACAAATATCCTGTGCTGGCTCTTCCCATGGGCACCTGGTGTGCACAAATTCATTGCTGTGTCTCACACAGCCTGGCTCCTTCCTACTACTTCTAACATGAAGGGAATTACTGAAGGGATGCAATTAAAAATAGGCCTAATAAATTACAAAATTATCCCTCTCTATCTGCACTAAGCAGAAGGAAGGCCTTACCTCTGACTTCACTAAGAAGATTGGTATTATCTAGGATGAGCTTGCTAATCTATTCTTGTCCTCTGTTAAACTTTTATCTCTACATTTAGTCTCATATCTAGTCTCTAAACTCATAATTCTACTAATTTCCAAATCTAATTCCTTCCTATTTTGGGGGGAAAAACAAACTTGTTTTTCATTAGTTTTCAGAAGTCATGGTTGGTTACTGCATTGATAAAAGTTCTATACCCTTTCAAAATTATTTTTGTTTACTTCATACAAGGACTTTTTTTCTAATTTTTTCTTATTTAATGATATTTGTAATTTCTTATGAGACAGTAGTATTTCATCATATTCATATAACAAAATTTTTTTTTTCATTCATTTCCCCAACTGATAGACCTGCACTTTATTTTCAAGTCTTTGCTAAAAGAAAAAGCAATTCTGTGCATATAACCATCCTCACACTTCACACACACACACGTATGTATATGGACATACACTTTGTGTATATATTTACATATACATGCATACATATTGTATGTGTAAGCCATCGATGGTAACTATACATACATTTATTATATATGTACATATATAATATATACATGTATAGACATATGAGTGTATGTGTATATCTATGCATAATACATCTATTATAAATATAAAAGATGTCAATGCTGTATCTATATCTATAGCTATGTCTATATCTGTGTGTGTGTGTGTGTGTGTGTATTTACCATTGATGGCATTTTTATATGAAGGTGACATCAAAGATATTTATGACCAGAAATGACAAGGTGCTGGTTATGTAGCAAAAGTAAAAGATAACAGATGGCAACTTTAGTATTATCCTGAAACCTACAAAATATCTAAAAACAAGATCAGGGTGCATAAGGAGCTGGTATAAATTTTCCATGAAAAGAAATGGAAAGATATGAACATGAATGATCAGATGGCATGGGAAGTTGTCATCTGCAATGATGGCATGAGTGCATGCAGTGATAGGATCACAGGATCATTGAAGAACTTAAAAATTCTCAGCTCTGTGTGACAGATCAGTTATTTCTTTTAGCCAGTTACCAGGCACATTATAAGAGTATTAATAGAAGTACGCTGATAATGGAAAACTGTGTGGCCTTTGCTGAAAAGTACAGCAGGGAGTAGCTAATTAGCAAGGGAAGATGTCAGGTAGTTCAGACATCATGTTTTCAGTAGCCAAAGTGAACAATAGGAACAACCATCAGTGGGAATATAGTCCAGCTATATTGCTCTCCAAAGATGATCTGGGTGTTATTTTAAGCAAGGAGCTACTACCTGATAGTGAGGAAGGTTGAGACTGGAAGAATAGGTGAGCAAAACAATTATAAACTGACTTGTTAGAGATATTCAGTTGATAATATAAACTATGTGGACACAACTAATGATAGGTGTATATGCTTCAAGGTAGAGTAGGGAAAAATACCTTGTCCAGCTCGTGAAGCCAGGTTTGATCTTAGGTCATCCTGACTTCTGGCCCAGGGAAAAGCAGATGGGATTGACTTTGTTCTTTCTAAATAGACTTTTCCCAATTAATTTTTGTGTGATTTATTTTATTCCTCAAGTATATTATTAATATTTGCTTAACCCAGATTTTAATTATATACATGAGGGAGTACAGATAAGAACTCAGAAAAAATACAGTATTATTTGCCCTATGTTCCCTAGAAATCATCTAGGATACTATAATAACCTAACCATAGCTTTGCATCAAAAAGCAGGAAATTTCCCCAAATTAACTAAATCATATATGATCTATCTTCCCAGAATTTCTTTATACTTCTTTTTTTTTTTTGGTTAAATATGTCACAAAGTAGTGGAAATGTTTCTGTTCACCCTAAACTAGCATCTTCCTATGAGACTTATGTCCATACTTTCAGTAAATAGCAAAATGCAACAGGGAAAATACTGCTCTGGATAGCATACATGTGAATATTTAACAGCCCAAACTGCAGCTATCTAGTCTAACACTGAACTGAGAACAAGACAGCATGGAGAATAATGAGTAATACAAGCTCATTTCCATCTTTGATTATTTAAATTTCCCACAAGACCATAGAGTTCTGGGGCTAGAAATTGCTCCTTTATACTGTTGCCTTCTAGCTGGGCTCTGGGTAATATGTTATGCCCAGATGTACTTGCCGGCTGAAGTTTCCAAGACCAAGAACTTCCTCTTGACTCTAAATTTCTTTCTGTCTACTTTCTTTCACATTATTCTCCTTAGTTCTGAATGGCAGCTCCCCAAGTTTACCAGGCTTTGTAATATTCATCATAAGACTAGCTAGTTTATATTTATTCGAGGTTTGCAAAGTGCTTTGCATCTGTTATCTCATTTGTTTTCCACAATCACTGTGCAGCAGGTGCCCTTATTTATTTTTTATTTATTTTTTAAATTTTTTTGCTTTTTGGAGGGCAGTTGGGGTTAAGTAACTTGCCTAAGGTCACACGGCTAGGTTTTTGTTTGGGTGTGCATTAAGTGTCTGAAGCCGGATCCGAACTCAGGTCCTTCTGACTCCAGGGCCGGTGCTCTACTCACTGTGCCACCTGGCCATCCCAAGTGCCCTTAATTTTGCCATTTTACATATGAGGAAACTGAGACTTCGAGGAGGTAAGAGATTTGCTAAGGGCTACACAGTTAATGAGTGGGAGAAACAGGATTTAAACTCAGGTCTTTCCAACTCTAAGTTCAGCGCTCTAGCCAATCCGATGTTACCTATGTGTGTTTTGCTTTGTCTTCCTAGACCAGGACCCAAGTCAAGAGAATGTCAGTTTCTCAGAGATTATTTAGTGAGATTAAAGGGGATCTAAAATCTATGTAACAATATACATCTTCTGCCCACCTTTACTTTGAAATCACTGTGGAACTTCCCCTTCTTTGAAGATAGATTATTCTTTCAAAGCATGAGTTACCAGTAAAAAGAAAATTAGGAAGAGGGTAGGGCTTAGGGGAAATGCTAATGATTTCCATTTTGGACATGTTGAGTTTAAAATGTTAAATTTATTGATCCAACCAATAGTCTGGAAGCTTGTACTTGCCCCCATTCATTCTGTTAGTGATATGGACTGATTTGCATAGGTGTGGGTAAATAACTAATGGGAATTTGGAAATGATCACTCCCCATTCACAGACAAGTACACGGACATTTCTAAAGATATCTGTAGTCTCATGGAAACCTCTACGTTTCTTTCAGGTGTCAAAATGGGTACATTAAGTATGATAATGTATATGTAGTTTTTCTCTCCTGCCTATAAACCTGAGGGAGGAGAATAAGTTGACTGGAGCTGTGCTGAAGCATGTGGAGGTCTCGTCTCTAGAGGATTCCTGTTTGCCCAGGGCTACACTGAAGCTGGTGGTAGTTCTACACTGAAGGTGGTGGTTCTCAGAGCTGGAATCTGTTTGTTCCCCCTAAGGCATGTGTGTGGTCCTGATGTTGCTATTTGCCTGCTCCATCACACTGGGGCTAGGTATCTCCCACTAATTTGCTGAGCTGGAGCTTGCTGCTGGCTTGCTGAGATGTTCCCTGTCCTGGACTGCACTACCCTTTTACAGAGTGAGATGGAACTTTCCTGTTGAACTTTCAAGTCTTCTGGACTGAAAGACTGCTCCACACTATCTTTGTGCTGCCTCTACTGTTCAAGGATTTGTTCCGGGGTGCTATTCTGAGGTTATTTGAAGGTGAACATGGGAAAGCTACAGTGATTTACTGCTTACTCTACTATCTTGGCTGCAGGAATTATGAGCCCAGAAGGAGATGGAAAGGAAAAAGTACTTACTCTCTCCCAGACTGCCACTTTTTTAATGTGGGGACACCTTTTTCCACTCCCTCATCACTTCCCTCAACTCCAGAAAAATCTCTAGATCCTGTTTAGTTCTACCTTTTGGAAATTATACTTTTAAATCCCTAATAAATTCTAACCATACAATTATCTTTCTTGGTTTATCTCAACCCCTAGCCAGGAGAAAGCTAAAGGCTCAAACCCGTGTCCTTTCTATATTTTTATATACCTTTATCCTAATATTCTTCTTCCCTTCCATAGCCCCTTCTTTGCAAATAAAGCACCACAGATACTAGAAATGAGTAGATAGGTTGTACTTAACTAGCCAGCAAAAAAAATTTTAAGACTAATTAAATACAAATTTTAAAATTTATTATTCTAATTAATCAATTTTGTATTTTAATTAATTAATTTAAATTTAATTAAATTATCATTTATTAATATATTAATTATAATAATTTAAATTTGGCATTTTAAATAAAGAGTAAGTTTTGACATTAGCTTTTGCTTTACTTGGGCAGAAGAAGGGGAAGGTAAGAGAAGCTATTTCACAGTCAGATACCAATTTACCCAAGTGGGAAATCAGCCACCACTGTCCTGCTCCTAAAAGTGAAGACAGCTGTAGTGCCCCGGGGTTCTAGCAGCAGCTCCATGGGGTGCTGTGGCCAGGGCTTTGGAAGTGATCTAACAATTTACTGTACCTCAGTACTGAGATAGATGCCCCAAAGACTTCTGTCCCTCAAATACACAGACTGCCAATATAATATCACATGGCAGCTGCTATTCTATCTTCTAGCCTCCCCAAAATGTTATTGTAACACTCTTTCTTCCCAAGCTAGCTTCTTCTGCCATATTCAGTTGTAATACTCCTGACTTGGTAAAAGTGAATTCTAATGCTTGTACCCCAACCCGCTAACCCCTATATCCTCTAGAGTTTGTGATAGTTTCAGTCCCTCCCAGGTAGGGAAGAAAAACATTGTCAGTCTGAGACTACAGCTCCCAGAAACCCATATTTCCAGGCTATGAATGACCATTTCTGCCTGCCTCCAGGGGTGTGTCTCAAATGGTGATTACAGATATACAATGTTTTATAAACCTTAAACCTTTAACTATATGATAAATATCATTATCATAACATTAGGATAACTTCATCTGTCTGCTAATCCCCTAATGTAATACACCACTAAAGAACTATGTATGGAAGTTCAGTGAGATAAAAAAGAAGCAAGGTGTCCTGGTTCACAATTATTTTTATCTCCTATGACCACAATTGAGTTATCCCTACACACATTAAATACATATGAGCTGTGGAAGACGTCCTTTGTTACCAATATTCTTAGTGTATAAATACATCCCTGGAGTGGACTTAGCCTGAATAAAAGTAAAAAGTAGGAGGTCGAAGTTTAGGATGGATTTAGCTACAGTGTTCAAGAAAGATAATTAATTTGTTCATGCAACAGTCATGTCCGTAGTATGATGCAAAGAGATGTTCTTACAAAGACAAAAAGTAATTGGTGTTTAAATGTTGTTGGTTAGAGAAGGTGTTGGGGCAAAGAGGAAGGATATTTCAGGTGTCTTAAATTCTTAGTCCATCAATCAAAATGTCTACTCTAGAGAATTATTTTCAACTATAGACATGAGAGGGACAGAATCTTGTTTCCCAAGGATAAAATCTAATTCTAAAAAGTCTGCAAAATGAAGTGAACTCTACAGGTAACACAGTGTGATTTTCAGATATAGAAGATAAAACATATTTCAAAACCTGTATGCTCTTAGCCAGCCAGCCAATCTTTACTAAGAATTTGAGGAGAAGAAGATAACAAAAAGCACTTTCCTAAAATTTACTGATATATCCTGGAAATAATATTTGGTTCTCAGCCAGAAGAGCATGATTCATCTCAGGCTCTTTCTTAGACAAAAATAAAGAATTTCTAAAAGGTTTAACTGATAGGTCTTTTGTTGTTTTACAGAAATTTTCCTTTTGTTCCTGACTCTTTGTGGCTCCATTTGGGATTTTCTTGGCAAAGTTACCAGAGTGGTTTGCCATTTCCTTCTCCAGCTCATTTTACAGATGAGGAAACTGAGGCAGACAGGGTTAAGTGACTTGCGGAGGATCACACAGCTCATAGATTTCTGAGGCCAGATTTGAACTCAGGAAGGTAAATCTTCCTAACCCTAGGCATGTCACTTTGTTCATTGTGTCATCTACATACCTGATAGATTCTTAGTGTTTGATAATATCTTAAGAATTTGAAGAGAAAACAAAAAGGATCAGGGGACAAATCATCATGGTATAACTGAATACTTGATGAATGATAACACTTTGGCATCTTTTTTTATGTTGTTTCCATTTAGGTAGATAAGCTGTGTGTCAAAATAACATCTCCCTTCATATTCCAAAATACACATTGGTCTCTTCTTTAACTGGATGAATATGATTGGGGGAAAATATCTTGGTGAAGTAGTGAGACTTATGGTTTCCCCATCACTGGGCATCATCAAATGGAGGCTTCATGGATATTGTAGAAGAGATTTTTGTTTAGATGTAAGTTGGACAAAATAAACTTAGGGGTCACTTTTTGCTAATTCTGTATCATAGATGACCTAATAATGGATTACCTACATCAATAAACCAATTAAGGAAAAGAGCAAGCAATCAAAAAGTATTTATTAAATACTATGTGCCAGGCACACATTACACACACACACACACACACACACACACAGTCATGTATGTATGTGTGTGTACAAATACATACATATGTAAGTGCACATACATGTAAAGTTATACATATAACAGGAAGGTTGGGAGTTCAAGGCTCTACCCTCCAAACTGAAAGACAGAGGGTAGTGAGGTAGTATACCAAAGTTGACAGGATTTGACGGAGTGATGAGGCTAGCCCAATAATTAGCTTCTTGGGTCATGGTAGGAAAGTTAGTCAGAGAAGCCCCAAAGTAATGCAGCCAGGTGAGACATTACTCTCTTCCAGCTCTCCTATTTGTCTGACTATTCACTATTAGTCTGCTTTCAGGAGACCATCATCCACCACTGACCTTCCGGTCATGGGTATCCTCCACACCTTTGTCTTGGAAGATTTCTTCTCATTTTAGACATTTTGATGATCTCATCAAATCCCATAGATTCAATGATCATCTTTATGCAGATGGCTCCAAAATTTATATACATGTAAAGGCATGTATACATACATGCATAATACACAGATGAACATGCAATCCTCTCCTCATAGAAATATAATCCTCCTGCTGAGTTCAACTTTGAACCCTCCAACTACCTGGTATATTTTTTTCACCTGAATGTAGTAACTAAAATGGAGTTTAGTATCCACTGAACCTGCTTCTCCTCCAAACTTCCATATTTGTGTTTACACTGTGGTCCTCTCCTTAAGTCAGATTTGTGGTCTCAGCCTCCTCCTAGATTCTTCCTTCTCTTTCACCAAGCCTTACTAGCTATGCTACCCTATATAAGTCACTTAAATTTGTTTGCCTCAGTTTTCTCATCTGTAAAATGAGCTGGAAAAGAAAGTGGCAAACAACTTTGCCAAAAAAACCACAGAGACTTGGGTATGACTGAAATGACTGAACAACAACGTCTATTTTGAGGGCAATCTGTTTAATTAAATGAAGCTATAGGAATTGATAAGATCAGTCAAGCAGAAAGTATAGAGAAAAAAAAGAGAGGAAGACAGAAAATGGGACAATAACCTTATTTAAGGGGCAGGCTGAGACTAAGAGGATTATTTGCTCCTACTAAGATATAGTACATCAAATTACTATAAAATACAGCTTTCTTTATTTCCCCTTTCTTCAGAGACTGAATTATTGCATCACACAGAGACATGTCCCAGAAAATAATGCTGAGTGGCATGGTTACAAAGCTTCAATCTCTAACAGACAGGGAATTATTAAAGAGATTGGGAGTATTGGATACCATTCAAGAAATTTGTAACTGAAAAAGATGGGCTGCTTATGTGGCTAAAGCTAGGGATAGTATACCACCAATTGGTCCACTGCTATCTTTGTGATGTTGGAGTAGTAAAAGAAGGTTCTTGCAGCAACCTTATGAGAGAACATGGCTAAGATTTGAAAAGTCATATACAGACCTAAGTGAGTTATGATCTTCATAGCTGGAAGGAATACCGACATTACTGAAAGAGATAAATTAGATTAGACATAAAACATAGCATGGGATGTCAAACTAGAAGACTTTACAGTCATCTAGTTCCATGTCTTCATTTTGCTTCTAAGGAAACTGAGGCCTAGAGAACATATGATTTTCCCAACATAAAAAAAAGTTGTGGGGCGGAGCCAAGATGGCCGAGTAGAAACAGCTCTTCCAAGCCTCTCTGCCCCCAGATTCCCCTCAAACTATGTAAAAGGGGACTCTGAACAACTTCTGGAGCCCTAGAACCCACAGAACGACACAGAGAAGCTAACCTCCCGCTGAGGACAGCCCAGCAGCCCTGCAGGAAGGACCAGCGCAGTGGTCTGGGACCTGGCAGCTCGCAGAGCACAGAGCGCAGGAACCGAGCCCAGGTCCGCGTGAGCCGAGGTTTTAGCCCCAGGGCGACAGGGCCAGCAGCCGGCTGGAGGAACCCCAGAACACCAGGAACCGTGGCGACTCCAGAATTATCAACACAGACATGCCTAGGACAAAGTAAGAGGTTAGTGTCCTATGGACTTTGGGACCTGTATTTGGGGAATGCGTCAGCTCCCTCCCCTGGGGGCTAGAAGCTGCTGAGGAGACACGCCATTTTGTAGTTTTCAGAGGCAGATCTGGCTCCCAGCCTACAAATCGTGGGGAGATCCAGCGATCAGTCTTGGGGGATAATCGCTCTTGCTTTAACCTCCCTGGATCTGGATTGTGATCTAGGGTGGAAGTCGTGGGTGGGTTTACAGCTTGCCAGAAACGGAAGTTGCCCCACACACGTTCGGGACGAAAATTCCTCTATCTGGCCTTAAAGCCATAGTGTGGCAACAAGCCCAAAAGTCAAGCAATTAAGTGGCAACATGCCAAGGCAAAAGAAACAGAAAAATGCAACCCTAGACTCCTATTTTGGGGGCATAGAGCGGGAAAAGGACTGTGAGGTCAGAAGTCCTGCTCCAAAAGCCCAGGGGAAAACATGAGCGGGTTGCAGGCCATAGAGGACCTTAAGAAGGACTTTAAAAATCAAATAAGAGAAGTGGAGGAAAAATTGGAAAGAGAAATGAGAAGGATGAAGGAAAAGTATGAAATGAGGTCAACAGCCTGACTGAGGAAAATAACACCTTAAAAAATAGACTAACTCAAATGGCAAAGGGGGCCCAAAAGGGCAATGAGGAGAAGAATGCCTTAAAAAGTCGAATTTGCCAGATGGAAAAAGAATCTCAAAAGTACACTGAGGAGATTCATTCCTTCAGAGTTAGACTGGAGCAAATGGAAGCTAGTGACTTTATGAGAAATCAAGATGCTGTTAAGCAGATCCAAACAAACGAAAGATTAGAAGGCAATGTGAAATATCTCATGGGAAAAACCACTGACCTGGAGAATAGAATATATCTTGTGGGACTACTATTCTGGGAGGTTGGGTAGGGGAATAATGGAGGGAAAATGATTGTAACTCAAAATCTGGCGGAAATGAATGATGTAAAACAGAAGTTAATAAAGCATTTGTTTAAAAAATAAATAAATAAATAAATAAATAAATAAATAAGAGCTCATTGTACTTTGTTGTACACTGTACAACATTGTACATTGTATATTGTAAAAAAAAAAAAAAAAGAAAAGAAAAAGAAAACCCAGATGTTGATGCTTCCCTTTCTAGTAACTGTGATTTGGTATTGATGTAATGGTTGGGCAGTTTGGAAGCCTGCCTACTTGATCTGTTTGTTTCTCTGTCTTGTAAGTTCTCTCTGTATACTTTGAAGTTTGGAGTGCTGACCTTTTCCCCCTGAACTAGGTAAATGATATATGTTTGTTTGATTAAAGTAAGCTTGTTAACTCAAAAAAAAATTTTTTTTGATGGGGTACAGGTTCTGGGAAGGCCTTGAATCTTCCCATATGATGAGGTATTTGCCTGAAGCCATGAACCTTTCTTTATAGCTAGTTCCAAATCTCTGTTACTCTTTTTTTTTTATTTAAACAAATGTTTTATTAACTTCTATTTTACATCATTCATTTCCGCCAGATTTTGAGTTACAATCATTTTCCCCCCATTATTCCCCTACCCAACCTCCCAGAATAGCAGTCCCACAGGATATCGCTTCCTCCAATCTGCTCTCTCCCATACCTTCTCCCATACCCCCTTCGACTTTTCCATTAGAGGAAGGTGAATCTTTGTGTCCCAATGTCTGCACATCTTATCTCCCAATTATAAGCAAAAGAGTATTAATAATAGTAGTTATATATATTTGAAAAATTTAATGTTAAGACCTCGACTTTCAGATCCATTTCCTTCTTCCCTTGTCACCCATTCCCTCTGGGGAGATAAGTAATTCAGTATATGTTGTACATGTCTAGCTATACAAAACATTATCATAGTAGATATATTGTACAAGGCTGCTTATAATTCCCTCCCACTCATCCCACCCCCCACCTGGTCCATTCCCTACATGATCCTGTCCCTCTTCTATAGTGGGTACTTCCAACCTCCCCTCACCCCAAGGATGCCCTCCCATCCATCATTCCTCCTCTCATCCCCCCTTCCCCCTATCCTGCTGCAGGTTGAGATATCCCATTTAGTATGTATGTCATTTTCTCCCTGAACCAAATTCAATGTGAATGTGGTTTTGCCTTTTTAGCCTTCCTTATTCTCCCCCTCCTTTGCAACCACTTCCCTACATGAGATAGTTTACCCTACCATGTCTCTCCCCATCTCCTCTTGCTACTTTCCTCTCTCACCTCATAATTTCATCCCTTGAGTATTCTCCCTTCCCAACAAATTCAACCTATGCCCTCTATCCATATATAACTGTAACCATATACACACACATTCACATATGTATTCATATGACCACACCCCTTCTTCCATTATTTTCATAGTGAGAAAGATATCATCAGTCACAGATATTACTTTTCCATATAGGAATGTAAATAGTTCAACTTTGATAAGTTCCTTTTGATTTCTTTTCCCTGATTACCTTCTCAGGCATCTCTTACTTCTTGCGTCTGGGTGTCAAATTTTCTATTCAACTCTGTTTTTTTCCTCAAGAATGCTTGAAAGTCCTCTATTCCACTGAATGACCATATTTTCCCTTGAAACACAATGCTCAGTTTTGCTGGGTAGGTGATCCTTGGGTTCAGTCCCAGTTCTTTTGCCCTCTGGAATATCATATTCCATGCCCTTCTATCCCTCAGTGTAGAAGCTGCCAGGTCCTGGGCTATTCTGATTGTGTTTCCACAATATTGAAATTGTTTCTTCCTGGCTGCTTGTAGTATTTTCTCCTTGATCTGGGGATTCTGGAACCTGGCTATAATATTTCTGGGAGTTTTCTTTTTGGGATCTTTTTCAGGAGGTGATCGGTGGATTCTTTCAACCTCTATTTTGCCCTCTGGATCTAAAACATCAGGGCAGTTTTCCTTGAGAATTTCTTGAAGGGTGATTTCTAGGTTCTTTCTTTGATCATGGCTTTCAGGTAGTCCAATAATTTTTAAATTGTCTCTCCTGGATCTATTTTCCAGGTCAGTGGTTTTTCCCATGAGATATTTCACATTGCCTTCTAATCTTTCATTTGTTTGGATCTGCTTAACAGCATCTTGATTTCTCATAAAGTCACTAGCTTCCATTTGCTCCAGTCTAACTCTGAAGGAATGAATCTCCTCAGTGAACTTTTGAGATTCTTTTTCCATCTGGCAAATTCGACTTTTTAAGGCATTCTTCTCCTCATTGCCCTTTTGGGCCTCCTTTGCCATTTGAGCTAGTCTATTTTTTAAGGTGTTGTTTTCCTCAGTCAGGCTGTTGACCCTCATTTCATACTTTTCCTGCATCCTTCTCATTTCTCTTTCCAATTTTTCCTCCACTTCTCTTATTTGATTTTTAAAGTCCTTCTTAAGGTCCTCTATGGCCTGCAACCCGCTCATGTTTTCCCCTGGGGCTTTTGGAGCAGGACTTCTGACCTCACAGTCCTTTTCCTGCTCTATGCCCCCAAAATAGGAGTCTAGGGTTGCATTTTTCTGTTTCCTTTGCCTTGGCATGTTGCCACTTAATTGCTTGACTTTTGGGCTTGTTGCCACACTATGGCTTTAAGGCCAGATAGAGGAATTTTCGTCCCGAACGTGTGGGGGGCAACTTCCGTTTCTGGCAAGCTGTAAACCCACCCACAACTTCCACCCTAGATCACAATCCAGATCCAGGGAGGTTAAAGCAAGAGCGATTATCCCCCAAGACTGATCGCTGGATCTCCCCACGATTTGTAGGCTGGGAGCCGGATCTGCCTCTGAAAACTACAAAATGGCGTGTCTCCTCAGCAGCTTCTAGCCCCCAGGGGAGGGAGCTGACGCATTCCCCAAATACAGGTCCCAAAGTCCATAGGACACTAACCTCTTACTTTGTCCTAGGCATGTCTATGTTGATAATTCTGGAGTTGCCACAGCTCCTGGTGTTCTGGGGTTCCTCCAGCTGGCTGCCGGCCCTGTCGCCCTGGGGCTAAAACCTCGGCTCACGCGGACCTGGGCTCGGCTCGGCTGGGCATCCTGCGCTCTGCGCACTGCCGGCTCCCAGACCGCTGTGCTGGTCCTTCCTGCAGCGCTGCTGGGCTGTCCTCAGCGGGAGGTTAGCTTCTCTGTGTCGTTCTGTGGGTGCTGGGGCTCCAGAAGTTGTTCAGAGTCCTTTTTTACATAGTTTGTGAGGAATCTGGGGGCAGAGAGGCTTGGACGAGCTGTTTCTACTCCGCCATCTTGGCTCTGCCCTCCATCTCTGTTACTCTTAACCTAGCCTAGCCCTCCATTGTCCAGATACTTCCCACCCTTGATCTTAACAAAATATCTATAGCCAAATCTGTTACCCTTAAATTATCCTAGCCCTTCATTATCAGTCATCTCCAAGTAGCCTATAGCTATTTCCCACCCTTAATTCCTTTCCTGTTTTCTGACCTCAGCTCCTCAATATCCTCCTTATAATCTGCCTCAAAACCCTCCCCAAACCTCTCTTCTAGACCACCCCTAGATCCCTCCCACAGTCTTTCTGTATATAAGATTCATCTTGCCTCCATGAAGGGGCAGAGATTTAATCCAGTTCAGACTCATTCTGTGTTAGATTTTCTGGCCCACTTGTCCTATACAAGCATCATAAATGCTTAGGCTCCTTAAGAGTCTACTCATTATGGCGAATCTTTAATAAACTTTGTTTTACTTTGGCTGAAAAAGGCTTGAGTATAATTCATTTGGCAGGACCTGGTGTGTTGGTATTTTGGGGTCTCAAGCACCCCTAAGCCCCCAAACCTCAACATTTAGGAAGTACAGTCAACATTCAAATCTTTGTCATTTAATGTAGGTCAGCCCTTGTTCTGCCTATAGGTTATTGTGTTCATATTACAAACCTGATTTGCTTTAGATGGTTGGAGGTTCCTAAAGGTGATTTGTGTTGATGTTTCAACCTGGCGATTTGCAGTCATCTTGAGGTGCTCACTTTCTAAAAATGGTCATGTATTCTGTATACTCATTCCCCTGTAAACTTTCACTTAGAAAATTAGTTCACAGAACAGTGATACTCCAAGGCAAAATCAGTCTTGCAACTTCTGAAGATCACTGCATAGAATACAGCTGGTATTTTGCATTATTTAGTAGACACAGAGACTAAATTTAATTGATTTTTACAGATGGTTCATTGACAGTTAATGAGGATATGAAACCTAAAATGTCTCTTTGTCCTTTCCTTAAGGTGCAAGGCAATTATGGAGAGAAAAAAAAGGAAAGGGAGGGGAAGGAGAAAGTGAAGACAGAGGGGAGGTGAGGGGTGAAAGAATGTTAAGGGAAAGGGAGGGGATAGGCAGGGATTTCTTTTGTGATAATTGGCTTTCTAGTGGAAAGTGCAGTAGTCTATTAGTCAAGATTTTAATCCTAGATCTATCCTGTGAGCTTGGTTACACCTCTGAATTTGTTTATTTGTTCCCCTCATCTGTAAAATGAAAAGATTAAATAAAATGCTTCTCAAGACCCCTCTGACTCTAGATTACTGTTTTGTTTTTATGTTTCTAAGTAAGAATCTGACTAAATATATTCATATTATCTTTGTATCATGTACAATGACTTTGTATTAGTAATGAAATAAGATACTCTGCCCAAACTCTTAAAAACTGGATATTGGAAACAAAAAAATTTAGTGGTTGATGATGTCCTTAAAAACTTGTGACTTTGTATTTTAGAAACTAAATTCAAAAATGTCTATTAGATATGAAGTTTGCTGGATGAGGGCAATGGAAAATAGAGCAACTGCCAGAAGTGCCCTGACAAAGGAACCTACAATGTGACAAGATGGTTTTGATGAGGGATTCTTTTCAACTTTGATTGAATACTGAGACCCTTATTACCTAGTCTCTCTGAGTCATTCCAAATTATCTTCAGTGAAATCATGATTTATTTAGGGCCACCAGGGAAGGAACTGGACTGACTCCCTTTGCACCTGGGTACCTGAATGGATAGTAGAGGAGAAACTGACAGATTCCTTGAAGAGGAACTTTCTTTAAAGTGGGTCTTGGAGGGCATAGTGGCAACAGCAGACTGGGTTTAGTATGAGTAGAACAGACAATCCATGTTTAAATGAAGTCAGAGAAATGATGATCTAGAATAGTAATTGGGCCTCTTTGAGTGATAGTGAGGGAGTAGGGTGGGAATTTGGAAGATTCAAATAAGTACTATGAAAGAGAGGGTTTGTACAGATGAGTGACTGGTTCCTTCACTCAAGCAGCTTGCCATCCATGTGGTCTACAAATGGTATATCACTTATCAGAGCTTCATGTCTGAATCTCTTATTTTTCCTAAGATATTCTAGTTTATATCACACTTATGCATACACATACTAGTAGAATGAAAGCTCCATAAGGGTAGTGCCTGTGCCATTTCTCATGGTATTAGCTAAAGTGCCCAATACATAAGAGGTACTTCAGAAAATGCAGAATTAAACTAGTAATTCCAGAAGTGAATGGACCATAATCAGTGGAATGAGCGTATAAAAAATGTCAGGTTATAGGCCGCCATTAATTCGGATTTTCTTCTGTCTGCTAAGCTGAAGGAATACCCACATCTTTGACATTACACACCCATCTGAGTATACTTAAAGTATCACATACAATTTAGAGCCAGAAGAGATTTCATAATCATATATTCCCACCTCTTTATTTAACAGCTTTAACAAAAGTAACTGATACATTCCAATGAATGAGTGGGAGAGGAATCATTACCTAGAAATGGGATTTATTCATGGAATAAGTTTCTGCCATACATTATGAGTATGGGATGGTGCATACTATGTTAAATGTAGTCTAGATATTGGTTGGTTTTAGGTTTTTTTTTTCTTTTGTTATAATGTTATAAGGGTTAGCCTTGAAGTCAGGAAGACCTGAGTTCAAATACTGCCTCAAACAATTACTAGGTGTGAAACTCTTGGTAAATGACTAGACTGCTTTGTTCCTCAGTTTCCTCATCTGTAAAATGAGAGGGGGGCAGATTTCAGAGTCTCTAAAGTCCAGTTCAACTCGAAATCTGTAAGGACATGAAAATTTACCAGGATAGAGGGTATAACTTGAAATAACTGTGATGCAAATAAAAGGGGGGAGTCAATAAAAATTTTTTTAAAAGAAAGAAAATGGAATTTAAGAGATTTTTTTTTTAGCATCTTCACCTTATCTCTTCCCTATCAGAGCATAGGTATCTTGTTATTTATTTCTCTGGTTCTTCAGTTTCTGGGAGCAAGTTAGTTAAGTTGTATGATTGTTGTGGATAGACATTGACTCAATGTTTGTAGTTTTCTGTGAATTTTAAGTCCTAATTCAGCTATCTCCTTGTAGATGAGACTGCTAAAATATTTGCCACAGTGCCTGGCACATAGTAGGCATTTAATACATATTTACTGATTGACTGATTTGTAGTCTCAGTCAGATCAAAGGGAAGACCATGACTTTTACTCTGATTTCTGACTTTCACAAATAAAAAAAGAATCTGTGTAGTCTAAAGTGTTTTCCCTGTAGTGTTGTAGCAGCAAGCACCCCAGCATCTCCAGGATGGCTGCCAAAACAGGTTCCTAGATCTGCTTTTCTAAAGGAAAGTGACTCAAAATGGGTTAACAATCTCCCTTTACTCAATCAAACATATAATTTACCTAGTTCAGGGGAAAAAGTCAGCACCCTGAACTTCAGACTATACAGAGGTTACAAACAGAAATTACAAGAAGACAGAGAAACAAACAGATTAAGCAGACAGGCCTCCAACTCTCCAACCATTACATATATATCTAGTCAGTTACCAGAGAGGGAAGCATCAACATCTGGGTTTTTCAAAGCTGGGGGGCTCTCAATGGCTGCCCAGAGTCTCATCTGATCAAATCCCATAACACTTCTCAAAGTGAGCCCCAAAGCAAAGCTTCATGTCAAGGAGGCCTTCTCCAGGCTCTGAGAATGTAACAACCCTCTTGACCACTGCCCAATCACAAATTATCTCCTGAAAAACAAGCCTCCCACCACAGGCTCCAGGTGCACTTAAGCCTAGGGGCATGGAAGATCTTAAAAATTTACATTCCTATAACAAGTGTGAAAAAATAAATTCTCTTTTGAATAGTGAAAGCTTATATTTACATAGTGCTTAATCATCCTTTTAAGTCTTATAACTCATCTGATTCTCAACACCAACCCTGTGAAGTAGATAGTAACAAATGAATTCTCATTTTACAAATGAAGTGGCCAGTCTGGGCTCCCATAGTTAGAGAATCTCAGTCAGGACTCTTAGCCAGGTCTTCTGAAATCAAGTTCAGTGCTCTTCCTATTGAACTCTATTGTTTCCCAAAAGATTCCATGAGAGATGGAATTTTAATCCATGCCCCAGAAATAAGAATGAAATTTCTTAACCAGGTTTATTTCAGCTCTGCTTAGGACTTGGCTATGCAATTTAGACCATTAAAAAATTATTCTATTAAAATTATTCTATGCTCTTATTTAATAACACTTAGAAAATGTTACCTAACAGTATGATGTCAATTACTGATTCCTCAAAAACAGGTGTGATAGCTGGAATTTATGTAGCATTTTAAGGTTTGAAAGGCATAATGTCCTTTAATTTTTGTCCCCACAAAAAACCTGGAAGGTAAGTGGTGTTATTATTATGTCTATTTTAGAGATGAGGAAACTGAGATTGAGAGAGATTAAGTTATGGCCCAGGCTCTTGCAACTGGTAAATGTGTGTTTTTCCAGTTTTAATTCAAGTCCTGGTGGTTCCTGGTCTAGTGGTTTAGCCCCCTAGCTGCTTAGATGTGAAACGTAACTGGCAACAAGAACAACAAAACCTTGTTCTCTATGCCTGCTCTCTTGAATGATGGCTCTGGAGGACAAAGTGAGGCTGGTGACCTTTCACAGTCCTCCCTCACTCAAATCAAAGTCAAGTCTACTCATAGGTTGTGTTTGTCATTTGTTTTCAAAGAGGACCATAATATCAGAAAAATGACGTGACCTGTAGTTAACATGGACCTCTTTGAAAACTAAGGACAAATATAACCTGTGAGTAAACCGAACTGCCTGAATTATCCAAGCTAGTTGGATAATTAAACTTGTCCTCCCCCTCTACCTGTTCTTCTTCTTTCCAAATGGAGGTAAATTTTGATGGCTATTAGCTACCACTTAACTTGGGGTCTACTGGCTAGATTCTTTCCTTCCTTCCTTTTTTTTTTTAATTAATTTTTTTGGGGGGCAATGGGGGTTAAGTGACTTGCTCAAGGTCACACATCTAGTTTTTGTGTTAAGTGTCTGAGGCCAGATTTGAACTCAGGTCCTCCTGACTCCAGGGCCAGTGCTCTATTCACTGCACCACCTAGCCACCCCTCCTTCCTTCTTTCCTTTCTTCCTTCTGAAGAGGTTACCCACTAAGAGGGTTAGGGTTGCTCTGGAGACCCCAAAATACCAACATGCTGGGTCCTGCTGAATTTGACTCAAGTCTTCTCTCAGCCAAAGAAAAGTAAAGTTTACTAAAAGTTCTCTTGTATTAGACACAGAGTAAGTCTGTGCTAGGTCATTCTATAGCACTCTCACAAACATGAAGACAGAATGGGGTCTTATATACAGAAGGTTGTGGGAGGAATCTAGGGGTGGTCTAGGGGAGGAGTTTGGGGAGGGTCTTCAGGAGTAGTTAATGAGGTCAATGAGTGATTAAGGATGGGAAGTTGCTGGAAGCCACCTGGAGACCACAATGTTGGGCTAGGCCAGTTTGGGTGGGAAGTAGTTGAGCAATGTAGGGCTAGGCTAGTAACTAGGCTACAGTTAGTAATTAGTCTTTAGTAACTAGCTAACTAGTAACTGTGGCTTAGCCACAATGTAAGGCTTATTGCCTCATGCAAATGCCTCATCAAATGAGACAATTTAATCAGAGTCCAAGGGAGGTTCCCAGAACCTGTACCTCAAGGACTAAAGGAGAGCTTGAGGGGGCTCCCAGAGCCCATAACTCATCACTTTCTCCCTTCCTCCCTCCCCTCCTTCCCTTCCTTCTTTCCTTCTTTTCCCTTTCTCTTTCTTTCTTTCTTTCTTTCTTTCTTTCTTTCTTTCTTTCTTTCTTTCTTTCTTTCTTTCTCTCTCTCTCTCTCTCTCTCTCTCTCTCTCTCTCTCTCTCTCTCTCTCTCTTTCTTTCACAAAACCTTAAACCCTGTTCACTCGGAAGCTCATAGATTACAACAAAATAGGTCCCTGCCCAAGCTCTACTTAATGGGTATATCTTCAGCCCTCCAGACTTAGAGTGGAGTGAATGGTAACTGTTTCTCTTTGGAACAGCAACCCTATGGGTCTAACCCTCCCTCCCAGTTAGATTTTTTTTCTAATTAAAGTGGTCATCCCTTGACTCACTTCTCAAAGAAGTCTAATTCATTGAATACTTACAAACTCACTCTTAGTGCGTTTGTGAACAGATAGTTATCTTAAAAGGACCAGGGACTCCCTCCCAAGGATCCTGGGTCATTTCCATTCATCCTGATGAATATTTGTTCACTGGATCCAGACGGTTCTGAAGGAGAAAGTAAGGTTGGTGACCTTGCACAGCCCTCCCTCAGTCAAATCCCTGTCAACTGCAAGTCAAGTCATCATTTCCCTGATTGTCCTCTTTGAAAATAAAAGACAAATACACAACACACATTTCTCTTGGACAGAGACCTCTGTGAGGTTCACTTGGAAAATGATATTGAAGCAGGGAGAGGAGTAGAAGGAATAAGATGAAGAGTAGGAGGAGGAGCATTATGGGGGGAAAGTGTTATATTATAAATTTATAGAGACCTCATTTTACACATAAGGAAACTGAAATTTGGAGATGTAACTAATGTAGCTAGCTAGTCTCACAGAGGTAATGAAAATAATGACTTCCTCTTTTATGTATGTAAAACTTACAAAACATAGTCATTAGAATAAGCCAGTGAGATGAGTAGCACAAATTATTTTTATTTAATGGTTGAGGAATTATTTTCTAAAGGGTTAATTTATTAATCTGCCATCATATAATTTGCAAGTATCTGTGACAGAATTTGAATTCAAGTCTTCTGAGTATAACTTTCCAGATACCTTAAACATACTACCTCTTTAGAATAACAGTGGTGATTTTTTAGTCCAGAGACCTTTATTTTTACTACTACTACTACTACTGCTACTGAAGAGGGAAGGGTGATAAGGAGGGGGGGGAGGGTAAGTGGTTCTGCCAGGGATACCTCTCCTGGCATCCAGTCTGGAAGGAATTCACCAGGCTCAAGCAGACTTTGAAGCCGAAATTGTAAAGTTTATTGTTACGCTGTAGAGAACAGCGGGCTAGATTCTTATGGAACCTGCAAACTTGCAGAGGCTGCAGGCATAGTTTTAAGGGGTCAGTTATGCTAACTAGGTGAGTAAGGGTGGGATCAGGGAGGAGTTAAGGAGTGGTCAGTGCTCAAAGGACCATACACTTTTAATATCAACTGCGCAGGTGTATTGCCCATGATTCACTGGGAAATAGCTCAAGCAGGGCTAACTGGAGGTGTGGTTTTAGGCCTGACACGTCACTAAAGAGTGCCCAGTCTGCCTCCCACCAAGGTCATCAGAGACAGTGTGGGTATATAATTGACTAAGGAGTTACCCTATAGATAAGGTATTGAAGAATTTCTGGTGGGGCTGGCCACTCTAACTAAGGGAGATAGCATTTACATAACTTATTGTTTCAAGCAGAGATAAACAGGTCATGAGATGTTGCTGGGCAGAGTGCTGGGAGGGGGAAGGGGCAGAGTCAATGCTCTGAGGCTGGGGGGCGTGGAAATGTGATCTTACAGACTGCTTTTACAAATTGATTTTACAGACATAGATCCCAAAGCACCCCATTTACAAACTGATGTTACAGATTGATACTACAGACATATATACATCACAAGGACCCCATCACTACTGCTACTGCTGCTGCTACCACTACTACTACTACATCATGAATTTGTATGACACCCTTTTTATTTTCTTGCAGGGTTGATTGAAATTAGAGCATATATATGTGTGTGTGTATACACATGTATACACAAATATACACATTTATATTGAGAGAGTATATATAGATATAAATAGATGTGTTGTTATCCTGACATTTCAATTGTTTCTGACTATGTATGACCCCATTTGGGATTTTCTTGGCAAAGATACTGGAATGCTTTGCCATTTCCTTCTCCAGCTCATTTAAAAAAAAGAAAATAGAGGCAAACGGTGTCAAGTGACTTTCCCAGGGTCACACAATTTCTAAGTGTTTGAGGTCAGATTTGAACTCATGAAGATGAGTCCTCCTGACTGGCCCAGGACTTTATTCACTGCACCACCTAGCTGCCCTTACCTAGATATAGTTTTCCTAAGATTATGCAACTTCCAATACTATTTTAATAAGAACTCACATTTCTTTTTGGTTTGTAAAACTCTTTCTTCATAATGATCCTGTGAGACTGTGTGATGGATCTTACAGAGAGTCTACATTCTGCTAATAAGGAAGTTGATGCTTAGAGAAATCAGAGAACTTGAATGAAAATTTTATTAAATACCAGACTATAAGCTCAAACTGAAGTCTTCTGACTCCAAAGCCATGCTTTTCTCACTGTACTATCCTACACATATTTTAATTAATGCAAAAAAAAATGTGTCTCTACTTCCCACTATTAGCAGCATGACTTGTAACAAATGAGTCATGAAACTCAAAGTCCCATATTAGTAATGTCCAAAAAAGTCATTCTGGGGCCATCCTTTTCTGACAAGAGCTGGATATCCTGTTTCATCATTGGTTCTGTGAAATTGGTTCATCATTCTGGTGATCATAATTAGCAAGGTACAAAAATAACATTTAGCAACAATTCTTAAATAGTGTTTTTAAGGATTAAGTATAGTTTTAGATGCACAGCAAAGTAATAAAATCCATTAATAGCTCCCAAGCCTTGTTGGGTCTCATGTACCTCAAGTAGCACAATGGCATGCACAAGTAAGTGAAGAAGGGTCTTGCCAGCTTAGGTAATCCCTCTTCCATTTATCTTCTGTGCTGGATAGTCTCCATGCTGCTCTTCATAATGTAGTGAAGAACTTTGTAAACTTTAAACCACTAAGTACTTGTGAGCCATTATTAAACAAGGTAGGGGTCATCAGTTTCACTTATTCACATTTATTTTCCTTTTATATGGTAATATAAAACATAATTCTTAACCCTAAACAACAAATAATAATTTAAGGATTTGGAAACCTACAAATAAATTATGGGCTTCTCAAAGTCAGATTTTTGCATTCTGATATGATATTTCTTTGAAATTTATTTATTTTATGTTATTGTACATGTGGATATGTATCACATCTACCTGACTAGACGGTACACTCTTAAGGATATGAGTATAGTCTTCACTATGTGTGTCTAATCACAATTTTGTATCTCAAAGAAGAAAAAAAGTAGATTTGTATTTAATTTAATTATATGATTTCTTTTAAAGTATAAATTTACATACTATCCAATAAGGGCCAAATTGTAGAGTTGAGATATATTGGAAACATTTAAAAAGCCCAAATTCTTCCCTAGCATTCACTTTTCCCCCACTATATTGCTACATTAATATTGGTTCTCCCCTGCTCTAGTATTCTAGAAAATCATTTGATTTATATAAACACATCAGGGCAGAGTGCCTGGCCTGGAGTCAGGAAAACTCATCTTCTTGAGTTCAAATCTGGTCTCAGATACTTACTGTGTGATCATGGGCACATCACTTAACCCAGTTTGCCTTAGCTTTCTCATCTATAAAATGAGCTGCAGAAGGAAATGGCAAAATATTACAATATCTTTGCCAAGAAAATCCCAAATGAGGGGGGTGGAGACAAGATAGTGGAGTAGAAGGAGGAAATTCTGTGAGCTCCTGCCACAACCACCACCAATACCTGTAAAATATGACTCTAAACAAACTTTAGAGCTATAGAACCCACAAAGTGATGGAAACAAATCTCCTGCCGAAGGCAGCCTGTCAGGATAACAGGAAGGGACTGTTGTACCAAGCTGAGATCCCAGCACAGTTCGGCAGAGCTTCACCGTCTAAGAACTGGGGTGGCCCTGACCAGTGTCCCAGACTGACCTGACCAGACTTTAGCAGAGTGAATCACCTGAAATTGTAGTGGTTTCCAGACATCTTAACTCATAAAAGCCCAAGAGAAAGTAAAAGGTCAGTGGGGAACTCTGTTAGAACCAGCTGGCAGAAGAGCGTGGTCCAGCCCTGCCCCTGGGGCAAGAGGTGACTGAGGCACAGGGGCTGTAGCTACTGCAGCATGGCTGCCTCAGGAGCTCCTGGTCTACAGATTGTTGGGGCACCAAGCAACCCTTCAGAGGGTAATCACTCTTGCTTTGACCTGCTTTTATCTGAATCACAGTCTTTGCTGGTGGTCCTGGGGTGTGTGACCACTGTGCCGGAGCTTGAAGTGTCTGTAGAGAGGGTGCCCTCCTCAGATATTTGACAACATTTGCAAAAACCCCAGAGATTTGGGACAAAACTCTCCAATCTGTAAGCAGAGTTCTACCTTGGCAAAGAGCTGAAAAGTCAAATAATTGGCTGGCAAGATGAACAAGCAGAGGACGTACAATCAGACTGTAGAATCCTTTTTTTGGGCACAAAAAGGATCAAAATATGGAACTAGGAGAAGTCAACAAAGGCAAAATTCCAGCATCAAAAGCTTCCAATAAAAATATGAATTGTTACAGGCTAGGGAGGAAGTCAAGAAGGATTTTGAAAATCAAGTAAGAGAACTTGAGGAAAAACTGGGAAGAGAAATGAGAATGATGCAAGAAAACCATGAAAATCAAGTCATCAGCCTCCTAAAGGAGACCCCAAAAATCCTTAAGAAAATAAAACCTTAAAAAGTAGACTAACTCAAATGGCAAAAGGGGCCAAAAAGCCAATAAGGAGAATCCCTTTAAAATCTAAATAGGCCAGATGGAAAAGGAATTTCAGAAACTCACCAAAGGGAATAATTTCTTCAAAATTAGATTGGAGCAAATGAAAGCTAATGACTTTATGAGAAGTCGAGATACAATAATACAGATCCAAACTAATGAAAAAATAGAAGGCAATGTGAAATATTTCATTGGAAAAACCACTGACCTGGAAAATAGATCCAGGAGAGATCATTTAAAAGTTATTGGACCACCTGAAAGCCATGATCAAAAAAAAAGAGCTTAGACATCATCTTTCAAGAAATTATCAAGGAAAATCCTATTTTCTAGATATTCTAGAACCAGAGGGCAAAATAAAAATTGAAAGAATCCACTGATCACCTTTTACAAAAGATCCCAAAAAGAAAACTCTTAGGATTATCATAGCCAAATTCCAGAGTTCCCAGGTCAAGGAGAAAATATTATAATCTGTAAGGAAGAAACAATTTGAGTATTGTGGAAAGACAATTAGGATAACAGAAGATCTAGCAGCTTCTACAATAAGGGATTGAAGTGTTTGGAATATGATATTCTGGAGGTCCAAGGAGCTGGGTTGAAACCAAGAATCACCTACCCAGCAAAAGTCAGTATAATGCTTCAGGGGAAAGTATGGTCATTCAATGAAATAGAGGATTTTCAAGCAGTTTTTATTATAAAACCAGAGTTGAATAGAAAATTTAACTTTCAAATATAAGAAGCAAGAGATGCATGATAAGGTAAACAGGAAAAAAAATCATAAGGAATTTATTAAAGATGAACTATTTATATTTCTACATGGAAAAACAATTAATAACTCATGAGACTTCTAAGTATGAGGGTAGTTGAAGGGAATATATATGTATACATACATATATATGTTTATATAAGAGGGTATATGTGTGTATAAATACATATGTGAGTATGTGTGTGTGTGTGTGTGTGCGTGAACACACACATATATACATAGACAGGGCACAGGATCAGTTGAATAGGAAGGGATGATATCTAACAAATAAAATTAAGAGGTAAGCATGGAATACAATAAGAGAAGGAAATAGGGTGAGATAGAATAAGGTAAATTATCTCATAAAAAAAGGCAAGAAGAAACTATTACAATGGAGGGAAAGAACAGGAAGGCAAGAGGGAATGGGTCAACCTTACACTCATTAAATTTGGCTTAAGGAAGGAACAACATACACACTCAATTGGGTATTTTGCCCTACAGGAAAGTAGGGGGGAAGGGCATAAGAGTGGGGATGATAGAAGGGAGGGCAGATTAGGGGAGAGGTTAGTTAGAACCACAGATTTTTGAAAAGGGACAGGGGCAAAATAGAAAATGGTATAAGTGGGGGTGGTATAGAATGGAGGAAAATATAGTTAGTCTTTTACAGTATTATCTACTAGGGAAATGTTTTGTGTAATTATATATGTACTACCTACACTGAACTGCTTATCTTCCCAGTGAGGGTGGGTGAGGAGGGAAGACGGGAAAGAATCTGTAAATCAAAGTTTTAAAAACAATTGTTAAAAAAATTATTTTTTACATGCAACTGGGAAGTAAGATATACAGGCACTGGGGTATAGAAATCCATCTTGCATTACTAGAAATTTAGAGGGGGGTTGGGGGAAGATATAAGAGAGAGCAGATTGGAGGAAAAGGGTGTTTAGTAGGCTCTCTATTTTGCGGTGAGGGGTAGGGGAATGACAGAAAAAATTTGTAACTCAGACTCTTGTGGATATGAATGTTGAAAACTGAAAATAAACAAATTTAAAAAACCCAAATGCTGCCATGAAGACTTGGACAAAATTGTAAGGACTGCCACCACAATCACCACAACAACAATAAAACAAAACACCCATGTCAGTGGTGCCCAACACACATTAGTGTTTTATAAATTTGCTGCATGTGCTTTACTGAAATAGCATAACAAGATTGTAGCTTTAGGTTTTAATTCAATTGTGTATCTTCACCTTTTATTTTTAAAATATGAATCAATCCATTGTGAAGATAAAAAAGGAACAGACAAACTGAATTTAAATGTATGTGTTGATAGCAGTTCAAATGCCTAGGACCTCACAGTTAAGAATTTCATAAGATAATGCTGCCTCAAGGGCCATTGTGTAGAATAAACTGAATAATGACCAACTAAAAAGACTTTGTTTCAGTTGAGATAAGTGCAGTTTTTATTCAAAGTCCTCAAACATTAAATTTGATGCTTTAGTTTGGGATATTCCAAAAATGTATTAAAAATCCTATCTTGGTTTTTGAGAGTTTATCTACCAACCTAGATTAATTTTGCATCATGGGAGTAAAATAGGAAATAACCAGACATTTTCAGTGCAATTGTTAAAAGATGTATAGCGATTTGATCTAGAGACTATATAATATCTAGTACAGACTTTCTAAAAATGCAGAATTTTCCTTTACCTTTAATTTCTTTTGTCTTTAATGGTGCAGCAAATATATTTCAATCTAGAATTTATTGATAAGGGATTCAGAATCTAGTATAAAACTAATACATATTTTGAAAACCATCAACTGGCAAAATCTATCATTTTGAGTTATTCTTTATGATTATATTTTAATTCAGGGAAGCTACTGATATATTGTTGGAAGAAAGCAAGCAAGTTTATATTTCTGAACTAAAAGGAGCTATAACTTAAGAGAAATGGGGCAACTAATTGACACTGTAGCAGTTTTGGTGAAAGGAAGGAAGTCATTTGAAGATAATGTCAATGACAAATCTGGCAGTTTTGAGGAAGGTTTATTTGCAAATTTTTTCCAATATAAGCCATAATAATTAATCATGGTCAGCCAGCTCTTTGAAATGCTACCTTTGTGTGTAAAGTTATTTAATTGTAGCCTTGTTCATTGTTGTATAACAAATGGTCGAGTCTTTACTGAATGGTCTCAGTAATCACTTATCACCCTACTGACCCTGGACAATGAACAGATTTCCATTGTGAAGTTGTATTTTAACACTGGGAAACAACCCAGGCAAATATTTGTGTCTGTTCCAAGATGATTAACTACTATTAATATCTTTTTTAACCAGCTAAATAATATCTTTGGCATTTTAAAAATTCATTAATCATTGGTGGCATCAGTCTGTTTTGGTGGTACATCTAATTATGTCTGCATGTATTGTGGAATTTCAAACAAATTCAAGAAAGAAATAGAGAAATACTCTATGTATATTATGCTACATATATTGTCATCCTACTGGATAAATATACTTTATGTAAATGAAAACTTAATACAAACAACAAGTTGTTGGACTTTTTAGTGTTATTTAGACTATTTCTTTATAGAGAGGAGCCCTTTGTGACATGTAGTAAAGATTTAAAAGAAGTAGGATGTCAGATGTAGATTTCTTTTTCTATTTGCCTTCATAGCACTTTGTACAGTGCTTAGTACATATTAAACATGAAATCTTTTCAATCATTCGTTCATTCACTCATTCAAAGGCAGAATAAACATGCAGAGCATGACTAGTGACTGACATATAACAATATGACTCCAACATTTTAGAAGCTTTACAGGAGATTATCAGAACACCTCATCTTGCTGATACAAAAATAAAAGTCAGAGGCCTGACCCATGAACTAAATTCATTCAAATTCATCTCTCCTCTTCATTTAATTCAATCTATTTTCCACATGGTGGCAAAAGTTAGTAAGGCTCATCAAGCCACACATCTCAGCTACCATCCAGCAATGACAGGAATGGATGCTTGTATCACTCTTTGGCTAGAATGAAAAGTGACCCAGAATGTTTTCAGTGAGAATGTGAAAATGTGTGGAGGATGATCTGTTGATTTCTCAAGTTAAGAAGAGCAAATTCTCCACTTGTTTTGATGACACATATGAGTCCCAGCATCACTTAGATATGAAAGAAAGGCAGGAGAGATAAGTCCTTTATTTCCCCAAATCTTAGCTTGATTCACTACTTACCAGAATTGACTGCCAATTTGAACAGTCAGGCAAGCAAAATTCATTAAGCACTTGCTTTGTTCCAGGCACTGTGATAAAAGCTAGGAGTACAAAAGGAGGCAAAAGATAATCCTTCCTCTCTCAGAGCTCACAATCTAAAACAAGCAAACAAATATGTACAAACAAGTGATCTCTCTCTCTCTCTCTCTCTCTCTGGGCATACATCTACATATATGCGCATATATGTATATAGATATATGTGTACCTATGTGTTAAATATGAAATAATCAAAAAAGAGAAGGCATTAGAAATAAGAGGGATTGGCATAGGAGACTTGTAAAAGTATTGCTACAGTGGGAAAACTACTGAGTTTAGACATTGACAAGGACAAATGAAAATCAGTTCCAATGCTAACACATGTAAAATGTCCTTGATTAAGTTGGAAGAAATAGGTTTTCATCAGAGGTATGATGTTTCACTTGCTAAAGGTAGTACTATGAATAATACCAGAATGTCACTTGATTGGATAAAAGGATTTAATTGGTCTACCATGTGTCAGGTCTTTTAGACGTGTATTCCGTGTTCTGCAGGCTTACCTATTATAGGCTATTCATTTGAAAAAAGCCTTTTCAAAACTAAGACATGTAAAAAACAAACTAAAGAGCACAATATACCAACCGCCTCTATTCACTAATGATTTTGTACATTGAACAAGAATTTTCTTTGTCAGTTAAATATAATCACGTGATTGTAGAATTTAAGTCCAGAGCACCTGTGAGCAGCATCTTATTCTCTAGGAAAGGAAGTTTAAGAAAAGTTTTATCTGTTTTGTTCAATTGGAGTTAGCTTGTTATCTGGTTAAAGATAAAAACTATGAAAATTGGATCTTTATGTACAGTCTGGCTATCTCTAAAACAAAACTTTGGTATTTCATATGTCATTTAAAAAGTAAAATAAAGTAGTTAATTAAATAACAAGTTAGTTACATTGAGAGGAATGAATAAAACTAATGTCATTTATAACTGAGTGTTCACTGTATTTTTATCTAAAATACCCCTTACATGTACAGTTTAATGAAATGTACTATGTGAGCTTATGTGTGCACCAAGAGGTGAAAGATTCTCCCTTGTTTGCCTTTGAAGTGTCATGGATAATAGATGTAGAATTTGAAAGTACCTCAGAAAACACATACTTCAGCCTCCTTATGTTACTGATGAGGAAACGGAAACCTTTGGAAGTTTAGTGATTTGTCTAAGGTCATATGAGCATTAAGTATTGGAGGCAGGTTTTGAACCAAGGTTCTCAGATACAGTTCACTAGATAATGTGCCATGAGCCATTAAATAAAGAAATGCCCAAAATTTGCTTCATTTACACATAGTTAATTTACAGTATGCCTTTAGAATATTTTAGTGGGCTTTCATGAAAAATATTTTCTCAACACGAATTTCCCCTAAACTCCTTTCTTTATCCCTGATTTTTTCCTTAGTCTTTTAAACAACTGAATTATTAACTTTATTTTTAAATGAAAAGTTTCAGTGCCATGGAGTTCCTCTTTTAATGCCTGATATATTTTTGTCATTATTTTAAATGAGGGTTGGTTTCTAATTTATCAGTCTTAGACTCATTATTTCTATAACTAAATCCCTACCTTAAATGTTTAGTGAAAATGTTTCCCTAGTGGAAGCACCAAAAGTAATCAGAGTTCATCTAATTCAAGGTTCATTAGGAACATTTCCAAGCCATGGTACTTAGCTCCAAAGTACTGGGATGATAGACTCTTCTTTAACAAGTGCTGGTCTGGGATGCTTAATGAGGTGACATCAAACCGTCTGTGATGGGAACTTGACACAACAGCTAAATGATAACTTTGTGTTTATACTTTGAATGCAAGAGATCACATTCCCAACTCCCTGCATTAACTGATTTTTTTTGCAATGATGCAGCAAAATTCTTAGCAACACAGTAGAACACAATAATATTCCAATATGGGATATCACACTTCTTTAAAAAAAATTAACTTGAATTTAAGGCCAAAAAATACTTTAGATACCTAATTCTGTTTCTTCATTTTATGATGAAAGTAGGGTGGGGGAAGAATAGAAGCCCAGAAAAGGGAAGTGAATTAACCAAGATCACACAGACAGTGGCAGATCTGTGACCAATATCCTCCAACTGAAGTTATCTCTGCTATCAGATCAGAAAAAATGATAGGCAGTACAACTTTAAATTTGGAAGAGACTTTAGATATTTAGTCCAGTGCCCTACTTTGTAGATGAGGAAAATGATTCATAGAAAGTTTAAATGACTTGTCCAAGGTTATACAGGTAGGAAATGGCAGAGTTAGGATATAAATCCACATCTTCTGATTTCAGATCTGGCAAGGGGCAGTAGTTTGTTTGATGTTGTTTAGTTTTGTTTGTTTTTCACTACTACCAAACTACCTTGTGTTTTGACCCCTTAGTCCAGTGCTGATACCTTTTTATTACTAATAGTACTCTGGACTTGTTGTTACCATGTGCTTATAGACTTTTACTAGGCATACAAAATGTTTTTTAACACAAAAAGAGTTACCATCTGCCAGTTCTTCCTGCCTCAATAAAAATTTAATGAGTTGCCTTCAAATTATTTCAAAGGAAAATAATATAATAATGGTGTGTGGAAATACTAACAAAAGAGGTTGAGGTCAGAACATCATTTTTGATGTCCTTTTCCTATCCAAATAGATCCCAATTTTTAGCAGCAGAACTGGCCCTATTAAAATGGCTTCAGGCATTGAAGTTTGATTCTGGCACCCCTTCTACTGCTTATTGGCGAATGCTCTATTTGATCTTTCCATATTTTCATCTTCCCTTCCACTTCAGAAACTCAGTGTTCTCTCTTGCTTCCCCAATATACTTTTTGAGAAGCAAAATGATTTGATGAGCCATTGTGGTGGTAGTGACTTCTAGTCTGTCCCTGGACATAAAGAAAGCTTTGCAAAAGGATTGACCCAGATATTCCCACCCTTTTTATGTTTATGAGAAATCTATGTGACATAAATAAATTACTTGTAGTTGGGATCATAGGGTAAAAACAGGGGCAATAGGAGAAGACTAGGGCAGCACCCACCTCCTCTAGCAAAGGCAATGTTATCTCCAAAGTTGATCAGAGAAAGATAATGAAGGAATACAATTAGAGATATTGAGCCTTAGCTACAGTAATCTTCAGGACATGTAAGGAAAAGAAGACTGTCCTGGATGATTCTGTGAGTTCATTTGTGAGACTGTTCCCAAAACTTGCTTACACCACATACACATCACACGTCGTAGTTGAATGGATTGAACTCCTTGGTCCACCAAGACAACTTAGAATGTCAAGGAGAGAACCCAGAGTAAAGACCAGTTGGAATGATGTAAGTAACAGTGGTAGTAATAGTAGTAGCAATTAGCAAGAGCAGCAGAAGTAGTAGTAATAGTAATAGTAATAGTAAACACAGCAGCAGTAACTAACATAATTTTTTAAATGATTGAAATATCTTAAAATATGTTATTTCATTTGTTCTTCTCAACAGCTATGTGAATTAAATGTTACTTCTACCCCATTTTATAGGTGAAAAAACTGAAGCTAAGAGAGGGTAAGTGACTTGTTGGCATTGACATAGCTAATAAATATCTGAGGCAGAATTTGAACTCAGGTCTTTCTGACTTTAAGTTCACCACCCTATATGTTATGCTACTTAGCTGACTTTATATAAAAATAATTCAGGAATAAGATGATAAAGGCTTGGATAAAAATAATGGAAATGAGGATGGGGAGAGAGGAGTGTGTGTGTGTGTGTGTGTGTGTGTGTGTGTGTGTGTGTGTGTGTACAGAAATAGGAGCAGTCAGATAATATCCTAAAGCAGGGGTGCGGAACTTGTGGCCTTGAGATTATAGTAAAGCTTGTAACCTCATAAATGGGAAATTGAGATAGGGTGATCTAATTAATAAATCTATTTTAAAAGATTTCATTGCAAAAAACAAAGCAAGATAGCTGAGCTGTTTTTGGGAGAAGTATATTAGTAGAGGATGGTAGTGGGGAATGATAATTAGTTTATTTTGAGACATGTTAAGTTTGAAGTGATTGCCCAAACATATCCACATCTTAATATACAGTTGGTAATTAGAGATATACAGCTGGTGTTTCAGAAAGGAAAAACTAGAGACATATATTTTATGTCATATGAGTTCTCCAAGGGAAAAAAAAAGTATAAAGAAAGAAGGGCAGAATCCGTAGGGCAGAGTTTTTGGATGCCCACAGGTAGGAGAAGAAGAGGAAGGGAAGTCAGTAGAAGAGATAGAGAAGGAAAATTGAGAGAAGGATTAGATTTATTTGTGAAATGGAGATAGTTTTTTCTACCTATGCATTTATGAAAAGATTGTGCAAGAGTTACAAGATTTTCAGTTGCACCTAATTTTGATGTTGGCCAAAGTGGAAGCCACAATACAGTTTCCCAAGGCACCTTGCTGATACCAAAACTGGACAGAACAATAAAGCTAATTTAGTGATCTGGAGCTTTGCTAAGGAATCTTTTCTTCGCTTGGGGTCATTGAAATAGTCACTGGGTACATCTGAGCAAAACAAATGTTTTGATGAGACATAGATGGAGAGATTGTCTCACACAAAGTTAAAAGTGCAAGGGTGATAGCAGTTAAATTAGGAGTATCACAGCCTCTCATAATATAAAATCAATACCTACCCATAAAATTACATGGTTTACCTTGTAGAAACACTTAAGGTTATGTGCTTTAATTGATTGAATTAACACAATGCTTGAAACATCAAGAAAGTCTGGTGTATTAAGGACTTTAAATTATAATATGTATACACTGCTTCTTCTGAGTCAGTTCAAGTGATACCTATTTCTGAAGACCAGTCTGGGAACCTCTGAACAACTAATTTTTTTTTTATCTTTTGTCTACTGTAGTTGCTATTCTGACTTCTTGTCCAACTGAATACAGATACCTTATTTCCTGTCTCCTGCTCATATTATGTATGCCTTCATGCTCATATTCAATACTCTGCTGTCTTATCAGTCAAATAGTGGTGTCCATTACTTGACTTGGTTGTTTGCCCCTAGATCAGTGTAATGATCCTGGGTCACTAGTGATCGCTGCTTCAGTAATTAACAAGAATTTATTAAGCACCTAATATGTATCAAGCATTGTGCTGGATGCTCAGGATTCAAAGAGAAAAAATAGTGACTCTCTTTACTCTCAAGTCACTTACATTATATTGAAAAGACAACATGCACATCTATATGGCCTTATACATATGTACAGTTTTTATTTATATGTATATATGCTTGTGTGCATATATGCACATGCCTATATAGACATAGACATATGCATATATGTACATATACACATTTATGGATTTATAGATATGGACATGCTTATATAAACATATACATTTGTCCATATAGGTATATTTTTCTACATATGCTTGTATATGATCATGTTATCTGTTTATATAGACAACATATACCTATATCTTGCCATTCAAATGTAATGTGAGATCCTTGAAACACATATATACATATGTCTATAAGTATACACACATACGTGTCCATATATACATGTATAGAATAAATGAAAAATAAAGACGAGATAGTAGGGCACTAGGAAGGCACTAGTAAATTGGAAGGATTAGTAAAGTAATTATGTAGAAGATTTTGTTTGACATGTTTCTTTAGGAAAAGGAGGGATATGTAATTAAGGGTAGGCTGATAAATATTTAACAACTGAGTTCTCCAAAAATATATATATATTTACTCACAATTTTTAAGTTTCATCTACATCATTAACACTTTCCTAAGTCCAGACAATTAACAACAACAAAATACATCAAGTCCTGATTTGTAATGGTGGCTATATTTTGAAGTAAAAATGCTAACATGGAACATTTAACAAGTTGGTTCTAGTATGTCCCCACCTATTATTTTGGCTACCAGCATACAGTAAAATTTATGATAACTTAAGGTTTCAATTGCTTACACAAATACTCAAACTCTAGTATAATACCAGGGATAGAATGAGGGGAGCAACTTCTAAGAAGTGGAGATTGATGAGTGAATGAAGATACAATGATTTAAAAGGGTGGAAGGGTAGCACCAGTCAATGTGATAAACATAAATTGAAGCCTACCTCCTCTTCTTGCCTTTCTGTGGATCATTATCCTGTAATAATGAACTTCTAGTTGGCTTCCATTGGACAACTATCTAACACATGACTTCCTGCAGTTTCAAGCTTCTTCCTTTACTCCCCAAACATGACAACAATTTTAGAGCAATGACTCCAGTTTGTGTTCCATGATACCATGGAGACTATGGAGCTATGGAAAAATATCAGTATATAGAGAAAACTGTCATATATAATGAAATATACCTTTTATAAACTGATTAAAAATGCTATATAGTATGTACATTATTATTTTAAAATATGTTCACCAAGACTTTCTTTATCTTAAAAGCTGAAGTAGGTCCTATAATGCTTGGTTGTGGAACCAGAAGTGAGGGTGTCCCACAAGAGAAGGATAGCTGTCCTTGGATCAGAGATGGGATTCTAAGCTGGAAAGATGAATAATTCACACTAGGACATCTTTGACAGGGTAGAGGTCAAGGTTCTGAAACAATAATTGAAATGTTTTCCAGAGGGATTCAGAACACTGATGGAAATTTAGTTCCCAATTAGGCGTTTGTAGTGAGGAAAAATTCAAGATTTCTCTTCATAGATGTACTGAAGAGTGACACATTAAGATTTTGAATGTCCTAGTCTATTAGAGGAGCAACTAAGTGGCTCAGTGGGTAGAATGTTCATCTGGGAATCAGAAAGACTCACATTCATGAGTTTGAATCTAGCCTCAGACAATTACTAAACTGAGTGACATTGGGCAAGTCGCTTAACTCTGTTTGCCTCACTTCCTCATCTGTAAAATGAACTGCAGAAAGAAATGGGAAACCACTGCAGTATGTTTGCCAAAAAAAAAAAAAAAAAAACAACCTACCAAAGAAACAAACAACCAAATGCTCAAATGAGGTCATGAAGAGTTGGATGCAACCGAAACAATTCAACAACAAAAGTCTCTTAGGGAGGTTTCAGTTCTCTGGGACTCTGGAATGAACCCATGTCTTCATTATATGCCTGTTTCTGAAGTGCTATGTTAATTAACCAATTAATTCATTAAACACCTGATATCTGTCAGGAATTGTTATGAACATTAGAAATTCTTATATTATGGAGAGGACTCATGCACACACCAAAATAGGAATAATTCTTATGAGTTGCCAGGTCTTTGATGTCCAAGGTCAGGACCTTTGGAGCTGGATATTTGGCTGAGGTCAGAGCCAGTCCATTTCCCCTATATCTACAATTTATCCTAAATTATATAATTTAAAGTACCAAAGGAATGACTAGCATAGCATCAGGGTCACAGGTGCAAAAGAAATATAGAAAACACCCCAAGGTTTCTTACCTTTGGATAAACATTTTCCCTATCCTGAGTTCAGCAAATGGACAGTACCATTGTGTGCCACAAACACCTGCTGGGTTCCACCTGGCTGCACTTCAGTGATAAAGGAAGTAGTTTCTTAATATGATTGAAAAAGTGCTTGAGGTGTATTCAGGGTGAAAGGCACTATATATAGAAAATTGAAGTTTGAGTGTATATTAACCTATCAAATGATACCAAAGCAGAATTGTTATGTCAGTTGTACCTTGTGAGGTTTTTTTTTTTTTTGTAAAAATCTCTTCTATACAGAGTAACATGTTGCACCAGCAACCTCAGAAAGGTCAGTGTTGAACACCGCAATAAAGGAAAAAGTAAGCACTAGAAGATGCTAAACACAGGAGCTCCAAGGGCCTCTGCCTTTATAGGATCTTTTTCTGCGTGTCATCAGTTACTCTTGAGTTAGAGCAGTACTTCTGTTGCCCCTTACAGGATCATTTACCATGAAAGGTGAGAGAATTTTCACTGTTTTTTCGTTGTAAAACCTATTTGTGGCAAGACTTTAGAGGCAGCAAAATAATGAACGGCAGCTTCATTTGCACCCTATTTGCTTATTCATTGACTTACCTTAGGCCATATCTATAATCCCCACACTGCCTGAAGATCCCTTCTTGAAAATTGCCAGAGCCAGGTTCTATATATACAGGGAGGGGCTCACTTCTAGTATGTTAGCCACTGGGTGAAGAATCTTCAGATCTTGGACACTGAAGAAACAAACAAGCAAACAACAAAAACTTAAAAAGTGTCCATTGTCTGATATGGCTCCCTTATTCTTCCATAGTAAAGAAAACATAGGGGTGGAAATGGGGGTGTGTGGCTTATGACTCTAGATATAGTTATTATATTTTTAGACTTTCTTATAATTTTGATTAGATTTCTAAATGTGAGATCATTCCTCACTAACCAAAAGTCAGCATATTACTGAAGGTACTAAATCATTTCCATATCTCCAATCCATTCCAAGAAAGCCAGAAAATAGAGGAAAATATTGGCTAAATGAAAAAAAAGAGATAGTTCCTAGGCTTTCTTTGAAGCATCAAATAAATGCGTGATCAAAGTTGACTAGTTTCATCATGACTTGTACAGGAGCAAGAAAGATAAGTTCATGGGACTGTAAACTGAATCATAGTGCTCTGGAAAAGCAAAATGACCATCATGAAATGAATTGCAGATTATAAAAATGTAGAATCTATGCAAAGCATGAAGAGACAAAGAAATTCTAGGAAGAACTTGATTAGATGCTCCAAATTAAATATAGACACTTGATTCTTGATGACTTCATTGCAAAGATGGATATAAGTAAGGGCAATAAGAAAAACGACAAAGAAAATATGGTTGAAAATTCAAATATGAAAAATACAAAAATCTTTTAGAATACAAAGACTGTGTTCCAGTCAAAATGGCTTCTTTACTATTACCCAAATTTGGCATTTTATCTGCCATCTCTGTGGCTTTGCTTAGATTGTGTCCCAGGCCTAGGTGAAATAGACTTGCCCTTCTAGATTGCAAAGTTTTTTCCCCTATTAGTTCCATATTAGATCTTTCCTTTTAGAGGAAGCCTTCCTTGGTCAGTAGTTCTTCATGTTCTTTCTCTTATCATGTCATCCTACATTTACTTATCTATTTACATGTTTTATCACCTAATAAAATGTAAGTTACTTGAAGAGAGAGATTACTGCAACTAGGTGGAACAGTGAATACAACACTGAGCTTAGAATCAGGAAGAAATGTTTTCATGAATTTAAATTCAGCTATAGTTGCTTAGAAAGACAAGTGACTGGGTAAGTCTCTTACTCCTGTTTGCTTCAGTTCATGTTCTGTAAAATGAGCTGAGAAGGAAGTGGCAAACCGCTTTAGTATCTTTGCCAAGAAAACCCCCAAATGGGGTCATAATGAGTTGAACGCCAGTGAAGAGAACAACAAACAACAACATTGTTTTCTTTTGTCTGAATCTTCAGTCCCTAGCAGAGTGCTTTTCACGTTGTAAATGATTAATGAATTTTGGCTGGACTGATTTGGAGTAGGCAAAAGCTTTATGTCTGTTGCATAAATCGTGAATAACTTATTGAAGAGGAGACCCAGCAGGTGCTGAGCATAGCAAGTACTAAACAAAATCATAAAAAGGAAAACTGCCTATATGAAGTCATTAACATGCTCTATCAACATTTTTCTATGACAGTTTAAACAATGTGAAACAATTCCCCAAATTTAAAGTCCAAAAGAGTTCAGATACAACCAGAGCCTGTAAGCAGTTGATCTGCTATGTTCTAACTGGAGGAATAAAATTTCAGCTGCAGGGAAGATGGAAAAGCCCAAGAGTCCTATGGGCTGCTAGCATAGCAAAAGGTAAGAGTGAGGTATCCCTATATTAAGTCAGTAGGTCAGATGACAATGCTACCTGTCTTCATGGAACAGAGGCAGGTTAAATTGCAAAGCCTGGTAGTCATATCTCAGCAGAGGGAAAAGAATTGGTGAATCCCATCTTATCCAAGCCACCAGAGCTTTCAAGAAACCTGGATAGGTTCTAAGTGGCCAGAGCTAGGGAATATGGGGGAAAGTAAAATGGGAAAGGACTATGCTTAGGAGAGTAGTTTCCTGTTCTACAAGTTGTGTTCTGCGAACTGCTCTAGACCAAAGTGTTGAGGATAGGAGCAAACAAAACGGGGAGGAAACTCTGAATGTCACTCATTCTACAATAAACCCATGCTACCTTTAGGAATTTACAGGCATATGCCCCACTAAGGTTCAGATTACCTCAGTGGATGACTATACTTAAAGTTGGTAGAGAGGTAATACTTTATCCACTGGGGAGCCCCCTCCTTCCCTTAGGGATATATTAAATTTATAATGCTTCTCTAAGGAAGGCTATGGTTGCCCCAAAGACATTTTTTTTTTTGCTTTTTTTTTTGGAGGGCAATTGGGGTTAAGTGACTTGCCCAAGGTCACACAGCTAGTTTTATGTATGTATGTGTTAATTGTCTGAGGCCAGATCTGAACCCAGGTCCTCCTGACTCCAGGGCAGGTCCTCTTCACTGTGCCACCTAGCCGCCTCTCCCAAAGACAATTTTACACTTATTCTTGCTAGAGGGGTACCCACTTTGTCACCAGAAGAACAATATCCACATTTCATATCAGCAATGGAGAGCAAAGTCTATATTTGCTACTCCACCTCATAGCTTAGTCTCTTAATATTCCACCAATTTTGGATCATAGAGTTGTTCCTTTTCTCTGTTGGAGGCTTAGGTATTTGAATGGAACTCTTTTCTTCATAAAAAAGATCTAAAAAAATCGAGGAAAACTTTCCTTTCCTCCTCGTCATTGTCATTGTTGTTTTGTCTTCATCTTCCTCCTCCTTCTCCTCCTCTTCCTCCTCTTCCTCTTCCTCCTCCTTCCCTCTTTTCTGTGTGTGAGGCTTAGCTCAGGAATTTTATTACTTCATTGTCATTTTGTCTCCTTCAATTTCCTAGAATGATGCCAGTTGCCTGGTGTAATGGAAATGCAGATTTAAAGATCTTCCCTGCCCCTAGGCCCTTTGATTGGCTTAAGAGACTCTGAAAACCTTCCTTGATTTGAAAATATGCTCTGCCTCCTAATAGGCTGAATGTGGTCACATGGAGCCTGTGGTGGGAGGCTTGGTTTTCAGGAATGACCACACCTTGATGCTGTGTGATTGGGCAGTGGATCAAAAGGGTGGTTACATTCTCTGAGCCCAGAGAAGGCTATATAAGCCCTGAGGAGAGGCTTTGCTTTGGGGCTCACTTTGAGAAGTGTTGTGTGATTTGACCAGATGAGACTCTGGGAGGCCGTTGTTGAGAGCCCCCCGGCTTTGAAAACCCAGATGTTGATGCTTCCCTCTCTGGTAACTGTGATTTGGTATTGATATAATGGTTGGACAGTTTGGAAGCCTGTCTGTTTGATCTGTAAGTTCTGTAACTCTGAAGTTCGGGGTGCTGACCTTTTCCCCCTGAACTAGGTAATGTATGTTTGTTTGATTAAAGTAAGCTTGTTGACCCATTTTGAGTTGCTTTCCTTTTGAAAAGCAGATCTAAGAACCTGTGTTGGCAGCTACCCTGGGGATATTGGGGTGCTTGCCGCTACACCTGGTTATATTGTTTGGAAGATAGTCATCCCTTACTTCAGTAATCCAAGACTGCTTTCCAATCGATGAGTTCTGGTTTCAATGTCCAGCTCTCTCTCTCTCTCTCTCTCTCTCTCTCTCTCTCTCTCTCTCTCTCTATATATATATATATATACATACATATATATGTATATATATACATATATATGTATATACACACACACACACACACACACACACACACACACACACATATATATATATATATATATATATATATATATATATATATATATATATATATATATATATAATATATCTGGCCTCTGGATACTTTTTGTACACCAAATTCAAGGTGTATCTTAGATATATACCAGGAATGATTTAATCACATTTCAGGAATCAATCACTCATGTTCAGCAGGCTGACAAGGACTCTAAGACAAGGTATTTATTTATATCCTATAAGGGACTTGTCATCAGTCACTAATGTGTTGTCAGCAGATTTGTTCATAACTTACATAGAGAGTTATTTTTCAAAGCCATAGCAAAGATCTCATCCTTTAGCCTTGTTTAATTTTCCAGAATACTCCTATCCTCTCCAAGTTTTACTTCAGGAATTCATCCTATAATAGAACAAATAAATCTCTGAAGAGTTAAAAAATAACCTCAGTAAAGGAAATTTCTTCTTTTTAAACATTTCCCCACCAACTTACCTTATATGGCTGAAGGGATATTCCTTTGGAATGAATTTTTGTCCAAAGCATTAGAAAACTACATTTTTAGAAATGAACAATAACTTATAATAATAGATTTTAATGAGAAATACTCATTTCATGACAAAATATTAACAGTATCAAAATAATGTATAAAGATGAAAACAAAGTATCTCTCAGATATATCCCACCAAAAAAAAGTACTGTTTCTCATCCACAGACTTGTTAAGCAAATAAAGAAAAAGTGACACCTTACCCCAAAGAATGAATTACTAAAAAGGTCCTTGTCTTTTCTCTTACTCTTTGCACCTTAAACCACCCTCCTTCCAGACTATGGAAAGAAATATAGATGCCTGATTTCCTGCTCCCTATTTCCTAGCTCTTTCTGTGTATTAACTGAAAATTATTGATCATTTTACTTTTGCTGAAGAGATGAAATGCAGAAAACAACAACTTGAAATTTCAATTTAAAATATAAAGGAATATAATATATGGGGGAATTTTATTAGAATGCAGAAACCAACGAAGTGTTAGAAGATTATTATTACTGAAACAAATGGCCTAGGGGATCTTAGAGCTTCAAATAGTCACCAAGGACTAAATAATAAATCAATTCCATCATGTATAAATTCTAAAATTGTGAATTCCTATACATCAAGTTCCTGTTTGACATATCTTCAAGCCTGCCTACTGTAGTGACAAGTCATTTCAGACAACATATAATTATTCACTCAGTAATAATTAGATAATTAATAGTAATAATAATTACTATGTCTGCTTTTAGGATTGTGCAGCCCTTTACATATATTATCTTATTTGATTCTTATAATCTTGTTAAGTAGCTGCTTTTATTATCCTCATTTTGCAAGTGAGGAAACTGAGGCTGTCAGAGATTAAGTAACTATAATGGTTCTATATGTGGTAAGTCACTGAAGCAGGATTTAAATTCAGGTTTTTATGTTTCTAAGTCCCTCTCTCTAGCTGATATGCCACTGAACTGCTTCCTATGGATAAGCCATTGTGATAGATAGTCAGATCCTAACCTTCAGGACTTTATACCTTAGCATCTTTTTCCAAAGTGTAGCTAAGGTTTCACCTCCTATATCTTTTTGACATTTCCTAATTCTTACATCCAGTTGCTAGTACTTTCTCTTGAAATTATTAATGTTGAACGTCTATGTCACATGACCCATAAGATGTAGGACTAGATTTTTTTCTCCAGTACTGACATCCCCAAACTCAGCTTCTCTCCCACCAAAAAAAAAAAAGTTGTGCAGAAGTAATTTCACCTGTGTTCAGAGGACATGAAGGTATTCATTCTAATGAAGTAATAAACTGATGAAATACCATGAGAAAAGGCAATCATCCCCAACTCACTCAGTAACTTGCTCCCTTTAGCCTCCGTATTCTGACAGGGTAGCACAACTATTCCTATGGGATTTTGCTCTGGGATCCATCTGATAATTTCCTCACTTATGCTGCAGTATTCCTAGCACACTCTGCCCCTGCCCTCACCATGTAATTCTATGACAACAAATACTAGGACTCATCATGGCATGCCCCTGGTATAGGAAATTTCAGGCTTCTTCTGTCTGGAGAGGCAGTATAGCACAATAATTCTAAGAAGAGAACTAAAGGATTAATGGCACTATGAAAAAATTGACAACATGTTCACCTGTGTGACTAGGAGAGTTCACCAGGCCTGAAGGAAAGAGAACAGATATCCACCTGGGCCCAGTTCTGTCCCCTCAGAATTCACCAGTGGCAAAGCCTGAAACCAGTGACAAATGAATATTGTAACATGGAAGGAGGTTGAAATAACATTGAAATCCAGTACTAAAGAGATTTTCCATCAAAAAAGGAAACCAAACATAACAGAAAAAAAACCCTCACATTACTAAAGAAGTCAGGCCTAAGAAAATGTAATTAAATACATAAGTACTTGTAGTTCAAACAGATAAATCAATAGGAAAGAAAACATATTAAAACAGAAGGCAGTACGGTCAACAAAAATTCAACCAACACGTGCAAATATTTTAAAATAAATCCTCTATGAAAAAGGAAATTGAACTAAGATCTGATGAGTCAGAGGACTCTGTAGATGCCAAGAAAGTATTGAACCACAAAAAAATGTACCTGAATAGTTCAAGAGAGAAATAAGAACCACGAAAACAGAATTTATGTCCTGAATAGCAGAAATAATTGGAATAATGGGAAAGTTAGAATCCACTTGCTGAGTCTCACTAAAGATGTAAAGGAAAAAGCACATTTCTCATTGATCTCTTTTTTGGTAGAGAATACCAATATACTGAAGTCTAATCTGGAAGAAGAGAAGCAAAATGGAATAATGTTAAAGAATACATACGCTTTATACAAGCAAAGTATATTGATCTAAATGTAGGGTGCATAGAAATAACTTAAGGATCATAGTACTCCTAGAGGAACATGAAAAGTAAAGAAGGAGGAGAAGAAAGAAGGAGGAGGAGAAGGAGCAGCAGAAGGAGAAGGAGGAGGAGGAGGAAAAGGAAGAGAAGGAGGAAGAGGGGGAGAAGACCACCATTCTTTAAGAAATAACACAAGAAAACTCTTAAGGACATTTGGAAACAGAAAACACAGTGTCACTTGAAAGAATTCACAGACGAACTTTTCTGAGAAGCAAACATATCAAATTCCAAGATACATAGTGTTTGAATTGAACACATTTAGTGACACACACACACAAGAAAATTCAAGTGAAATCACTCAGTGTAGAACATGTACCATGCTTTTCATTTTATGTCTCTCCCCTCCAACCTAAGGAAAATGCAAGTTTTAAGACAAGAACTGTTTAGGTTTTTGTATTTGAGTCCCTGGTGACAGAGGCAGCATAACATAGTAGATAGTCAACCTTGGAGTTGAGAGACTGGAATTGAAATTCTGGCTCTGACACATACTGGCTGTGTAACCCTGGGCAAATCATTCTCAGCACCTTTGGCAGTTTTCTAAGTCTATAAACTGAAGAACACTATGCTGATATGCTGCTGATTTGTCTTGATATAAAGGGAGTGTCCTTGTTCATAGTTCCCTATACCAATCACCAATCCCCCCTCAAAAAAAAAATTCTAGTGACTAGAACTAGCGTAGTACTCATTTGTATATAACTCTTAGTATATGTTTCTTAGTTGAATTGAGTTGTGGGGAATAAGATATATGCAAAAATAAAAAGAATACATATTAAAATTTATGTACGTAGGAGACAAAACCCCCATGGGGAATCAAGCAATTAGAGAAAGATAATATCACTCCTAGTTGAAGAAATCCTAGTAAGCTTCAAGTTTTTTAGCCCATGAGTCAAATTATTTTATTTTATTATAATTTAGTTTTGTTGCTTTTAGATTTTGGCCTCTTGTTCTCACCCCTAATTAAAATGCCTTCAAAATCAGACATTTCATTATATATTTCTTAGACAATTAATGCTGAACAAGTAGAAAAATAATTAAAACTGAGTAATGATTATTGCTTAATCATTCCAGGGTAGAATATTCCTCACTGGCTGCCTTAAAAGCTAAATATGAATTGGCTATTAAAAGCTCACCAACATGGTTACACACAAAGGGCAGACCAATGCTGCTCATTCAGCTCTCTAAGTAGAGTACTTAAGCTATGAAAATGACAGCAAAGCAATCACTCTGTTAATAACTTCCCTGCAGTTTAAATATAATACGTAGTTTTAATTATTTCCTATGCTAGAGGAAATTGCCTAGGATAATTCATCAAACTGATCGTGAATCAGAGGTGTTAGTGTTATCATCACATTGATTGTGAATCAGAGGTATAAATCTGAGCAATTCATCAGATTTTTTTAGAATTGGAATTTCCCTGGAAATTCACGTAGGCTAAGTTCATTGGAAGAAAAGTGTCTTTAGTTTCTCACTTTTCTTCTTTGTTGAATTGACCAACAAAACTACAATATATATCTTTGGGCTTAATAGGTATCGAATTCCTTTGAAATCACTGAATTGTTTGATCACTGGGAAGCATTACAATTGGTGGTGAAGGCGAATCTGGGTAATCTCTTAGAAATTGCATGCCAAATTTGAATATGTGTTCTTTAATGAAGCCTTTGTAGGAACCATAATTACCTTTTTATTCTCACCCCCTCCTATAAAAAAAGAAAAACACTGAGGAATGGAATATATTATTTTGGTATTGAAGCACAATCGCCTTCTGATGTATCAACAGTTGTGGCATCTCTCTGACATGAAAGGATTTCATTTTTCATGGATCAGAAATGGTTGTGCTTGCTATTATGAGAGATTAAGATGGTTTGGGCCAGTGGGTTAGGTAAAAATAAATACAAAAATCTGGAAATCTGATTTCAAAAAGAGAGAAAGAGATACAGGAGTCAGAGGAGGTATCAGGTAATGGTTGATGCTGTCACCAGGGTACTGGAATGATGTCAGTAACCTTTGCTACCACTGGCTAGCAAGACTAAAGGAGGGATTAAATATATCGATGCCATCTAATGCTAGAATGAACAAGAGACTAGAACTCTGATAGTTTGAGCTTCAGGGAAAGACAATATTTATACATCTTGCTTCTAGCTTTCATATCTTCTATCTCTCTTCCCGAGAGATGACTTCCTGTTCCAACATTTTCTTGATCTTTAAAGTGGCCTTCATAATTTGCATCAAATAGTTTATATTTTTCCAGCTAGATAAAATCTCATCAATCCTAATAGATTCTGAATTATATTTTTTTCCTTACTTGCTCACAAGGTACTATATGAGATAGTACAGATGAATAGTTTGTGGTACACAAAGATACAAAGAGGACCAAATTCTGAATCCTGATTAAAGGCCATTTTGCATTCTTCTGGGTGTAGGGTGATCCAAATGAGAGAAAGTATGCCTGAATTTTGATTCATTATTAATTTTGATAAATTTTCCCAGAAAAGGATAATTAAATTGTATCTGGATTTTCCTTTAAAGCTTTTAATGACCCAATGCACCATTTACTCCCCTGGGGCAAGTCTGGGCTGTTGGGTTACATTTCTTCATTCCTTCCTTCCTATATTCCCTATATATTCTATATTCATATTGAGAGAAAAAAAGTTTCCCCATGGGCAGGGTTGAGAAAGGTGTATAAGGAGTAGGAATGGCTTTCTAGAAGGAGAAAAGACAATACCTAGGAAACCTACCATCTGCCTCTCTGCCAAGAGCAGAAGGCAGAGGTGGTAAATGTAGGTGGAATGAAAATAAAAGATATCAATACAATTTTACTAAGCAAAACAAAGAGATATGGGAATATCCTTCTCTCCCTTCTTGCAAAAGTGAAAGACTTTGGATGTCTCGATTGCTGGGCTGGTCAGTTTTGCTCAACTGTTTTTTTTCTATCTCCTTTTTAATCATTGCTAAAGGAGGTGATTGTTGGGGAGGGTAAATAGAAAGGGATTCATTGGTAATGCAAGGAAATGTAAAAACTCTGATATCAATAGCTATTTTAAATAATTTTAAGCATCTTGAGTATAGGAGTTATTCTTTTCAATTTTTGTCTATAGCCGCTAGCATAGAGTTTTGTGCATAGTAAACATTTAGTAAATATTTATTTAATTAAATTCTATCCTACTTAGGGCTCATCCATGAGGTTAGCAGAGATGAAGAAAATTATGGAAATTTAAATTTTCTTTTGGAAGATGGTATTTGTGTCCCCCTTAGTACAATTCTAGAAATATTTTATGTCTTTGAAATGAGAGAGCACTCAGTTGATTGGGTACTTTTCTATAAGCTATAGTCATACCTCTGTGACCAAGAAATGCTGCATCCCTTCCTGCCTTCCCAGTGAGTTTTAGCTCCCTTCATGGTTGATGCTACACAGTACAGAGTTTATCAAACTAGCTATGCTAGTGACAGTCATTCAGGCAGCTGAAAGGAATAAATCTTGCACTCTGGGACCCATTCCAATGTGTGATGCATCTACTAACTGCTACCATTAAACAGATGCACATTTTGTTTGTTGAATTGATGCTTTTTTCTGAATGAAAAACACACAGCATAGAGCAGCAAAACAAGCCATTCTGGGAGTTACTGTAGGTCACATAGTATGTTAGTGGAGGCCTCATGAACCTGAAACTTGGGCTCTTTCCACTCAACCAAGATTTCCTCTCATATCTTATTTCATGATCAATATCTGCCCTAAGGTTTTGACCTTTCACAAAATAAAAATGAATGTGAGTAGTAAGTAAATCTAAGAGGAGGCTTTGTAAATGATATTATTAATAAATGAGGCACACGAGATATAAAATTCTATTAACTTTTAATCCTAAAAGTTATGATTGCAACAAATCTAAGAATACAATAAACCATTGGAAAGTGGTTTTCGAAAATTCAGCTAATAAAAGCTAACATGTATATATGTATGTATATAAAGCAGCAAATCTTTTATTTTTCCCTATTACTGTAAGAAATGATAATTTCTAGAAAAAAATGTATTTTGAAAAAACTGCCATTGTATTTTTTTACAGTATACCAAGAAGTTCTTGAACATCAATATTCTGTGGAAGTACTAAAACCATTTGTGATTTAACTTGACAATTAAGTATGATTCTTCAGAATTCACTTCAAATCTATGCTTCGATATAACATGTAGGAAACCTACATTAAAAAAAAAAGTCATGAACTTTGATTCATTTATTTCCAGAAGTAACTGGGAATTTTGAACTTAATGTTTGACATAATGATGATAGTATTATAGATTTAATCCATACATTGATGACAAACCATGTACAAAGAACTGATTAAGTACAAAGTACAATCTACATAACTGCCATATTTGTTGTTCAGTATTCTAGCAATTGCTTTTCTGTAGATAGTTTTTTCCTGACAGATAAGATTGCCACTTGGTGGCAGTATCTGTCTTGATGCATTGAAATGAATTCAATTCCACAAATATTCACTAAACACTTATCAGGTGCCAAGCCCAGTGATCCATATGATCCTGTGAACTGAACTACAGGGTTTATGCTTTACTAGTGATTCAGAGAAATTAATTTCTCAGAGTTTAAAATTTTCATCAGAAAATATAGTGGATAATGTAGACACTATAGTGTTCACTATATAATTATAGTAATAAATATTATAGAATGATTTAAAAAATAAACTAGGTACAATTTCATACCTTCCTCTCTAATCCTACTATTGTAATATAGATTATTTTATCTCTGATTTTACTTTCAGACTCTGTTTAGGGCATTCTTTTTTGAAAAATCTTTTTCTGGAGTTAGAACTCTATGAGGTCTTCACTTTTAGAAAATATTGCCTCTTCTCTACTTGTTATTTCTTGGTAATCAGAGGGTAGGTCTAGGAGTAAGATCATGCAAAGTGTAGAACACTTCAACATAATGCTGAGTAGTTAGTTTGGTGCTAATTCTCATCAGTGGCATTATTACTATAGCAACCCCACCAAATCACATGAGTTTTACCAGTTTTATGTTGTCCATGATGGCTAGAAACTGCCTAGCACCTGCTTTAATGAGTCCTCATTCTCCATGGCATAGAAAGGATAAGTAATTATGTCTTTGGCCCAGAAGAAAGCAAAGAAACAAACACAAGTCAACAGCTTTTATTGCTGAGATGATAACAGAGTGGGTGCTCCTATATATGCCATATCTGAAATTCCTTCATCTATCATTTTCTTGTCTTTTCTACATGGCTTTTTGTTCAGTGGCTTAGCAATGGATATGGCTTAAGTAAAGATCATGTGAAGTTGCTTGTATCCTTCCCTGCCCTTGCATTCTGAAGCCCTGTTGTCAATTGCTAAGAATTAAGGCCCCTAATGTATTGGCTCTCTATGTTTTAGGCTAGTTCGGCATCAAAAGGCATCTGGTGTGTGTGTGTGTGTGTGTGTGTGTGTGTGTGTGTGTTTTTCCTACCCAGCTGTCAGCAGCAGGCAATCTATTGCTCAAGCTGTCAGTACTGATTAAAGGAGTGGGCTTAGTTTGACTTTCTAGCCCTCCATATCATCTAAAAGATAACTACTCTTCCTTCTGGCTCCTATCTTTCCTTTCCCATGTGGCAGAAGAAGAAAGAGAATGAACAATGCATGTTGTTGCATCTTTATGCTAAGAGAAAAATGTTTCCTTCAACCAGTTTCCTTTTATCAGGAGAAGGTAATTTCCCACTTTGTTCTATTAAAAAGAATAGCAACCTGGGTGTGAAAAAGAAATTTAGGACAGCAGCTGTCAGCTCTGTCCCACCCCCTTCAGAATCCTTAAATCTTGGGGCAGCTTCAGGGTAATTTGCATGTTTCTCATACTAGTTTCCACTAAGATGATAGGGTAGACTTGCCCCAACCAAAAGAAAAACGCAAAAAAAATGTGAAATCTCCACTGTGCTCATAGAAGGTAGTGGTTTTAGGGGTAAAATGGGACTGAGCAACCCTTTTCTGAGTTGACAGGTGACTGTGTGCTGGATAACAGAAGATATTAACATGTCACATTTACCAAAAAAGAACTAACACTCTTTTTGAAGAAGTTCTAGCAGTCAAAGATTGTTCTATTAGTAAACTGAGTCATGAAGTGTTTATTATTTACTCACTATATGCTAAAGTTTGGGGCTACAAAATGTAAATAAGGTAGTGTTATCCTTAAGGAATAACTAGCTACATGTATGATGTATACAAAGTAGAAGGAGGGTAATATCAGAGGTACTAATGGGGCAGGCCACTACTGAAGGTTCTTCTGATTGTGAAGTTATCTGAGTTTTGAAGGAAGCCAGGGAAGCAAAGTTGCAGTGGTCAGCAAGGAGAATGTTCCAGCCATGAGGGGCAGCTATTTAAAAAATAAAGACACTGGAGCTTTACTGTCTGCTTAAGGAATAGCAAAGTTAGTGTAGATGGATTTCAGAGTATGTTGGGGAGGGAGAAGTAAAGTTTTAAATAAAAAGATTTGAGAAGTTGGATGGAGCCAAGTTGTGAAGCAATTTAAATGACGAAAAGAAGACTTTATATTTGATCCTAGAGGCAATAGAGAATCACTGTATTTTATGGAGAATAGAAGTGACATAGACCTAAACTGTAGAGAAATCAATAGGCAATGGAGTTCAGGATGGATTGCATTGGGTTGAGACTTAAGACACGGGTAACAATTCAAAGGCAAGAAGTGATGGGAACCTGAACTAAGATTGTGGTTGGGTCAGTGGAAAGAAGGGGACATATTCAAAGGATGTTGTGAAGGGAGAAAAGACAAGATTTGACAATAGATTAGATCTATGAGGTGAGTGATAGTAAAGAGTTGAATATGGCAGCATATGACACTGAGGTTGTGAGCCCAGGTTACCGGGAGGATGGGGATACGCTTGGTAGTAATAAGGAGGTTAGGAACAGGGGAGGTTTGGGGAGAATGGAACTGGGTTCTGCTTTTGAATATGCTGAGATTGAGATGTTTTCAAGACATACTATACCTCAAATCCAACTTGAAATAAAAAACAATGTAATGTGGGACTGTAGCTCCAGAGAGTGACTAGGGTTAGATAGATAGATAGATAGATAGATAGATAGATAGATAGACAGATGGATGGATCAATGGATAGATAGATATGGATATCATTTATATAGAGATGATAAATGAATCTATGGAAGCTAATGATATTACCAAGTAAAGTAGTGTAGAAGAAAAAGAGAAGAGAGCACAGGACAGAACCATGGGGGAGGGGTTGTATGCCAACAATGAATGGGCATGGCATTCATGAAGAACCAATAAAGGTGACTGAGAAATGGTCAGACACAAGAACCAGGAGATATCATTACCACTAAAACTCAAATATGTGACAGCATTTAGGAGAAGTTGATAATAGATCAAATGCTAGACAGTTGAAGAAGATACAGTTTGAGGGGAAAAGTCATTAAACTTGGTAGAGAACTTTTAGTGGGATGATAAAGTTGGAAGTCAGACTACAGAGGTTTTACAATGAGAGGAGAAGAAATGAAGGCACTAAGTATACATAATTTTATCAAATTTTGCTGCAAAGAAAAGATATATGAAATAGTAACAAGTAGAAATGATGGGGTCAGGTGAGAGTACACACACACACACACACACACACACATTCAGGCAGCCATCTTGACAGCAGTGTTTTTTTTTTGTTTTTTTTTTTTGCTTTTTGGAGGGCAATTGGGGTTAAGTGACTTGTCCAAGGTCACAGGGCTAGTTAAGTGTTAAGTGTCTGAAGCTGGATTTGAACTCAGGTCCTCCTGACTCCAGGTGCTCTATTCACTGTGCCAACTAGCCACCCTAGACACTTCCTTTATTCCTGTACATCTTTTCCAGCTTCCTTCTGTGTGTTGTCTTCCCTGATTACATTGTAAGTTCTTTGAGGGCATGGACTGTCTTTGTGTTTCTTATTTGTATCCCCAGAACTTAATGCAGTGCTTGACACATAGTAGATACATAATAAGTATTTCTTATATTGTTGCACATGGTGACCCATTAGGCAGGAAGAAAGGCAATTGTGGGGACCAAGTGGAAGTGTAGTTAAGTATACCCAGTTATTAGGAGACAGAGCCCTAAAATTTTAGGCTATGAGTTGTACAGGAAGTTTTCTCTCCATTGGCATGGGACTTTTGTGGTTTCTTCTCTTGCTAATTACTTTACTATTCTGTCCTCATTAAGAACTTTGGAATTTGCTTTGTGACTCTTGTTACAGGATGTATATGACAGTGACTTGAACATAATTGTGAATACTTCAAAAATTCAAACACTTTACTTGGGACAATGAGAATTTCCAGAGTCACATGTAAACCATGCATCTCTTCTTAAAGAGCAATTTTTTTTTGCCTAACTTCTTTGAGATATTTACAAGGACAGCTATGGCTAAAGGCAGACTGATCAACTAAATATAAAGTCTCACCTGATCATAACCTTCCAAGTGTGGCTGCTGTTCACTTGTTTTAAAAACTGTCTCTGAAAAATTCAAGCAAATTTAAACTAGGTTTCAGAGTATGGATTTCAATTATGGGAATTACAGGAATATACTCAGAAGGAGAAAAACAATATATCTCCAATGGTATCAAAATACACAAGAAAATATGAAAGATAGTATTATTTAATTGTTCCTCCATATACTTTTCCTTTTGTGAAGAAAGATAGAAGCTATATTGTCCTTTAAAAAACTGACTTTATAAAACTTCCCATGGCAATTGGGAATTTTTGAACATTTTTGTTTTAAATCACACCTTCTTAGAGACACAGCAAATGTGAAAGATCATGAGAAGTCATGCTGAGAGAGCAAGAATGTCCTCAAAAAGAAGAAGAAAAAATACAAATAGGAAATAACACACTTATTCTTGAAAATCTATAAGAAAAATTGCAAAGGAGAGGAACAATGACCTCATAATTTAATTGCTAAGCCCATTTTTTTCCCTTATTAGATGTGAAACAAAGGTTTTATTAGAGCTAATAAGTGGCATCCTTGTCTTCTAGGTTTTCATGGATGGGAAGATTTCTAGTGGTGGGGAGGAGGATAGGTGTTGGCAAAGGTAAATTTCTATTTTAACCTACTATTGCTGAAGATAATTGTGCTATGGCTAAATCATAGCAAATCCAAATTCCACTGTCTGTTCTTTCACTTCCACCACTTTTTTCTCTCCTTTTCTTTTACACACACACACACACACACACACACACACACACACACACATTTATACACATTTATATACACACACACACACACACACACACACACACACACACCCCTATCATTTCTATTCCACAAATACATACTCATTTATTCATTTTAGTTCCTACATTTATTTCACTCTGTGCAATCTAACTTACTTCCCTTCACCTACCATATCTTTCTTTATTTTGGCATTTATTTGTGAAAACAGAAAGGTATATTGAAAAAAAAGCACAATTTTGAGGGAAGGACCTTACTCTTATCACTGTGGAATCTTGAGAAAAATACAGATACTCTTTGTACTTCAGTTTCCTTTTCTATACAACTGGACTGAATGACTATAAGGTTCCTTGAAGCTCTAGAGCTGTGATCCTGACAGTATTGAATTCCCTACTTTCAAATTCTTTTTAATTCAGTTATGAACATTACCTCCTTCAGGGTCCAAATCAGAACTAACTTTCTTTAATTTCTATCTGTTTTCTTTTCTTTTCTTTCTTTTCTTTTCTTTTTTTTTTTTAGCGTCACTGTTATTGTTTTGTATGTAGAGAGGATTAGATTAACAGGCATTTTAAAATATATTATTTATGGCATTATCAGACCCCAGACAGATATCAAGGTTGATTAAGGTTCATCCCCTTTAGGAATCAGGAGAAATGTGGCCACAAGATTCTTTGGCTTTTTTATAACTCTCTGATAATGCGACTTTCTTGAGATAATACCATGTGGCATATGTCAATCCTTTGGGTCCTTGATATATCATGAGTCTTTGTATCAAAGTTTCTTTGGTATATGAGTATCATTTATGTCAAATATATTTTTGCCTCCACAAATAATTGACTTCAATGAATGGGCCAATGTGATGTTATATAAATAGTATTGCTGCGTGAGAGGCATCATTCACATTATAGCAGAAAGAATATTGGACTTGGAGTCAGCACACTTAAGAGTAAATTTACTTACTGTGTAATTATGGACAAGTCATTAAACTTTCAGAGAGTCTTTCTCTTCTCTGTGAAATGAGGACAATAATATATTCTTAATTACTTTACTCACTGGATTTTTGGAAGGAAAGTATGTGGTGAACCTTATATAAATATAAATAATCTCTATAACCTCTATAAATATAAATAACCATTACTATTTGATATACCAGAATTTCTTTGCCAGTTCTCTCCTTGCTAAATTGTGGGAACGAAAGTTTTTGTTGTAACTTAGGAACAAGTTCAATATGCAGGAATACAGAAGAAGGAATAGAGGAAGGTTGTTTTATTGGGGGGGGGGCGGCTGTGGTACTTTTGCCTTTTGCTTCTTAGTGAGGCTTACTTCTTTTTATACTCTTTTTTTTTTCGTTTTGTTTGGGTTTTTTGGAGGGGCATTTGGGGTTAAGTGATTTGCCCAAGGTCACACAGCTAGTTTTATGTTAAGTATCTGAGGCCAGATTTGCACTCAGGTCCTTCTGACTCCAGAGCCAGTGCTCTATTCACTGTACTACCTAGCCACCCCTGTGAGGCATACTTCTTAAGCAAGCTGCTAGAGCAAGACAATTTTTTTTAAAAATGTCACTGGATCCTTTCCCCTTCAAACAGCACTTGTACTAGTAATTCTACCTTTGTGTATTATATTTTAGAAAAGATATGCTCATTTGCAAGCTAATGAGGCAGCTGATAAGGCAATAGATAGAGGAATGGACTTGGAGTCAGGAAGACCCAAGTTTGGATTTATTCTTAGATAATTGCTAGCTGTATGACTGTGGGGAAGTCATTTGCTCTCAGTGCTCCAGTTTCCTCAACTGTAAAATTGCAAGAGTAATGGTACCTCACAAAGTTGTGTGAGGATCAAATGAGATAATATTATTAAAAACCATTTAGCTTGACGGAGCCCACTGGAAGATGAAGGCAGAGTCCAGCCCAGGAGGTTGCCCAGTGTGTCTGGACTGGTCGAGCACAGAGTTCGTGGGGTCTGCACAGCCCAGACCTAAGAGCAGACAAGCAGACTACACCAGAGACAGCAAAAGCCCCAGCCTGCAGACTTACGGAGGACGAATCACAGTCATCTCTTGGACGAGTAGGATCATTGGAGTCAGGTAGGAGAGTTGGGCCCTCAGTTGAAAGAGTGGCTTCTCTGGCTGCATTCAGCCCCCAGCCTGGAAGTTTAGAAGCTGCCTGCCTGTATAATACAGGGGCTGGAATGGCAAAAGTAAATTCTAGCTGCTCAGATCCTCCCATCCCTCCTTCATGAAGCAGAAAACCCAAAGATAAGTCTCCCACCCAGATTGAAATTCCAAGTTAATGGAAATAGCCCCAGGCTTGAGAGTCTCCAAGAAGGGGTGTAACTGAGACAGCCAGGAGTCTGAAGAGAAGAGAGGGTGGGGTCCCAACAAGCACCTCTCCTCACCAACAAAAGCCTACTTATAGCCCAGGGGTATAAAGGCAGAAATCTGAAGTGGTCAGAGGCACCCATACCTACTCATATACATCCCTCATTGACTTCCCTGACTTAGCCATAAACTAGCCACCCAGAGGTATTCAAAGTCAAGGCTCAGGCCCTAAACTCATAGCCTGAGAAACTAAGAAACAGGAAGTCACAATGGGAAAAACAGAAGCTGAGAAGGAGAAGGGGAAGGCAAAAAAGTCTATTCGAGCATACTATGCAGGGCAAGAACATCAAAATACACAGGACAATATAGATTCTCTACCCACACCTGAGACCACAGAAGGAAACATGATCTGATCTGAAGCCCAAATAGCATTCCTGGAGGAGCTAAAGAAAAATTTTAAAGACCAAATCAGGGAGGCAGTAACCAAATTGGAAAAACGTCTCAGTGAAGTAATTGGAGAAAATACCTCCCTAAAAAAGGAACTTCAAAAAATAACTGAAGACTGTAATTCGATAAAAATTAGAAACAATCAAATTGAAGCTCAGAACTCTATGATGCAGCAAGAGTCAATCAAACAAAACAAGACGATTGAAAAATTGCAAGAAAATGTAAAATATCTCACTGGAAAAATAACTGACCTAGAGAACAGATCCAGGAGAGACAACCTAAGAATTATTGGTCTACCAGAAAGCCATGATGAAAAAAGCAGCCTAGACAACATCCTCCAAGAGATTGTCAAAGAAAACTGTCCTGAGGTCCTGGAATCAGAAGATAAAATAACTATCGACAGAATTCACCAGACTCCTCCTGAGAGAGATCCCAAACTGAAAACTCCAAGAAATAATAGTAGCCAAATTCCAGAATTACAAGATTAAAGAAAAAATTCTACAAGCAGCCAAAAAGAAACAATTCAAATATCGAGGAACTACAGTTAGGACCACACAGGACCTAGCAGCTTCTACATTAAAAGAGCGGAGGGACTGGAATTTGATATTTTGTAGGGCAAGAGAGCTAGGACTACAACCAAGGATTAACTACCCGGCAAAACTGAGCATAATCTTCCAGGCAAGGAGATGGTTGTTTAATGAAATAAGGGACTTCCAGATGTTCCTGATGAAAAAGCCAGAGCTCAATGGAAAATTTGATCTCCAATTACAAGACTCAAGAAAGACATAAAAAGGTAAACAAGAGAAACACAGACTCACACATGCATAAGTGCACACACCCACACCCACAAACACATGCTCATTACTTGGGATGCAACAAGAACAAAATGTTCACATCCCTATATGTGGAGCTGATAACTGTCAATATCCAAAATCTTTATGATTATCATGACCTTCAAAAGGGTTATACTTAGATAGAGGGTGTAGGTATGAATGCACTAACCTGATGTCTAAAAAAAAAAAACAAAACTATTAAGGGGATCAAAGAGACTGTAATGGGTAAAAGGAAAGGATTAGATAGGAAAAGGTAAAATATGCCATCTGAAGAGACATTAAAACACACTATAGAAGAGGGGAAAGAAAAAGGGAGAGGAGCATCATTTAAACACTATTCTCACTGGTTCTGGTACAAAGAGGGATCAACTTAAATCAGTGAAGTTTAAGATTTTAATGTGAATAGACACATAAATTCATTAAACAGAGGAAAAGGAGGGAGGGAGAGGAGCAATTGAAATTTACTCTCATTGGTTTGGAATCAAAAAGGGAGTAATTCACTCTGATAAGTATAAAAACTTATTTCGTCCTATAGAAAGCAGAAGGGTAAGGGGGCGTGAAAAAGAGGAGACTAAAGGGGATTTAGAAGGGCGGGAAGTAGTAGTAAATGGAGAGGGTAAGTTAAGAAGGGGGGTCACTGGGTGGGAACACTGAGGGAGGGGGCAGTCAAAAGGGAAAACTTCAAGGAGGGGAAGGCAGAAGGAAGAAACAAGAACATAAACAGGGGAGGGAATAGGATGGAGGGGAAGAGACAGATAGTCATTATTACTGTGAATGTGAATGGGATGAACTCTCCCATAAAACAGAGGCAGATAGCAGAATGGATTAAAAACCATAATCCTACAATATGCTGTCTACAAGAAACACATTTGAAACAAAGGGATACCCACAGGGTAAGGGTAAAAGGTTGGAGTAAAATTTATTATGCCTCAGCTAAAATTAAAAAAAAAAAAGCAGGGGTAGTGATACTTAACTCAGATAAAGCAATAGAAAAAATAGATCTAATTAAAAGAGAGAAGGAAGGAAACTATATCCTACTAAAAGGTACCATTGAGAATGAAGCAATATCACTACTTAATATATATGCCCCAAGTGGTATAGCATCTAAATTCCTAGAGGAGAAGTTAAAGGAATTAGAGGAAGAAATAGATAGCAAAACTATACTAGTGGGGGACCTTAATCTTCCCCTCTCTGAACTCGATAAATCTAACCTCAAAATAAACAAGAAAGAAGTTAAGAAGGTGAATAGAATCTTAGAGAGAATAGATATGATGGATCTCTGGAGAAAACTGAATGGGGATAAAAAGGAATTTACTTTCTTTTCAGCAGTGCATGGTACATACTCAAAAATAGACCATGTACTAGGGCATAAAAACCTCACAATCCAGTGCAGAAAGGCAGAAATCTTAAGTGCATCATTCTCAGATCATGATGCAATAAAAATTATATGCAATAAAGGGCCATGGAAAGACAGACTAAAAACTAATTGGAAATTAAACAACTTAACCCTAAAAAATTGGTGGGTCAAACAATAAATTATAGAAACAATCTATAATTTCATTCAAGAGAATGATAATAATGAAACAACATACCAAAATTTGTGGGAAGCACTAAAGGCAGTTCTCAGGGGATGTTTTATATCCCTGAGTGCATACTTAATTAAAGCAGAGAGAAGGGAGGTCAATGAATTGGACATGCAATTGAAAAAGCTAGAAAAAGAACAAATTGAAAATCCCTAATTTAGTACTAAATTAGAAATATTGAAAACCGAAGGTGAGATTAATAAAATTGAAATTAAGAAAACCATTGAATTAATAAATAAAACTAAGAGCTGGTTTTATGTAAAAATCAACAAAATTGATAGACCCTTAGTCAATATGATAAAAAAAAAAGAAAGAAGGAAACCAAATTATAAGTATCAAAAATAAAAAGGGTGAATCTACCTCCAATGAAGAGGAAATAAAAAAAATAACGAGGAATTATTTTTCCCAATTGTATGCACATGAATATGACAATCTTAGTGAAATGGATGAATATTTACAAAATCACAAGTTGCCCAGATTAATTGAAGAGGAAGTGAATTACCTAAATAACCCCATCTCAGAAAAAGAAATCAAACAAGCCATCAAAGAACTCCCTAGGAAAAAATCTCCAGGGCCAGATGGGTTTACTAGTGAATTCTATCAAACATTTAGAGAACAATTGATTCCAATACTCTACAAACTATTTGGGAAAATTAGTGAAGAAGGAGTCCTACCAAACTCTTTCTATGACACAAATATGGTACTGATTCCTAAATCAGGAAGAGATAAAACAGAGAAAGAAAATTATAGACCAATTTCCCTCATGGATTTAGATGCAAAAATTCTAAATAAAATATTAGCCAAAAGACTCCAACAGCTTATCACAAAAATAATACACTCTGATCAGGTAGGATTCATTCCAGGAATGAAAGTATGGTTTAATATTAGGAAAACCATCAGTATAATTGAGCACATCAACAATAAAACTAGCAGAAACCACATGAACATCTCAATAGATGCAGAAAAGGCTTTTGACAAAGTACAACACCCATTCCTATTAAAAACACTAGAAAGTATAGGAATAAATGGAGCCTTCCTCAAAATAGTTGATAGCATCTATTTAAAACCATCAGCAATTATTATATGTAATGGGGATAAACTAGAAGCCTTTCCAATAAGATCAGGAGTGAAACAAGGGTGTCTACTATCACCCCTCTTATTCAATCTGGTACTAGAAACACTAGCAGTAGCAATTAGAGAAGAAAAAGAAATCAAAGGAATCAAATTAGATAAAGAAGTGACCAAGCTATCACTCTTCACAGATGATATGATGATATACTTAGAGAATCCTAGAGAATCAAGTAAAAAACTACTTGAGACAATAAATAAATTTGGCAAAGTTGCAGGATATAAAATAAACCCACATAAATCCTCAGCATTCCTGTACATCTCTCATGAAACTCAACAGCAAGAGATAGAAAGAGAAATCCCATTTAAAGTCACTGTAGACATTATAAAATATCTGGGAATCTACTTGCCAAAAGAAACCCAGAATCTATATGATCACAACTATAAAACACTTCTCACACAAACAAAAGCAGATCTAAATAGTTGGAAAAATATCAATTGCTCATGGCTGGGTCGAGCTAATATAATAAAAATGACAATTTTACCCAAACTAAACTATATATTTAGTGCCATACCAATCAATTTATCAAAAAACTACTTTCTAGAGTTTGACAAAATAATAACAAAATTTAGTTGGAAAAACAAACGGTCTAGAATATCAAGGGAATTAATGAAAAGAAATGCTAGGGAAGGTGGACTAGCTATGCCAGATCTTAATCTGTATTATACAGCAGCAGTCATCAAAACTGCTTGGTACTGGCAGAGATGTAGAGTAGTGGATCAATGGAATAGATTAGGTGCAGGAGACCCAGCAGTTAATGAATATAGCAATCTATTGTTCGATAAACCCAAAGATCCCAATTTTGGGGATAAGAATGCACTCTGACAAAAACTGCTGGGAAAACTGGAATACTGTATGGCAGAAACTGGGCATAGACCATTTATCTAACACCATATACCAAAATCAAGTCCAAATGGGTGCATGATCTAGGTGTAAAGGATGATACTGTAAGCAATTTGGGAAAGCAAGGAATAGTTTACCTGACAGATCTGTGGAGAGGGGAAGACTTTAGGACCAAACAAGAATTAGAGAGCATTATAAAATGCAAAATGGATAATTTTGATTACATTAAATTGAAAAGCTTCTGTACAAACAAATCCAATGTAACCAAGATCAAGAGGGAGGTGGGAAATTGGGAAAGAATTTTTACAACTTGTGTCTCTGATAAAGGACTCATCTCTAAAATTTATAGAGAATTGAGCCATATCTATATGAATACAAGTCATTCCCCAATTGATAAGTGGTCAAAGGATATGAACAGGAAATTTTCAGAGAAAGAAATTAAAGATATCTACAAACATATGAAGAAATGCTCTAAATCACTATTAATTAGAGAAATGCAAATCAAAACAACTCTGAGATACCACATCCTTCCAGTCAGATTGGCTAAGATGACAAAACAAGAAAGTGACAAATGCTGGAGAGGATGTGGATAAATTGGAACACTAATACATTGCTGGTGGAGTTTTGTGAATTTATCCAACCATTCTGGAGAGCAATCTGGAATTATGCCCAAAGGATTATAAATAATTTCATACCCTTTGACCCAGCCATACCACTTCTAGGGTTATATCCCAAAGAGATCATAGAAGTGGGAGGAAGACCCATATGTACAAAAATATTTTTAGCAGCCCTTTTCGTGGTTGCAAAGAATTGGAAACTAAAGGGGTGCCCATCAATTGGGGAATGGCTAAACAAGTTGTGGTATATGAATGTAATGGAATATTATTGTGCTATAAGAAACGAAGAGGTGATGGATTTCATAATTACCTGGAGAGACTTATACAAACTGATGCTGAGCGAGAAGAGTAGAATCAGAAGAAATTTGTATACAATCACAGACATACCATATCTGTGATGACCAACTATGACAGACTGGACTCTTTTCAGCAATACAGTGATATAAGTTAATCCCGAAAGTCTCAAGAAAGCGAAAAATGCGCCATCCAGTGATATAACTAGAAAGAACTGAGCCTGAATCCTGATGGAAGCAAACTAAATGATCTTGTTCTTTTCATTGTTTGGTTTTATTTCTTCTTTACCATCTTTCATCCCACCTAGTATAATACACCTTTGTAATTGGAATAATGTCTAATATGAATGCATTTGCAGATCCTATACTGGACTATATGCTGTCATGTGGGGAGGGGGGAGTGAAGTAAAGGAAATTTGAAAATCAAGGAACTATGGAATTGAATCTTGTTAACTGAAACTAAACTAATAAATTAATTAAAAAAAACAAAAAACCCAACCATTTAGCTTCTTATTACACATACACACACCCACACAAACACACATGCATGTGTGTGTGTGTATGACAAGACATTATATAAATCCTTATTCCCTCCCCCTTCTTGAATGATGTGAGAGCAAAAAAAAAAAAGTCAAGAGTAAACACCCAACAACTTGACTCTAGCCTTGGCTATTACTTCTAATCAAGTGAGGTCACATACTGTTGATCATAAATTTCCCAACAGTGAGGGATGCTTTCTGGTTCTTCCAGTAAAGGAGAAGAAGAATCAAGAAGATCTGACTCACTTTCCTATGTAAAACTCCTCCCTTAAAGTAATCTATGTGAAAAAATGATTGGAAACAATAGTTTGAATAGTTTGGAAAAATTGGAAATTATACTTTGACCCAAGGGCATCCTTCCTTACCTATGATAGGAAAACTTATTCTTCCTTATACATGATACTGCAGCTCCTATCTCTGTTTCTTAGAATTATTATTAGTAACAATAATGATTGTTGTCAATAATTACTGTTGTTATTTACTACTACTACAACAATGATGATGACCACTACTACAATTACCATGACTGCTACTGACATTACCGATAAGACTGCTACTGCACTTTTACTACTGTTTCTAATGGCTAATATTTATATAGTGTTTTAAGATTTGTAAAAATCTTCATGTATATTACCTTATTTGGGCAGGCACTAGCACTCTGTCCATGGTAGCAATGCTCTCCTTCTTACTTTAGCTTCTTAGAACTCCTAATTGCCATCAAAAGTCAAGTAAAGTATCCCTTCATGAATCCTTTGCTAGTAGAGCCTCTCCCCATTGCTTTTATTATTTTATTTATTTTGTATGCACTTTTCTATGTGTATATTATTTTCCCTGACAAGATCATAACATCTTCAAGGATTTGGATTATTTAGTTTTTTGTAATTATCTATCCAACACCTAAAAAAGTACCTATGAAACAATGGGAACTTCATATGTACTTGTTCCTTAACCAGTTGATTGAAAGGCATCTCCTAAATCTTTAACACCTTGGATAATATTCCTATATTGGCATGAACTTGTGATTCTCCCTCTTACTCATTATTCATCTATATCAGGTGCTTAGAGGGGTTCAGGGTGTGCTCAGAGATTTTTAGTATGTGTGAGGGCTGATGAGCCCTTTTCAATACTGTATTCTACTTTTGGTGTACACCTGATTCATCCAACTCTCAATTGTAGCACCAAGAAGCTGTAGCATGTGCAGTGGCCACAACCCAGGAATCATTTGGTGGATGGGCGAAAACAGGTTGAGGGTAACCAAAAGGGTTCAAACCTTTTGGTGAGTTAGGGGGTGTCTACTCCAAGTATATGAGGATATCCCCCCCATGGAATGAACAGATAAGAACAATTTGCTCTACACACCATGAAGGTGGCTGAAGTAGGCAATATGGAACAATTAGATTTTGGTTAGATATCAGAGATGCCAAGGTGACATCCACTGCATTCTGAGCCATCACCAGTGAGTTGTCTTGACTTTGTTTTGTTACTAGACTCTCATGACAACAATTTTGAGCAACTCTGCATCACTTAAATCCAATTTATGTGTGAATCAAAAGATATCCATAGCATTTTAGCATTTTAACTTACATCAGATTCCTGTGGTGATAGGAAAGTGATGAAGCAGCAGGCATGGATACACTAGAAGCTGTAGTCACAGTCCTGTATACAGGCAACCCAGGTCATAGGGTCATTTTCCCAGTACTGAAGCAGCCCCCTTGATTTCTGAGCAGCCTTTAAAAAATGACTATGCTGCTCAAATCCTGGTGTAAGAAAGTAGCTAAAAAGGTGCCCTAAAATTGTATGCTTTACCCAAATTTGACCTACCTAACATAGCAGTCAGGGATCCCACTCTGTGGTCAAAACACAAACAAAAAAATGTCCAACTTTTGCAAAGGTGATTCCACTCCACTCACCATCAGCACAAGGAATATGTGCACACTTGTGGACAACATGAAATCCAATAGATCTGAAAGATGAATAGCTCTTGTTGTGAGAGAACCCAATAGATATCACATCCATAGAGTAGCCCTGAGTGAAATAAGGCTGCTAAATGACCAGTTTACTGAAGTTGGAGCTAGATACACATTTTTTTTTTTCTGGAGTGGCTGCAATGAAGGGGAGAGCTGTGAAACTGGTGAAAGTTTTGCAATCAAGATTTTTCTAGTCAGCAAGCTTGTATGCCTAGCAAAAAAAGTGAACAGGCTCATGACAATGCAATTGCCACTTTCAGGAAAGCATCATAGCATTATCAATGCATATGCTCCCACCATGATGAACCCTGAGGAGATCAAAGAAAAAATTTATGAAGAACTGGAGACCATCATCATCAATGTGCTGAAACAGGACAAACTTAATTCTGGATGATTTTAACGCAAGAGTAGACCCAAGCTATCAAACATGACAGGGAAGCATCGGGAAGAATGGAGTAGTTACTTACAATGGAAGACTTGTTCTTTTCATGACTGTTGCATCACCAACATTGTGTTTTGTTTATGTAAATGCAATAAAACTTCAGAGATGCAGTCTTATAGCAAATATTGGCATTTAAGTGATTATGTCATCATGAGAAGAGATAGAGTGACAAAGGTGAAGTGTGGTAAGGTGCTGGGATGATCATAGATTTATCCACTAACTATATTTAACAAATGTGGCAGCCTCAAGGCAACACCATTACCAAAAGGCAATGTCAACAGATTAGAGCACGTCTTCAAGCAGTACCAGTTTCCTGCTTACTTGGAGAGAAAGCTAAGCCAACTGACTGTTGGAAACAGTGGAGCAGAAAGGGAGTGGGCGGTTTTCAGAGATTTGGTTTATTTATTGATCTGAATTTATTGATCTGAGAAAAAAGGACAACAACCAATCAACCAAAGTACTGAGAAAATATTGAATTGTATATTAAATTGAACTAAATTGTACTTAACCATTTTCTGGAATCTTTTAGATGGGCTTTTTTTTTTTTTGCTAAAGTAAATAACATCTAAGGTTTCTTCCAATTCTGAAGCCCTATTTTTATATTTCCAACTAGAATTAAGGAAGAAGAAAAGTGGGAAGGAATGGCCCAATGGTTCCTATGAAGAAAATAATTTGGGTATATCAAATCTTATTGTAAAGTGAAGCACCCAACCTCTAAAAAATTCAGGGTTTTTTTTTTTTTTTTTTGGTGAAGCAAAGAGCAAGATAGTAAAATAATTATTTCCCACCTCCACCAAAAAAATGGCATTTTCTTTTAAATTCAACTTTTTTTCCATGTCAGTTCATCCTAAAATTTTCCTAAGTTCATTAAAATTGGGAACATTCTAAGTGGAAAATTTACTTTTCTCTTAGAAAGGTTTTAAATAGTAAGAGAAAAGAAGTTGAGTCTCCGACCTTCGTGGTCTTCAAAACAAAACACAATGCCTGGGTACCCAGAAATGGCTCCTGACATCTGTGAGTTTGCAGCACTACTCCTAGTATCCTTCTGAAGTTTGATGGTTTATATTATTTAAAGAGACATGACTTTACTGAAGGGGTGAGGAAAAATGCCATTAGTGGCAAAGAAGTCTACTCCGTTACCTAATATGTTTTCAATTCTTAAAACGAAAGAACAAATAAGAGAATTGAACAAGAAACAAACATAAAATCTATGTAACATGTAACATCTACTGTATACTCTTTGCTGACAGAGATACAAAGTTTAAATAAGGCCCACTTTGGGCCCTCATGGAACTTACAGTCTAGTAAGGGATACTCTATTAACCCAGATAAGTGTAATGTTAAATGATTGCCTCATAAGCACAATAAGGAAATCTTTAAGAAGGGGATAGAATATGAATCAATTCTAAAGGATGGGCAAGAGTTCAAGAATTGAAGAAGGCCAAGGAAAGCGACCTCTAATAGAACACTTGAGATCTTGAAGATTAATATTGATCCAGTGGTCACATATGAATACAAGTTTAAAATGATATTGTACCTTCTAACGTATGTAGTCCTGTTCTTTTATAGACAAGGAAATCAAGGTGGTGAGATATCATGGAATTTAAACAATGTCACACAGTGATAGAAAATTAATTCAATCTCAGGTCTTCTCACTGAAAATTCCATCTCTTTTTTCCTTCTTTCTAAGGAGTGGATCCTAGGCAAAGGGAACAATAATCTTAAATCCACTTCAACAAAACATTAAACCTACATAAAAAAAGTTTAGAAAGTGATATGAGTTTCTGCTTTTTAAAATCTAACATATACCCAAAAAGAAACAAACCACCTAAAAAGAGGTCCAGGGGGACAAATTTTAATATGTAAGTGTTCATGTTTTTAATTATTGTTATTTTAACAATGAAAGGACATTTTAAAAAGAAATATTAATCTATCAAGTAATGCAAACAAATTTCAAGAGGGATAGAGTGCTTATAATACCGGAACAGATGAGTGAAAAGTTGGCCTTGTGTGGGACATTTGAGATATGCTTTGGAATAGTTGATACTTTTTATAGGTATAAGTTGTATTTACAACATATTACCCTAAATTACATTGAAATGCCATAATCAGTTGTGATAGTTTTACTTTCTTTCAAGTTTCATGCACTAAATTGCAAGTTTAGAATCTCATGGTATCCAAGTGGCACTTGGGAAAATCCTGATGAAGCAGGCATTTAGCTCTCCGACTTTTCCTCTTGTTGGGAGCTACTTAACATCACAGTTTGCACCTGTTCTGTATTCATGTTTGCAGATGTACAATATTTCTAATACTCTTAGGAACCCACAGCAGACAATTGTGAGCAGGTGCTTCTGGAGTGCAAAGCAGGGGGAGTTACAGAATGTGTTATTAATGGGAAATTAGATCTAAATAAAAGATAACTATCAAAAGAAAACATTTCCTGTAGGATACAACACTAAAATGACTGTAAGATTGATGTATTTATAATAAAGTGGACATTTGAGCAAGGGTTCCTTTATCCTTTTTAAAAAATGTGTTATGCACTATACCTCTCGTTTCAATATATCATAGTTTCTTAATTGATTGTAGTGGCTCAAATCATATGTTAGAAAATTTAAAAAATCAAAGAAAATATTTGGAGCAGAGTAGGAGAAGACAAAGTATTTCTATTTTTATTCTTCTTGCCCTTTCAAAAGCACTCCAGACAACATGCTTTTCCACCCTTGTTGCCCCAGGGGGTTTACTCCTTTCAGCTACACAGAGCAGTACTGTGTGCTTTCAAAATAGTACTGGGAGCTGTGAAAGCTAAAAACACATGTCTTCTGATTCACCCAGGTTATTCTGACAGAAACTTTGAGAAATCAGAGGTTGCATGTAACTAAGCATGAAGGTACAAGAATAGAAAATTAGAGGTAATAAATGGATGTTGCAAAAAAGTCAGACCTAGGCTTCACCAAACAGGGAAAACAACAACATCAACAAACTACAATAGCAATAACAACAGTGGTAACAGCAACAACAAAACCATCTTAATAATTTACAATTACCCCAAAGTGGAATAAGATGCTGTGCCTAGTTTCCTTCCAATTGGAGGTGGTTTACCTAATATTCTGTGATCATTTACCAGACATATACAGGGATTTTTTTTTTTTTTGTAGCTATGTTCACAGTAGTCTGAATGGTAGTTTCTATAACATCTCTGACAAGGGGTTACCATGAAAACCTCTAATGATAAGAAATCCATCACATCAGACATTTCATCTTATTTTGGGATAACTCTCTCCTTGTTAGGAAAATTTTCCTTACCTTCAGCCAACATCTTCTGTTCTTCAATTCTGCATGCAATCCTCTCCCTCAACCTCTCTCCCCGACTTACGCAATATATCCTAGTTCTGCCATGATAACAATTAATCTTTTTGGCTCCTTCTTTTTCTTTGACTTGATTACTTGACTGACTAAACCAGCTCATTTGGCATCCTATAGACATAGTCATAGAGAATAAAAAATGCCAACACTATTCCTGTCTCTGTCACATAGCTTAGCCTTTGCATATCTACCTCCACTAGTAGGCAATTATTTTGACTGGGAACATAATGAGCTCATTATTCTGCATGAATGCCATGGTATACAATGTAGTAATGATTAATAATAGTACAAAATAACTCTCTGAGAGTTCTGTAGTGATATGGGGTAGTCAAGTTGAGTTTATGGACCATATGATACTTCATTCCACTCCCTCTCTTTAGGGAGACAAATACAGTTTTTGGAGGAAACTAGAGACATAGTAGATTTCCAATTAAACAGCATATGTAACACCAGGCCTCAAACTGGCCCAGCTGATTTAGCAATGAGACACTCAGCCATTGACATTAATAGCTGTCACATTATAAACCCTAAGGAAGACTGAATATGTGCCTGAATTCTCCTTTCCTCAAAATTTTGCACAGAAGTCATCCAATATAGAGCTAGAAAGGAGTCAGAGAGAATCCAACTTCTTCATTTTAAAAATAAGCAGACTATGGTCTAGATATGTTCAGTGATTTCCTCAATGTCACAAGACCATGCTATTTAGAAGATGGGTCTTAAAAAAATGGGCAGAATTCCAACAGAATATGGAGGGGATAATGAAACTTACAGAAATAGGGAATCCAATCCAGTAATCATAGTCAATGAAGAAGGGTAGCTTTGATTGTACGAAGACTCCAGTAGACCTGCTTGGTTGAATCCAGTGGGAAGATTAGGGTACATTAATATTGGAGAGATATTCTGTTGGAGGATTGTAGAGGTCCTTGATTGCTAGGCTATGGATTTTGATGTTTTTCTAACTGTCCAACTAGCTCCCCAATATTATAAAAATCATATCCCATGTTATTGTGAGTCAGCTCAACTATTACCAAATGACAGTGCATTATAACTCACAGCAAAAACATAAAAATCACCAGAAACATAGTTCCTGCTGAGACAGCTGGATCAACTCAGAACCCCACTGGGTAGTGTCTATAATTAACACACATATGAAAATCAAACTATGTAAAAATGTCACCTTGTTATGCTTGAAGTACTTTATGAGTGAGTTTCATTTCACACACACACACACACACACACACACACACACACTAGCATATATAAACATGACTCAAGCAGGAAAGAATGATACATCCACAGGACTTATGTGATGCCAGTTATCTCATTTATATAACCAGCTAAGGGGCATGGTTCAGTAGTATTCTAGGAAGAGCAATGGATGGGATATTTCCAGAAAATTCAAAAGGTATTGTCCTGTTTTCTGATTGTCATCTGAATGGAGTTTCCCAAGCTAATATACAATGTATTGCTCACAATGCATTTTATGTAACACATGGGTTAGAACACTAGACTTGGAGTCAGAAGAACCTCAACTCAAATCCTTCTTCGTGTATTTTTAAATGAATGAACCAGGATAAGCTATTTAATGTTTTTCAGTCTCAATTTCCTCACCTGTAAAATGGGAATAATAATAGTGTCTACCTCACAGGGGTGTTGTGAGTATCAAATGAAAAATATTCGTGATGTGCTTTGGAAACCTGAAACTTGTAAGTTTCCATTGATATTTTTATCCATCTCATTATGATCATTTCTATCACTTTATAGTGTAAAGGAAAGAGCATCAATCTGAAAGAGTATTGATCTGAAAGTCGGGAGACCTGGACTAGTAACTAGTAATAAGTAAGTAGTAACTAGTAACTAGTAACTAAGCAGCTCCACAATCTTAGGGAAGTCACTTGACCTCTCTGGGCCTTGATTTCTCCATCTATAAAATGTGGTCCTTGGGTTAGTTAACATTCAATATTCATTCCAATGTAAGCATGCCATGATTCTGGGTTCAAACACTTTGAAATTCAGAGAAGGGGCAAAGATTGGCATCACTGATCACACACCACAGGATGGCTTGCTAAGTTACAGCAAGACTGAGCCTGGCAGGGGAAGCAAATGCCATTAAAGATTTAAATGAAGAGATTGCCATATGATGTCTCAGCACCAGTGCATAGTAGAAGCAATCATTGTCATGGATGAAAAGGCAAAGGCATTAAGGAATATACATGGCCAAATTTATAGTTCAGAAGAGGCACGTGATTGGAGCTTTGTTCGATGTTACTTATTTTTAAAATTTATTTGATTTTTAATTTTTGTAATAAAACAAGCACTTCCATAACATAGCATAATTTTTAAAAAAGATCATTGCCCATGAAACTATAATATATTATGTATAACTTGCTATTCTTTTAAAATATACATTAAAGTTATTATGTAAATTCCTTTTTTCTCCCCCGCTTCCCTTAGAGTTAGCTACCATTAGATACAAATTCCCTGTTACTTGTATAGAGAATACTAGTTCTGCATTTCATAGCTCTTAACCACCTAAGCCCTTTGTACCTTTGTAGCCTTTTTTTCCATATTGCTCCCATCTACACATGGTGTAGATCAACCATATTTTTTTTAACAAACATGTGACTCCATCTCCCATCTCTGTACCTTTGCACTGACTGTTCATTGTTTATGTAATATAGTCTCTCCTTACTTCCTACATCTTGGAATCCTTGGTTTCCTTCAAGATAGTTCAACCTTTTTTACTCTCACAGTCACACTACTTTCCTTTTTTCTTTATTGACACATCCTTATTCTTGAAACCCATCTTATCTATATTTTTATCACTTTTCTTTATATTTGAACTGAAAACTGAAAAAAAATATTTCTTTTTCTTTTCTTACTTTCAACCTTTTGTGACTTATGAATTCTCATTTTAGGGTAATATTCACCATTTGATCTCTCTTCTCCCAATCCTGGGCTCCTTGAACATTGCTGGAAAAAGTAACATAACTGAGATGCTATTACCTACCTATTCATGTTAGACAACTTTAGTTGTCAAATGGTCATTTTTTTTTTCAAATTTTATTCGCTGTCATTTTACCATAGTAACTATGCCAAATATTTTCTTCTCTCACTTCCAGTCATCCTCTACAATTACAGTGGATGACATAACCAGCTATTTTATTGAGAAAATAGAGGCTGTGAAAAGACATTAGCTCTTGAATCCCCCACATTCCAAATCCCATAAATACTCAGTATCAACATGCTCTCATTCCTCTTTAAAAATCAAAGAAGATCATTTAATCAATCAAGTTAGGAAACAAGTAATCATTAAATGCTTACTGTGTTCCAGAAAAGAGCTATTTTTTTTAAGGCTAAATCCTTTACCCTATTTCTTGATCCCCTTTCCTTCTTACATTTTCCATAACCTTCTTCTAGCATGAGTTCCTATTTTTTTTAACCATTAATCTTCAATCTCTTCTTTCTCCTGCCCTCTCATATTCTGCTTAATCTGTTAATGTGGATGTTCCTAGAGCTTCTGAGTCCTTCTTACTCTTTGTGTAAACTTCCCTTGTACAGTAGCATTCAATACTATTGCTTCGGTTTTTGTCTCAATGAAGATCATTCTTTTATTTCTCTTTTTAACTCTTTCTAGTTTTATCAGCCCTCTCCATATACTCTTTTTTCTGAGACCCAAATTGTTATATGCCTTAAATTTATCTCTACTTGATTATTCCAAGTAAAGTTAAAACATCCTCTATCTAAAACTCAGCTCACAGTCTCCCTTAAAGAATGTGATCTTCTGAGTTTTCTATGGGTTTAACACCTCAATCAATGATCAACCTTGGGATTACAGTTGATTATTTCCTTTTATTCACCCTTTAAATCCAATCAACTACTAAATCCTGTTGACTTTACTGTCACAATGCCATTCACATTTATCCTCTCTTTTTAATTACCATTTCTACTACCCTAGCATAAGCCCTCACCTTCCTAGCCTATAGAAACAGCCTACTTTTAGGTCTTTCCATCTCCACTCTCTTTTTACTTCAATAGAATCATTCAAAAAAAATTATACTGTTTATCTCACTCTTTTCCTCAAGATAATTCTGTAGTTCTCTATTGCTTAACAAAAAATGTTGAAATTCTGATGCATAACATTCAAGTCCTTCAATGGTTTGGACCACCCTATCTTTCTAGTATCATACCAGTCCTCTCCATGTCATCTGTCTATGCCCAAGTGAAACTTAACTTTTCTCGTCTTCCAAAGTTGCATAGTGCCTAGGGAGTAGGTAATGATTCAGACATGTTTGATTATGTGAAGTAAAATTAATACCTGAAACTTCATTTTCATTGTTAAGGTCCCTGTTTAGAATGTCTATTTCTACCTTCATCGTTGACTGAATAATATCATCTTTTAAAAACTATTCAAACTTAATAAACAAAATGAGTGAGTATTTCCTTATACAAAATAAAACAGTAATAAACTTTGTAAATGAAAGCATGGCTCCATAGCATTTACAACTTTCTTTTCTCTTTAAGTATATAATATGTTCTACTTTTTTACACTTCCTAGCTTTTTGACCTGGGGAAAGTCACTCAACCTTGTCTACCTCAGTTCTTCATTTGTAAAATGAGCTAGAGAAGGGAATGGCAAACCATTTCAGTATCTTTCCCAAGCCTGAAATGGTATCACTAATTTAGACACTACTAAAAAAAAAAAATGAACACACATTGTTTCATTTATTGTTCTGGATCATTTGTTTTCTTTTCTTTTCTTTTCTTTCTTTTTTTTTTTTTTTTTTTTTGGAGGGCAGTTGGGGTTAAGTAACTTGCCCAAGATTGTTACACTGCTAGGTTTTTTGTTTGTGTGTGTTAAGTGTCCGAGGCCATATCCGAACTCAGGTCCTTCTGACTCCAGGGCCAGTGCTCTACTCACTGCGCCACCTAGCCGCCCTCTCCTTTGTTTTCTTTTGATATATAGAAGCAAACAGAAGGAATTACTTAGTCAATCTCTTCCTCCTACTGGACTCAGTCAGGAGGACTGACCCAGTCTCTTCCCCAAGGGCTATCTAGGGAGATAGAGGATTTCTATTTCCTCAGCTGATTTCCATTCCCTTTTCTTCAGGCATGGTGTTGGCCCACCCAGTATTGGTGCATTCCTCAACCTTCCTTTTTTTCTTTGTTCTTTGGCTGAGCTCTGCTCTGACTAAACTGGCCATAGCTTTCTTAATCCCTCCACCTCTTTCTCACAGGGTTGGGGGTGGGTTGGTAGAGTTGAGTTATTTTTCAACATTATGGTGAGATGCAGACAGCTTTGGGGTTTATGTTTGCAGAGACTATAGCAGGAATAAGGGAATTCTTAGATTCCAGATCACAAACCTCTGGGTTACATTGTACAGACCTGCCAGAATGTGGAGACTAGTGAGGCAGGCCCAGTGTCCTAGGGATTACCTTTCTCAGTTGTTAAATGCATCATATTATTAATCTATTTATGGTTTTGGGTGTGGATGCTGCCACAATTGTTTTATACACAATTCTTATTTTAGAGGGTTATGAGATTTTCTAAAGATCGGTGAAAATAAACACATTCTCTATCCTGTTAGTGATATTACCTTTCCCCCCACCCCAACCCAAGCAAATCTCCTGATTCCTGACCCCCATTAACTTTTTACACTGGGTGATTTTATCAGATTAGCTTCAACTAATAGGACCCAGAGTAAAAAAACAAAAACCCCCCAAAAAATAAATTTGAGAGTTACATTTTGAAAAAATGCTTTTAGGAACAATATCTAGGAGGAATACCCTATCCTTCTAGAGAGGAAACTTTGGTTCAGGTAACAGATGGCTTATACAAGATCAAGGAAAAAGTTCTTTTTTGTTTGTTTTTATGTTTTGTTTTAGGTGTACCCTCAATCAGTGTTAACGAATGCTGAAAAGTTGAAATGGACAGGTTTCTGGATTTGTAATTAGGCATGTAGGATAGTGAAGCTTTCTTAAAGTAAAGGTAATTTGAGAAAAGTTGTTAAAATCAGTCACTAATTTTACTCCTCAATAATTTACCTAATTTATTTTGAAAGATATATGCAAATAAGGAAACATTTTAAATGATATGATAATCTTCCTTATGACCCAAACTAGTGCATTAGCCATCCCTTATATCTGCAAAGTACTTAATACTTCTCATAGAAATCTCACTTCCTTCATCTCCTTTGTGATCCTCTGGAACAATGGTGGATGGAATTCAAGAAGTCAGAAGACGTTCATGATACTAAGTGTGTCACATTATCCTAATGATGAGGTATGGGCTCTGGGAGCCCCCTCCAGCTCTCCTTGAGTCCTTGAGGTTCAGGCTCTAGGAACCCCCCCCCCTAGAACTCTGATTAAATCATCCCATTTGATAAGGTATTTGCATGAGGCCATAAGCCTTACATTGTGGCTGAGCCTATCTCTAGCCTACCTCTGTTACTAGACTTCCCATGCTTGAGCCTATCAAAATATCAATTCACCCTTGAACTAGCCTAGCCCACCATTGTCTGTAGTCTCCAAGTAGCCTCCAGCAACTTCCCATCCTTAATCACTCATTGACCTCATTAATTCCTCCTGAAGAGCCTCCCCAAACTCCTTCTCTAGACTATCCCTAGATTCCTCCCACAACCTTCTGTGTATAAGACTCCATCTTGTCTCCATGTTTGTGAGAGCGCCATTGAATAGTGAGAGCACCATAGAATGGCCTAGCACAAACTTACTCTGTGTCTAATGCAAGCGAACTTTTAATAAACTTTACTTTTCTTTGGCTGAGAGAAGACTTGAGTTGAATTCATTTGTCAGGATCCAGTGTGTTGGTATTTTGGGGTCTCCAGAGCAACCCTAACCCTCTTTATGGGTTACCTTTTCAAAAGCATCTGATCCTCCACATGTAAAGCAAGGGGGTGTAATGAGAATGGGAATTTGAAGATCTTCCCTGCCTCTTAAAAGGCCTAAGGGGGAGTTTGACGACCAAACCTGCTTTGAAAGTAAATAGGCAGAGCCCATAGGAAGCTTCCCTGCTTTGAAGATGAACTCTGCCCCCTAATAGGCTAAATGTAGTCACATAGAGCCTTTGGTGGGAGGAGTTTTGCTGAAGGGAAGCAGAGCCCATAGAAAGCTCTTTGAGAACTAGCCAGACATTGGGGGAGAGAGAGGATGCTTATTAAGGAGATAAAGAGGTTTGTGAGTAAATATTGATCTTGTTTTGGATTGTGGGAAGGCTGTAGCTCTCAGTGTTATTATGGCTTCTGAACATCTTTAGTACTATGAAAGAATTGGCTTACTGGTTTTGGCATTGGTTTTTCTAGTTTCTAAATAAATCCTTCAGTTCTGTTTTCTACCTGAAGAATCTTTTTTATTTATTCTTTTATATTTTGTGATCCAACATCATGCAATAGTTATAGTCAACGTCTCTTTCATGATTGTGAGTGCTGTAAATATTGCTTTGGCACTACATTTGGTGTCGAGGATGGGATTGTGAAATATCAGAACTCTAGTTGGAGGCAGAAGATATTTAGAAGAAGAAATAGTTGCTTCCCTAGCAAGAGAGTATTCTAAAAGTACAGGGCTCTGTGAAAACTGGGAACAGAGGCTGCAGAGGGAGAACCTAGAGATTTAGAAACATGTTTGCAAAGAATACCAATAAAACATAGAAGAGAGCTGGAGGGAGTGAGTGGAAGAGGCTGGGTTTCTCTAACAGGCTACCGTATTATGTATAAAAGCAGAGACAAGCCCTCCTCTAGAACAGCAACCTGGGGAGTCTCTGATGGAAGGAGAGAGTACTGGAGAGTCTCTGGAAGCAGAGAGGGCTGTTGTAATTTGGCTCAGAAGAAGAAGGAAAAAAGTAACAGCAGGGAAGTTCATATAGCTTTGGTAGAGTCTGAGCCTAGATGCTATGACATCAACTCCCAAAAGAGTGCATTTGGAGCAAGTGATACAATACATAATGATACATTGTTTCCTGGCAAAGCTTTTACAGAGGCAGAAGCTCACCCCATACTGAGAAGAAGCCATAAGAGTCAGGGAAGGCAAACTGTTTAAGGAGATACTTGAAGATTTCACTCAAGAGGAGATTACTGGTATTTTCAGCAGATTCACCCAAAGGATGGGGGAATCCTTAGTATCTTGGATGGTAAGAATTACTGATAAAGGAGCTGCTGGGAGAGTGATAAAGGTGGATTGCTTGAAATTTATAAGTATTTGGCAGAATCTTTTTGTCCAGCAAGCTTTTAGAGACTCGTTTGGCGAGAGGTAACAATACCACCAATCTGTTAGCTTTAGTTGCTGATGGATGCAATAGAATGTATCCCGTTGATTCTATGTGGCCTAGTGGAGGCAGACTGGTACTCACTTAGAGACTTCATGAGAAAGTTGAAAGAAATAATGAAAACTGCTGTCATGGTTGGAGATACAGATGGAAATATGGTGAAGACAGCTCCTCCTGCTTATAAGCCCCTACTTCTGACTCTTTTTTTTTCTTTTTGGAGGGCAATTAGGGTTAAGTAACTTGCCCAAGATCACATGGGTAGTTTTTGCGTTAAGTGTCTGAGGCTGGATTTGAACTCAGGTCCTCCTGACTCCAGGACCAATGCTCTACTCACTGCACCAACTAGCCACCCCATTTCTTCTGACTCTATTAATTGGTGAAATAGGGCACCCTCTTTCAGAAGTGCTGGATAAGATTTCACAGCTAAGTGACTTAGGAGAATGGGAAAATGATAAATTTCCTTGTGAAAGAAGATTAAATAGCCAGTGGATGCAAATTCAGAATAGATTGCCAAGAAAAGAACTGTTTACTGCTCTACTGAGAGCAGGGGTTGATTTTATTAAAAGTTGATGGTATTCCAACTAATGAACTATACAAAATGTATCAGGAAAATGGGCTTGATGTTAGACAGAATAGAGAAGTGAGAACTGCCCCTACAGATGCTCCTGAACCGTTGTATCCAAGTTTGTCACACCTTCAGGGGAACTCAGATTAAAGAAAGTGCCAGGATATGTGGAAGTCATCAATAGGATGAACTTGTGGAGTGTATCAAGTCATTAGAATAGAGAGAGGAGGACGGTGTCATATATTCTCCTGTGAATGAGGTTATGATAGTGAGACCATGGACTCCAGAAGCACAGCTACCTCTATATTTGTCTCTTTTTGACTGTTTTGTCTGTTAAACTTTTTCTTGAGATTTGTTTTCTGCAAAATTGGTACCCTCCACCTGCAGATGCCTGATTGCTTAAGCCAGGTGTCATCCCATGTCCATGACTGTGATGTGCCACCTTTGGACCTGTCATTAACCAAGTTCCAGATAACAGCTAAAGAACTGAACTCTCAAATGGGACCTCTTGGGTCAGAGACAGCTCTATGTCCAATTTCCGCTTGAAGTAGCTTTGGAGAAGTGACCTTTGCCCCTTATCCCAAGATTTTGAGCCCCATTCATTCAAGGAGGGAAGGATGGGGCACTTGTGCCCAAGGCCCCACCGAAAGCTATTGTTTTATGTGCAGAGTTTTATTATTATGCCTGTTACGTTGTTGCAAAGTTCTGCCAACATGAGTTTTTCCACCAGTTATCCCTAAACTCTCATTTATTTTTAATGTACTTTTACTACATAAGGGAAATGAAAGATCTTAGGGCTGAATGTAATGAGAATGGGAATTTGAAGATCTTCCCTGCCTCTTAATAGACCTAGGGGTGGGGGGAACGGAGTTTGAAGACCTTTCCTGCTTTGAAAGTAAATTCTGCCCCCTAATAAGCTGACTGCAAGGTAGAGCCTGTGATGGAAGGAATTTTCTGAAGGGTTCAGCAGAGCCCACAGGAAGCTGGTTGAGAGCTAGCCAGATATTGGGGGAGAGAGAGGATGTTCATTAAGGAGATAAAGAGGTTTGTGAGTAAACATTGATCTTGTATTGTTTTATGGGAAGACTAAATGATGGCATGGCTCTCAGCATTATTATGGCTTCTGAATATCTTTGGTACTATGATGGAATTGGCTTACTGGTTTTGGGATTAAGTTACCTGATGTCTAAATAAATCCTTCAGTTCTATCCTCTATCTGGAGAGTTTGGCATATTTTGCAATCAAATGTCATGTGATACTTATAGTTACAGCCTTTATTGTGATAGTGGGTGCTGTAAATATCATATTGGTGCTACAGGGGGTTGGACAAATGGTTTTCTGTAGTTCCTTAGAAGCATAGCTCATTACTCTCATCACCCCAATTTTCATGATAGGAAGTTACTTAAGAAGTAATGATATGGCCAATATAATATGATATTCCTCAATATAGAGGTCATTTTTGCCTTTCCCTGTATTCTCAGGACTTTGCAAAGTGCTTGATAATATGGTAATAGCTTAATACATCTTTATTGATTAACTGTTTTTGTTTTTGGTTTTTTTTTTTTTGCTTTTTAGAGGGCAATTGGGGTTAAGTGACTTGCCAAAGTCACAAGGTCAGTAAATGTGTCAATTGTCAGAGGCTAGATTTGAACTCAGGTCCTCCTGACTCCAGGGCCAGTACTCTATTCACTGTGCCACCTAGCATATTGACTAACTGTTGATTGACGTATAGTAGTGAGAATAGAATTCAAATCTTTTAGTCCAATGTTCTTCCAACTCTGGCTGATCTTTTACATCTTTGTTCTTAATTTTCTTGCTATTGGTTTTATTGATTATGGTAGTCATAATAGTTGATGAGGCGGTAATATTATTGAGGAATTGAAGAGAATTAATGCATTTCACAAAGTTAATTTAGTAGCTAATAATTAAAAAATTACTTTATCTACTGCTGGTGAAGAGAATATCACATACTTTATGTTGGCTTTAGAAAACTCTAAAGTTTGGTTATAATGCCTTTTATTTTCTTCATATATTCTTTATATACCTGGCTCTCCATTCCAAATATAAATTTTATTTATATTTTTTCTTCATATCTTTATTTTGTTCTTCATATATTTCATAATCATCTAGTATCTGAAATGGTAACATAAAGGAAAACCATTCAATATAGTTTAATGAGAAATAAAGATAAAACCCAGCAGTTCCATCTACCTAAATCATGTTTTATATCATTTTTGGAAGAAGGAAACTTTAACTTGAAAAGATCAAATGTGTCCACAGAGATGTAAGTTTCTGGGTGGTTGACAAAAGAATGGCAGCAAAAGGAAAAGAAACATGCTTTTTTATTTGTAAGTGTCCAAATGGAAAGATTTTTGGGTAGAGCTTTAATTAAAAGTGTTGATTTTACAACCTGACATTTCTCTAAAATGTTGATGTTCATTAAAAACATGAAAAGATCATGGAATAGCAATGTCTGGGCATAGAAAACTAAGTTGTACTTTACATCTTCTACTTTACTAATAATAAAAAAAACTGACAAAACAGTTTTCTATGCACTGAAATCTTTATGAAAGACAGTGCAGTTAGAGGTGACGCACAGTATTTGGAGAGGATTGGACTGAGTCAGGAGAGACTGGAGTTATAGTAATAGCAACTAATTTATTCTTGAGACTTCAGACAAGTGTGTTAACATGAACTGCAGTGATTAATTTTTAGAAGAAACTTCTCGGAAGACTAAGGCTTTGGGAAAGCAAATTCCCTAAAATGATAAAGGATAAGTTATAAAGGATAAATGTTCATCAACTTGAAAACTCTCAAGTATAATTTAAATGCAAAGCACTGAAATTTTAAGAGGCATGGAAAGCTATCTGCTTATTTCCTTGGAGATTTTAATTGAGCTCTTGCTCCTACCAACTCAGTATAACCTTTCATTTCAGAGATTGTACTCCTAATACATAGGACTCACTGCTCATAGGGAGGAGATCAGTTATAGCTGAAACAACCTAGAAAAAAGTTGTAGAAAAACCTCAAAATAAAATTTCCTTCTCATGGAGGGAATCAAAATTATTACTTAGCCCATAGTTTATGTGACTTAGGAAAATAAGAGTCTCACAGTTCGAAGTGACTTCTGAAGTAATCTGGTCCAACCAGGTCCTGACACCAAATACTTTTTTATTATATTTTTGTCAAAGCTAAAAAAAAATTTAATCTTCTTATGGGAACTTCTTTACCTCTGGAGGCAATCCATTTTGCTTTTAGGCTGCCCCAAATAAAGAGATAATTATCTTTACATTAATCTGAATTTACTTCTCCGTAGGGTTCAAGATACAAACATAGTTATTTAGCTTTATATTAGTATACAGAAAAAATAAAACACAAAAAACAAGAATACAGGTACACACACAATAGCAGCAGTTGACATGTGTGATTTTGTCAAACACAACAACTATTCCCTCATGCATATGGCAACCCTTCAAATACTTGGTGAGAGCTATCATATTTCCACCATAAGCTTCAGGTGAAACATCTCCATTTCCTATATGTTATGAACTCAAGACCCTTCATAATTTTGCTCAATCTCTTCTAGACATGCTTCAGGACATTAATATCTTTCCTAGATTGTCTAAACTAGAAATGGATAAGATAAGTTAGATGCAACCTGACCAGCTCCAAGTGTAAAGCCAAGCATGAGCAGCTTTCCAGAGGACTGCTGCTGTGAACAGCTTTAAGGTTCTAATCACATAGTATAGTGAACTCTCTATTTATTCAGCAGTAAACTAAAGCAAAACATTCACAGATACCAAAGTACAGCATTCACAATATTATAACATAACAAATTATCACTAAAGTGGCCACACAATTAAAAACAAAAGATATCATTCAGTAAGTCCTTAACTCAGTCCTTAAGGAGCAAGTCTCTTTAAGGGATACAAAGTACAAAGGTCAAAGTTCTCAACCCCTAGGTCACATTTTCTTAATCTCTAAGTGAAAAAGTCTTCTTTCTTCTTGATTGGAGATTAGTTTCCAAACATTTTTAACTGAATCATCCTTAAGAGGTACAGGGTACGGAGTACAGAGTTCTCTCACCCCTAGGCCACAGTTAATCATGATCTTCTCAGTCAGCACTAAGTACCCAAGGAGAGGTCTTTTCATCTTGACTCAAGGCTGGCTCTCAGATTCCATGGTTCCTCTTCCATGGCCCCAGCTTTTGCCTGTATTTACCCAACTCTCACCTGGATTCAAAGGTAGGTAGCTCTCAGCATTTTGTCCAGCTCCTCATCCAGTTCCCATTCCATATTGATGCTCACAGTGTCCAACTCAAGTCCTTCACAGTTTCTGTTTCTGGGAAGACAAAGCTTAACAGAGCCAAAAGAACATTCATAAATGTTGCAGGCACAATCATAAATCAGTTGACTTTCTGTCTATGAAATCAACACAGATACACAAATAAAGTCTGAGAACTCAACACAAATTGTCTGTGTAGTCCCAGGACTTCTGAAACCCTCCTCCAGGACTTCTATAAAGAGACAACAAGAAAATCCTCTTTCAGGGCTTCCAGTAAGTTCCCAGGGTTTCTGTACAAAATGTTACAAATACAAATCAACACAGAGAACAGACAAACAGAGTGCTAGGATAGCAAAAGTTTTCTCCTTCTCAACTCTGCCATCACAAGTGTTCTCTTCTCAGTCCTTCTCTTTCCCAGCTGGGGTTCTCCTTATATATGATCATTAGCTCCTCCCTGTTTCTCCCCTTTCTGTTGCATTAGCAAGTTCTTCTCAATGTGGGTTTAATAAATTCAGTTTTTTTAAAGAACCAAATATACATGTAATTTTAAATCTTTTTTTTGTTAAAATTTTCATCAGTTTCATCAGTTACAATTATTATTTTTCCATGTAGGAATGTAAATATTTCAACTTTGATAAGTTCCATATGATTTATTTTCCCATTTACCTTCTCATGCTTCTCTTGCTTCTTGTATCTAAATGTCAAATTTTCTATTCAGCTGTTTTTTTTCATCATGAATGCTTGAAAGTCCTCTATTCTACTGAATGACCATATTTTCCCCTGAAACATGATATTCAGTTTTGCTGGGTAGGTGATTCTTTGTTTTAATCCCAGCTCCTTTGACCTCTGGAATATCATATTCCAAGCCCTTTGATCCCACAGTGGAGAAGCTGCCACACCCTGTGTTGTCCTGATTGTGTTTCCACAATATTCAAATTGTGTATTCCTGGTTGTATATAATGTTTTCTCCTTGATCTGGGAACTCTGGGACCTGGCTATAATATTCCTAGGAGTTTTCTTTTTGGGATCTTTTTCAGGAGGTGATTGGTGGATTCTTTCAACCTCTATTTTGCTCTCTGATTCTAACACATAAGGGCAATTTTCCTTGAGAATTTTTCAAAGGATGATTTCTAGGTTCTTTTTTTGATTATGGCTTTCATGTAGTCCAATAATTTTTTAATTATATCTCCTGAATTTATTTTCCAGGTCAGTGGTTTTTCCACTGAGATATTTCACATTTCCTTTTTTTCCATTTGTTTGGATCTATTTAATAGCATCTTGATTTCTCATAAAGTCACTAGCTTCAGTTTGCTCCAGTCTAATTCTGAAGGAATGATTCTCTTCAGTGAGCTTTTGTGATTCTTTTTTCCATCTGGCAAATTTGCCTTTTTAAAGCATTCTTCCCCTTATTGCCTTTTTGAGCCTCTTTTGCCTTTTGAGTTAATCCATTTTTTAGGTGTTATTTTCTTCAGTCAGGTTGTTGACTCTCATTTCATAATTTTCTTGCATCATTCTCATTTCTCTTCCCAATTTTTCCTCCACTTCTCTTATTTGGTTTTCAAAATCCTTCTTAAGGTCCCCTATGGCCTATAAGCAGCTAATATTTTTCTTGGAAGCTTTTGGTTTAGTAATTCTGACTTCATTGTCTTCCTCCTGTCCCATGCTTTGATCCTTTTTTTCCCACAAAATAGGAGTGTAAAGTCAGAATGCTCAGCTTGCTTTGCTTCCTTTGCTTGTTCATGTTGCCACTCAATTACTTGACTTTTGAGCTTTTTGCCACAGTAGAACTATGCTACCAGAAAGGGGGACTTTGTCCCAAATTGCTGGGATTTTCTCAGCTGCTGGAGCTATTATATGGCTTCCCTCTCTGAAGCCTCCACACACTCTAGCAATCTGCTCATGCAGCCCAGGACATACACCCTAGACAGTGATCCATATCCAAGCAGATTAAAGTAAGAGAGATTACCTCTCAGACTGGTTACTTGGTCCTGCTACAATCTTCAGGTTAGGAGCTCTGAAGCAGCCACACATTAGGAGCTGCATGGCCAGGGAGCCTCAGGCTCTTCTTGCCCCAGGTACAAAGGTCAGACCACGTTCTTGAACTCCCTGTTCCCGCAAAGTCTACACTGACCTCTTACTTTGTTTTTGGCATCAACGGGTTTATATTTCTGGAAACTACCATAGCTGCTGGTTATCTGAAGTCCCTCTACTTGGTGGCTTGTCAGGCCCACCCTGAGGCTAAAACATCCAACTCCCTGGGGGCCGAGAGAGGAAGTGGGGTTGGGCTCCCAGAGTGCTGTGCTGGCCCCTTCCTGCCACCCTGTGGACTGTTCTCAGTGGGACGTTGGCTTCTCTGTGTCATTTTTTGGGTTTTGTAGCTCCAAAGTTTGATTAGAGTCATTTTTTACATGAATTGGAAGAGGTGGAAGCAGGAGTCCTACAGAAGTCCTGTTTTTTCTGTTTCTCAACAAAGACTTGATATGATGAGGGCAAGACTCAAAAGAAACTTCAACTTAAACAAAGTGCTATTTAAATAGCTGAAACAAGGCACTAGCTACTTCTTTGCTCACAATTACACCAAGCAGTACATGTTATCACTCTCTAAATGAAGTCTTCACTTAAAAAAAGAAATTATTTCATTGGGGAATTACTATTGGCTAGCTATTGAGCTTTAGACCATGAATGTTCCCAGATATATATATTTTAGGTAAACTTCTGTCTAGCCTCAGTTCTATAGTTTGAACTTATAAAATAAAACTTTTTTATCTTGTTAAACTTCATTTTATAAGATTTGAATCAATGTTCTAGGCTACTATATGTCCTATGTCTCTGTTCTCACACCTCACAATTTGATAAGCATGCCAACCATATGTATTTATATATACATGTAGATAATTAGCAACTACACAAACATCTCATTACCTCCTATACATCTCTCAGGCACTCCATCCATCATCGTATTTTCCTCTAAGCTGACATTAAGACCCTAATGATTTTTTGGTCATTTAATTTTTATTACCTTATTATTATCTTATTATGTATTATTATCTTCTAATTCTTATTATAATTTCTTTCTATCTAGTCCTCATTTCTGTGCCTCATCTACAAGGATATATGATTTTGCTGAATGTTTTACTGAAATCTAGATAAAATGTATCTACAACATTCGACTGTTATGATTCTAGTGGCTCTTTCCAAAACTATAATTAATTTAATCTGCATGAACTATTCTTTACACAGTATTTTGGTCATTTGTAACCACTACTTCATCTTCAAAATTTTATTTATCATCCAATTAATACGTTCAGTTCAACCTAATTCAATAAATATTAATCAAACATTACCATATGTCAGAAATTTTTCTATGTACTAAGGATACAAGTAAAATTCTACAAACATTCCTGGCCCTTTAAGAACTTACATTCTTTTGGGAGTAAAATAATGTATACATAGATAAATTGACAAAACGCATGTGAAGTAATGCAGAGTAATTTTGGGAAAAGAGAAACTATTGACAATTGGAGGAAATAGTAAGAATTTGTGTTTGAGTTGTCACATGATCTGAGCCATGGATGCAATTAAAGATACCAATAAGTGGAAGTTAGTGTATAAAGATTTCCATGCTAATAGTCCAGAACAGGTAAACATATGGTGGTTGGAATTCAAATGTTTCTTCAGGGAATAACATGTATGCTATATTGGATAAAACATAGACTTCATTAGGATAAAGTTTTGAGATTCTAGTTTCTCTTTTGGTGAGAAAATGTTGAGTAAATACAACAGTGGTCAGGAATTTAGAATGACTTGAATTGAAATCTGACCTCAGATATTATATATGGTCCTGAGAAATTGGATAACCTCTCAGAATCTCACTTTCCTTATTTTTAAAAGGGGATAACAATAGCATACACCTACCTGGGTTATTGTGAGTATGAAAGGAGATAATATTTGTCATTTGCAAAACATAAAACAATATATAAATGCTGCTATTATTATTATTTAAAGATTGTTATAATGTTTATCTAGTCTTTATTTACCTGACCTATGCTGCATAATATTTCAAAAGTTAGTAGCAGTGGCTAAATAAGCACGTCTGCCTGTTCTTCCTGTATTGTGGTATTTTGTTATTCAGTACCTGGTGCCTTGAATCACTAAAGACAGCTAGACATTCTTTCTTTTCTCCACTTGTAATTAATGTTTAAACAACTGACCTCATATTTTCTTCACTATTAGCCTTCCCCCCACCACAAAATTACAGAATAATAATATCTATCAGTGGAAATGAACCTCAAAATCCATTTATTCAGGAAGAGCAATTTATTTGGAAATAATGAGTTTAATAAAACTTTTAAAGCATGAAAGATTTGTTATTTTATCCAAGTGGAGGATGCTCTTAGTGTGGAACATGGAATATATTTTCAGAATTTTCCAGTGTGTTGATATTTTCACTGATATTTTACTTTTCTTCTTTTTTCATATATATGCATATATATAAATATATATACATATATATATACAAAGACGTGTATATATACATATATATACATATTTCTTATATGGGGTAGGAGTTGGATACTGAGAGAAATTAAGGTGCTGTAAAAACAAAATCACAGACATTTTATTCTAAAAATTAAGATACAAATATAAGATATTATAATTAGTAAATAGCAGTATCAAGCCTAATATTCATGCATGTAAACTTAATCAAACATAAGGTCTTGATTTTTGATATGTGGAATAAGATAGTAACACTGCTTTAAATTTTATTTATCAAATGTTAAAGGGTAAGCTAGTTAAATGATAAGGCACAGTAATACAGTGTGTGGTTTTTTTTCAACCTTTTGGTATTGTATAATACTTATTGGAATAACATTGAGAACATAGTAATTTAATCTTGCTGAGTCATTAAAAAGGAGATTTGCAAAGGGGTATTACAAGTGCAATTTACACAATTCCACATCAAAGTCTGATTCTAAACCTCAGGAGTCAGTAGTTCACAAATTAATGTTTTCTAATAAAATTCTGCAATTAACTTTCATTGAATCAGCAAATCCACAGGCTATCCTTCCTCTGATTTCTGTGAATATTTCTACATCAGATTTTTCTTCTTTGCCTGGGTTACTTAAGTAAGCCTCAATATCATCTGACAATTAAATATCACTCTCCTCCAACATTTAAACAGATTCCCAAATGTCATATATTTCAAGAAACATTTCCTAAAATATTTAGAATTTTTAATTCAATGATGCAGCTCCAAAATATAAAGCTCATGACTAGATTTTGTGTTTTATTCTTGTTATTTAAATTATCAAATCACATGATCATAGATATAGATGTAGAAGGGGCTATAGAGATAATTGGATTCTATCATTTCATTTTCAGATGGACAAAATGAGAGCCTGAAAGAGGTTAAATGAGTTGTCCGAGGTCACACAGTTAGTACATGTCTGAAGTGATACTTGAACTCAGATCTTCATGACTCCATTCCCAGATCTTTATCTACAGTGCCATCAGTCAGGTTTGATCCTGCAAATTTGGGGCTCAAATGATATTACAGATATAATACTTATGGTACTCCCATCCAATCTATCACATTTGGTGTTCCAAGAGAAACACCCTGGATCAAGATTCTCTATGAAACCACATCAACTCACAATACCCCAACAACATATTTGTTTTTTTTTCTAATATTCCAAAGGAGACAACAGGTTTAAAAACAGCATTTAATGAAATAATATAGTAATAAGACCTCCAATTGAACATCCCCACCCCCAAAAACTATGAGGTATAGTTTCCCACAACTGCATACACCTTCAGTGGGGAAAATGAACATCATTTGAGTAGCCCACATGAAGAGGTCTACTGCTGCAGAATGATAACTTCTGGATATGTTAACTCCCTGTTCTCAGTAGGTCTACTTTTCATTAAGCATAATGCCTTTGTTGGATTTAACTCTTATTGGGGATGGCAAAGTCTCTGTTGTGCTTGCTCTTGTCTAGTACCTAGCTTGATAAAGGCAGGATAATAGCTCTTAATCATAGCCACTGCTCCTATACAACAATTATCAAGAAGAATGTCTTCCCAAGATTATTATTATTATTATTTTAATACTTTTAATATAATATTTTATTTTTCCCTAGTTATATATTAAGAAAAATTTAGCATTCATTTTTATAAGATTTTGAGTTGCAAGTTTTTCTCCCTCCCCCCCTTCTGAAAATGGTAGACAGTTTATATAGTTTACACAAGTTTTTACACAAGTTTTTCTCCTTCCCCCCTTCTGAAAATGGTAGACAGTTTATATAGTTTACACATGTACTATCATGTAAAATATTTCCACATTATTCACAGTTGTGAAAGAAGAAAAACAACAAAAGGTTAAAAAAACACAAGAAAGAATAAAATAAGTGAAAAAATATGCTTCAATCTGCATTCAAAGTCCATCAGTTCTTGATCTGGATAGGGATAGCATTTTCCTTCTTGAGTCCTTTGTACTTGTCTTGGAGCATTGTACTGCTGAGAAGAGCTAAGTGATTTACAGTTGATCAATACACAGTGTTGCTGATACTGTGTAAAATATTTTCCTGGTTCTACTCTTTTAACTTTGCATTAGTTTGTATAAATCTTTCCAGGTTTTTTTTCCCCTGAATTCTGACCATTTATCATTTCTTATTGCACAATGATTTTCCATTATATTCATATACCACAACTTGCTCAGTCATTCTCTATTTGATGGACTTCCTTTCTATTTCCATTATTTGGCTACTACAAAAAGGGTTGCTATGAAAAATTTTGCCCATTTAGGTCCATCTCCTTTTTTTTTATGATCTATTTGGGATACAGACCTAGTCGTGGTATTGCTGGATCAAAGGCTTTGCAAAATTTAGTGGTCCTTTAGACATAGTTCAGAATTGTTTTCCAGAATGGTTGGATTAGTTCACAACTCTATGAATGGTGCATTACTATCCCAATTTTCCCACACCCTCTCCAACATTTATCATTTTCCCTTTATTGTCATTTTTGACAATCTGATAGGTGTGAGGGTACCTCAGAGTTGCTTATATTGCTTTTCTCTAATCAAAAGTGATTTAGAGCACTTCTTCATATGCCTACAGATAACTTTGATTTCTTCATCTGTAAACTGTCTGTTTATATCCTTTGGCCATTTATCAATTTGGAATGACTTTCTTCCTTATAAATTTATTCAGTTGTCTATATATTTGAGAAATCAGGCCTTTATCAGGGCCCGTTGCTGAAAAGTTTCTTTCCTAGTTTTCTACTTATCTTCTAATTTTAGTCTCGTTGCTTTTGTTTATAGAAAACCTTTTTAATTTTATATGATCAAAATTATCTCTTTTACATTTTCTTATGCTATCTCTTGTTTCATTCTGAATTCTTTCCCTCCCCATAGACCTGACATGTAGACTATTCCTTGCTCTTATAATTTGCTTATTGTATCACCCTTTATTTCTAAATCATGCCAAAGGTTTGTTATATCTAACTTTTCTAATATTCTATTTACTTCTGTGATTTCTTTCTTGCTTATTTTGGATTGGATTTATCAGATTCTGAGAGGGGGAAAGCTGAGGTTCCCCACTAGTTGAATTTTGCTGTGCATTTCTTCCTGTAACTCAGTTAATTTCTTCATGACTCTGGATAATATGCCACTTGGTGAGTATATGTTTAGTACTGATATTGCTTCATTGTCCTTGGCACCTTATAAGCAAGATGTAGTTTCCCTTATGAATAGGCAATTTTTAGATGAAGAAATTAAAGTTATCTATAGTCATATGAAAATGTTCTAAATCAGTATTGATTGGAGAAACACAAATCGAAACAACTCTGAGGTACCACATCACACCTATCAGATTGGCTAACGTGACAAAACAGGAAAATAATAAATATTGGAGAAGATGTGGGGAAATTGGAACACTGATTCATTGGTGGTGGAGCGGTGAGCTGATCCAACAATTCTGGAGAGCAATTTGGAACTATGTATAAAGGGTCATAAAACTGTGCTTATTACCCAGCAATGCCACTTCTAGGTCTGTATCCCAAATAGATCATAAAAATGGGAAAAGGACATACATGTACAAAAATTTTTATAGCAGTAATTTTTGTGGTCACCAAGAATTGGAAGTTGATGGGATGCCCATCAACTGAGGGATGACTGAACAAATTGTGGTATATGAATGTAATAGAATAATATTATTCCATTAAAAAATTATGAGCAGGCAGACTTCAGAAAAACCTGGAAAGACTTAAATGAACTGATGCTGAGTGAAGTGAACAGAATCTGGAGAGCATTGAACACAGTAAAAGCAATATTGTGTGATGACTAACTTTGATAGACTTACCTTTTCTTAGCAATGCAAGGACTGAGACAACTCCAAAAGACTGACTATGGAAAATGCTTTCTACATCCAGAAAAAGAACTATGGAGCCTGAATGCAGATTAAAGCATAGTATTCATTCTCTCCCTCTCTCCCTCCCTCCCTCCCTCTGTCTCTCTGTCTCTGTCTCTGTCTGTCTCTCTGTCTCTCTCTGTCTCTTTCTCCCCCTTGGTTCTAATCCTTCTTTACAAACATGACTAATGTGAAAATAAGTTTAATATGATTGTATATGTAAAGCCTATATCAGATCACATGCTATCTTGGGGAGAGGGGAGGTAGGAAGAGAAAATTTAATGGTGAAAATCTTATGGAAGTGAATGTTCAACACCAAAAATAAATAAATTCAAAGATGTAGTTTCCTTCTTTATCTCTCTTAAATAGGTTTACATAACCTTTTACTTTCCCTATTCATTGAACTCCATTTTTTCTAATTTATTCACATATGCACTCAGGGATACAAAACTTCCCCTAAGAACTGCCTTTGCTGCATCCCACAAATTTTGGTATGTTGTCTCATTATTGTCATTCTCTTGAATGAAGTTACTGATTGTTTCTTTGTTTTTTTTTTGTTTTTCTTTTCCTTTTTGGAGGGCAATTGGGGTTAAGTAATTTGCCCAAGGTCACAAGGCTAGGTTTTTGTTTGTGTGTTAAGTGTGTGAGGCCGGATCCGAACTCAGGGCCTTCTGACTCCAGGGCCAGCACTCTACTCACTGTGCCACCTAGCCGCCCCCTACTTTCTTTTCTAACCCTAAATATCTCACGTGATGTCATTTACATTACTTCTGATGCATAAACGAAAGCAGCATTATTGTTTCTATAACTTCTTGTTTGACCCACTCATTTTTCAGGATTAAATTGTTTAGTTTCCTATTATTTTTAGTCTATCTTTCCATGGCCCTTTCTTGCATATGATTGTTATTGCATCGTGATCTGAGGATGATACACTTAAAATTTCTACCTTTATGCACTGAATTGTGAAGTTTTTATGCCCTAGTATGTGGTTGATTTCTGTGTATGTGCTATGTACCATTGAGAATAAGGTATATTCCCTTTTATCCCCATTCAGTTTTCCCCAGACATCTATCATACCTACACTCTCTAAAATTCTATTCACCTCCTTAACTTCTTTCTTATTCATTTTGAGGTTGGATTTAGTTCAGAGAGGGGAAGATTGAGGTCCCCCAGTAGTATAGTTTTCCTATCAATTAATTCCTCTAATTCCTTTACGTTCTCCTCTAGGAACTTGGAGGCTATACCACTTGGAGCATATCTATTAAGTAATGATATTTCTTCATTCTCGATGGTGACTGTTAGCAGGATATAGTTTCCTTCCTTATCTCTTTTAATTATACCTATTTTTGCTTTTGCTTTATCTGAGATAAGGATTGCTACCCCTGCTTTTTTTTCTTTAGCTGAGGCATTATATATTTTACTCTAGCCATTTACCTTTACCCTTTGTGTATCCCTCTGTTTCAGATGTGTTTCTTGTGAAGAGTATATTGTAGGATTATGGTTTTAATATATTCTGCTATCCACCTCCGTTTTATGGGAGAGTTCATCCCATTCACTTTCACAGTTATAATTACTATTTGTCTCTTTCCCTCCATCCTATTCCCTCCCCTGTTTATGCTTTATTTTTCTCCCCATCTCCCTTCCCCTCATTAAGAGTTTTTCTTTTGATCACCACCTCCCTCAGTATTCCCTTCTTATCAGCACCGCTCCCTCTTCCTCCCCTTCCCCTTTACTTCTTCTCTTCCTTCTAGCTACTGCCCCCCTTCATAGTCCTTTCCCCTTCCTATTGCCTATGGGATATGATAGTTTTTTATACTTAATGTGGTATGTTATTTCATCTTTGAACCAAGATTGACTGGAACAGATCTCATACAAAGCTCCTCTCCCTCCCCTCTTTCTCTCTATTATGATATGTTTTGGGTCTCTTCTCCATAGAGTCCTATGCTTAACTGGTTGTGTTATTCCCTCCTTGCATCAGAACAAATGAGGGAAAAGTTCATATAATGCTCATCTCCCTCCCTTCTTTCCCTCTACAATATTGTTTTTATGTATCTTTGTGTGGCAAAATTTATACTTTTTTACTTCATTCTTTACTCTTCTTCCATTGCAGTCCATTTGTAGCCCTTAATAAGGTTTTTATTAAGTCATCATTTTATGTAATTTATACCCATACCCTCTATTTGTCTGTAAACAATTTGCTCTTATTAAATAACAGGGTGTGTGTGTGTGTGTGTGTGTGTGTGTGTGTGTGTGTTCATTGTTTACCTTTCTGTGTCTCTTTTGTGTCTCATAATAGGAGGTTGAATCTTCCATTGAGCTCTGGGTTTTTCATCAGGAAGGTCTGGAAATGCATTATATTGTTGTATGACCACCTCCTTACCTGGAAGATTATGTTCAGTTTCACTGGGTAGGTGATCCTTGGTTTTAACCCAAGCTCTTTTGCCTTGTGAAAAATTGTAATACAATTCCTCTGATCTTTCAGTGTAGAGGCTGCCAGATACTCTGCAATCCTCACTGTGTTTCCGAGATATTTGAATTGCTTCTTTCTGGCTGTTTGTAGTGTTTTCTCCTTTGCCTGCAAGTTCTGGAGTTTGGCTACAACATTTTGCGAACTTTTCAATTTGGGATCTCTTTCAGGAGGTGAACCGTGTATTCTCTCAATTTCTATTTCAACCTCTGGTTCTAGTATCTCAGGGCAGTTTTCCTTGATGAGTTCTTGGAAGATGTTGTCCAGGCTCATTTTTTCATCATGATTTTCTGGTAAGCCTATGATTCTCAGATTATCTCTCCTGGATCTGTTTTCCAGGTCAGTTATTTTTCTTTTTTTTTTTTTAAAGCAATTGGGGTTAAGTAACTTGCTCAAAGTTACACGGCTAGTTATTTATGTGTGGGTGCTAATTTTCTGAGGCCTGAAACAATCCCGGGTCCTCCCGACTCCTGGGCTGGCTCTGTTACTCACTGCGCCACTTAACTGCCCCATAAGTGATTTTGCCATGTATATATTTTACCTCTTTTTCTAATTTTTCACTATTGATGTTTTGACTGACTAATTCTTGGTTCCTCATATAGTTATTTGCTTCAATTTGGTTGATTTTAGATTTTCGTGAATTATTTTCCGGTTTTGGAGCTCCTTTTTCTTATCTCATATCCCCCCCCCCCAATTGTTTTATTAACTTCTGGTTTAAATCATTCATTTCCGTCAGATTTTGAGTTAAAATTTTTCACCATTTTTCTCCTACCCACCACCTCAGAATAGCAGTCCCACAGCATATCCCCTCATCCAATCTGCTCTCTCCCATATCTTCTCCTATACCCCCTTCAACTTTTCCATTAGGGCAAGGTGGATCTCTTGTGTGCAATGCTTGCACATCTTATCTCCCAATTACATACAAAATAGTATTAATAATAGTATTCATATATATTTGAAACATTTAATGTTAAAGCTTTGAATTCCAGATCCATTCCATACCTCTCTTGTCACCCACTCCCTCTGGGAAGATAAGCAATTCAGAATGTGTTGTACATGTATAGCTATGCAAAACATTGCCATAGTAGATATATTGTAAAAGACTGGCAATATTTCCCATTCACCCATCCCACCCCCCACTAGATCCATTCCCTATTTTGATCCTGACCCTCTTCAAAAGTGGGTACCTCCAATCTCCCCTTCCCCCAGCATTCCCTCCCCTCCATCATCTCCCCTCTCATCCACCTCCCCCCTATTCTCCTTCAGGGTGAGATAGCCCATTGAGTATGTATGTCATTCTCTCACTGAGCCAAATTCAATGAGAATATGGTTTTGCTGTTTTGCATTCCTGTTCTTCCCCTCCCCTGCAACTACTTCCCCTTGTCTCTTCTACATGGGATAGTTTACCCTACCCTGTCTCTCCCCATCTCCTTTTGCCACATTCCTCTCTCACCTCTTAACTTTACCCCTTAAGTACCATCGATTCCCACCAAATTTGACCTGTGCCCTCTATTCATGTATACCTGTAAACATTTATACACACATTCACATATGAATTCATATGCCCATACTGAGAAAGGTTTCATCAGTTACAGTTACTGCTTTTCCATGTAGGAATGTAAATAATTCAACTTTGATAAGTTCCTTTTGATTTTTTCCCCTGTTTACCTTCTCAAGCATCTCTTGCTTCTTGTGTCTGAATGTCAAATTTTCTATTCAACTCTGTTTTTTTCCTCAAGAATGCTTGAAAGTCCTCTATTCCACTGAATGACCATATTTTCCCCTGAAACAAGACACTCATTTTTCTGGGTAGGTGATTCTTGGTTTTAATCCCAGCTCCTTTACCCTCCAGAATATCATATTCCATGCCCTTTTGTCACTCAGTGTAGAAGTTGACAGGTTCTGTGCTATTCTGATTGTGTTTCCACAATATTGAAATTGTTTCCTCCTGGCTGCTTGTAGTATTTTCTCCTTGATCTGAGAATTCTGGAACATGGCTACAATATTCCTAGGAGTTTTCTTTTTAGGATCTTTTTCAGGAGGTGATCTGTGGATTCTTTCAACATCTATTTCCCCCTCTGGGTCTAAAATATTGGGGCAATTTTCCTTGAGAATTTCTTGAAGGATGATTTCTAGGTTCTTTCTTTGATCATAGTTTTCAGGTAGTCCGATAATTTTTAAATTATCTCTCCTGGATCTATTTTCCAGGTCAGTGGTTTTTCCCATGAGATATTTCACATTCCCTTCTATTCTTTCAATTGCTTGGATCTGTTTGACAGCATCTTGATTTCTCATAAAGTCACTAGCTTCCATTTGCTCCAGTCTAATTCTGAAGGAATGAATCCCCTCAGTGAGGTTTTGAGATTCTTTTTCCATCCGGCAAATTCGGCTTTTTAAGGTATTCTTCTCCTCATTGCCTTTTTGAGCCTCTTTTGCCATTTGACTTAGTCTGTTTTTTAAGGTGTTATTTTCCTCAGTCAGGGTGTTGACTCTCATTTCATACTTTTCCTGCATCCTTCTCATTTCTTTTCCCAATTTTTTCCTCCACTTCTCTTATTTGGTTTTTGAAATCCTTCTTAAGGTCCTCTATGGCCTGTAACCCACTCATATTTTCATTTGCGGCTCTTGGTGCAGGATTTCTGACCTCACAGTCCTCCTCCTGTTCCATGCTTTGATCCTCTGTACCCCCAAATAGTAGTCTAATGTTGAATTTTTCTGTTTATTTTGTTTCCTTTGCCTAGGCATACTGTCACTTAATTATCTGAGTTTTGGGCTTGTTGCCACAGTAGGACTCTGCCACCAGACAGGGGAGCTTCTGTCCCAAACGTTGGGGTCCTCTCAACTGCCTGAGGTACTAGTTGGGTGCCCTCCTTGAAGCCCCCACACACTTTGGCAAGCTGGTCACACACCCTAAGACCTCTACCCCAGACTGAAATCCAGATCCAAGAATGTTAAAGAGAGAGATTACCCCCAAGACTGATTGCCACATCCCCCTATGATCCTTAGACCAGGAACTGAAGCTGCCTTTGAAGCTGCAAAATGGAGGCTGTGCTGTGGCTCCTCAGCGGCTTCTTGGCCCCAAGGGAAGAAGCTGACATCCTCCCAAATACCATAGGGCACTAACCACTCACATTGTCCTAGGCATCTATTTTATTGGTAATTCTGGAAAAGCCACATCTGCTAGTGTTCTGGGGTTCCTCCAGCTGGCTGCTGGTCCGGCCACCCTGGGGCTAAAAATCTCTGACTCAAGTGGTCCTGGGCTCTGCTCCCAGAGTGCAGTGCTGGCTGCTCCCTGCTGGGCTGCCAGGCTGTCCTCAGTGGGAGGTTAGCTTCTCTGTGTCATTCTGTGGGTTCTGGAGCTCCCGAGGTTGTTCAGAGTCCCCTTTTACATAACTTTGAAGTGGTGTGGACTGGAGCTCCACGGAAATGCTGTTTCTCCTCCACCATATTGGCTCTGCCCACACACATTTTTCTTTTAAAGAAGCTGTTTTCTTCATTGTAATGTTTTTTGCAATTTTAATTTTTAAAGAATTACTCATTTTATCTTCTATCTATCTAATTTGGTTTCAAAGTTCTTTTTGAGCTCATCTAAGAATGTTTTTTTGCGCTTAAGACCAGTTCCCTGTTGAGGCTTCAGTTGTGGGTGTGGAGTCAACACTGTCCCCCTCTGAATTTGTTTCCTCCCTCTCAAGATAGTTGGGCTGCAGGGTCTTTATCTCTGTAGTCTGCTTTCTAACTATTTTGAGGCAGGTTCCTAAGCATGCCCTTCCTCTAGTGTTCCCAAGCCTTCATTGTTTAAGGTTTTGCCCTGGGGCAATAATTACTATGTTTTCAGGGTCTGAGGGGGAAAATGGAGTATCCAGGATTCACTCTGCCATTCTGGTCTCTGTAAGTCCAGATAGGGCCTTTTAAATTTCAGGGCTATGGACTGGTATTCCCATGAGTAACTGCTGCCCCTGTCAGGGGCACTCTATTTGACTCTAACCCTTCTCTGTCCAGTCCTGTCCCTGTGGCCCTTGTAGTTGGTGGGTCAGCTTGCCACCATGTTCATCAGGCCACTTCCCACCCAGCCTCTGCTTTCTGGGATGTCTGGCCTCTGTCTTCGAGTTGACGTCTGGGCCTCTGTCTCATTGCTGCATTTTATTGTACTAGTAACATGTAGGGTAGGAGAATACATAGTGCAATGATCAGAACCCTCATTTAGAATCAGAGAACCTGACCTTAATCCCAATCTATTATTATTCTTAACTTTTTATTTTTAATTTATGGAATAAATCGAACATTTCAATGACATAATATAGTAAAAAAGACAGGGGGGTGGAGAGAAGATGACAGAGTAAAAGCAGGAACTTGCTTGAGCTCCCATTCTAACCATCTCCAACACCTGTAAAATGTGACTCTAAACAAATTTTAGAGGTACAGAACCCACAAAGTGAAAGAGAGAAACAAATCTCTTGCTGAAGTCAGCCTGGCAAGCCAACAGGAAGGGTCTATTGTACCAGGCTAGGACCCAAGCTCAGTCCTGCATGAGCTGGGTGAGCCCAGACCTTAGGCAGCCCAGACATTAGATGCAGACCAGCTGGAGCAAACTTCAGGAGATTAAAGAACTAGGAGCTGTGGTGCTTTCCAGACTTTTCAACCCATAAAAACCAAAAAGAAAGTAAAAGGTCATTGGGGAACCCTGTTGATTGAAGGTGACAGAAGAGCAGGGTCCAGCTCTTGCCCCTGGGGTGGCAGTGGTGATGGGGGTGCCAGAGGCTATAACTGCAACTTCCGTCTCCTGGCCTACAGATCATAAGGGGACCAGGTGACTGACCAGAGGGCATTTGCAAGAATCTTTCTGCTGGCACTGAGGCAGGATTCTCCTGCTTTGCCCTGCTTGCATCTGGGTCACAGTCTTGGGTGGTGGTCCTGGGGAGAGGAGCACTGGTGTGGCAGAGGTAGTTGAGGTTGTGGAGACAAAGTCCTCCTCACAGGTGTGAGGCAATTGCCTGGAAAACACACACACACACACACACACACACACACACACACACACACACACACACACACACACACACTTTGACAACAACTGCAGAAAACCCCAGAAATTTTGGACACAGCAATCTTCACTCCGGAAGCAGAGTTCTACCATGGCAAGGAGCTAAAAAGTCAAGTAAATGGCTAGCAAGATAAGCAAACAGATGAAGTGCAATCAGACTATAGAATCCTTTTGGGAGAACAAAGAAGATCAAAATATAGAACCAGAATAATGCAATGTCAAAACTCTTGAATCAAAAGCCTCCAAGAAAAATAGAAACTGGAAGGATTTTGAAAATCTAGTAAGAGAAGAAGAGGAAAAATTGGGAAGAGAAATGAGAATGATGCAAGAAAATAATGAAAAAACAAATAAATAGCCTGAATGAAGAAAGTAACACCTTAAAAATAGACTAACTCGGCCGCCGCCACCGAGGTGAGCCAGCTATGGGCCCCTTTTTCCATCCGCACCGCATCGGGCCCATCCCGCCGCCAAGACCCCCGGCCGCACGTGGCCTCGGGCCAGGGGGCTTTCTTAACTCCCCGAGTGCCTCTATTTTTAGGCAGCAAAAAAGCCTGCTTGGAAGAAGTGGGCGAGACGCGGGCTAGGCCGGTCCCAGGCCTCGGCCCGCATCCGGGACCCTGCAGGCCCCCAGCGGGGCGGGAGGCAGGCTGAGCCTTCCCCTCCTGCGTCGGAGTGCGGCCTGGCCCGGGCCGGAGGCTGCAGAGGCAGAGGCTCTTGGGTTGGGGGCTGGCGGGCTGGGGGTTAGGTTAAAGAACGATCGTGGAAACGTAGACTGACACTATCCGGTTACACGTGAATGAACTGAAGTCCCCCCATGTAGGAACACCTGGACTTGAACCCCAACTCCTTGACTTCAAAGATGTTGATGCCCAAGAAGAACCGAATTGCCATCTATGAACTCCTTTTTAAGGAGGGAGTAATGGTAGCCAAGAAGGATGTTCACATGCCAAAGCACCCTGAGCTGGCAGACAAGAATGTGCCCAATCTCCATGTCATGAAGGCCATGCAGTCTCTAAAGTCTCGTGGCTATGTTAAGGAACAGTTTGCATGCAGGCATTTCTACTGGTACCTCACCAACGAGGGCATTCAGTATCTCCGGGATTACCTTCACCTTCCCCCTGAGATTGTGCCTGCCACCCTCTGAAGAAGTCGCCCTGAGACAGGAAGGCCAAGGCCCAAAGGTCTGGAGGGTGAGTGACCTGCCCGACTTACTCGGGGTGAAGCTGACAGAGACACATACAGTGCTGCGCCTCCTGGTGCTGACAAGAAGGCTGAGGCTGGGGCTGGGTCAGCAACAGAATTCCAATTTAGAGGTGGATTTGGTCGTGGGCGTGGTCAGCCTCCTCAATAAAGACTGTAGAGATATGTTTCATATTGAATAAAATTTGGGAAAAAATAAAAAAAAAATAGACTAACTCAAATGGCAAAAGGGGTCCAAAAAGCCAATGAGGAGAAGAATGCCTTTAAAAGCAGAACTGGTCAGATGGAGAAGGAATTTCAAAAACTCACTGAAGAGAATAATGCCTTCAAAATTAGATTGGAGCAAATGGAAGCCAATGACTTTATGAGAAATCAAGATACTATAAACCGATCCAAACAAATGAAAAAATAAAAGGTAATGTGAAATATCTCATTGGAAAAACCACTGACCTGGAAAATAGATCTGGGAGAGATAATTTAAAAATTATTGGACTACCTCAAAACCATGTTAAAAAAAAAGTGCCTAGACATGATCTTTCAAAAAATTCTCAAGGAAAATTGCCCTGCTATTCTAGAACCTGAGGGCAAAATAAAAATTGAAATAATTCATTGATCACCTCTTGAAAACTATACACCAAAACAAACTCTCAGGAAAATTATAGCAAAATTCCAGAGTTCCCAAGAAGAAAATATTTCAAGCAGTCAGGCAGAAACAATTTGAGCACTGTGGAAACACAATCAGAATTAACACAAGATCTAACTGCTTCTACATTAAGGGATCAAAGGCCTTGGAATATGATATTCCAGAGGTCAAAGGAGCTAGGATTAAAACCAAGAATCACCTACACAACAAAATTGAGTATAATAACTCAGAGGAAAATATAGACCTTCAATGAAATAGAGGACTTTCAAGTATTCTTGATGAAAAGACCAGAGCTGAAGAGATGACTTTCAAATACAAGGAGCAAGAGAAGCATAAGAAGGTAAACAGGAAAAAGATATCATAAGGAACTTATTAAAGATGAAGTATTTATATTCCTACATGGAAAAACCACAACTGTAACTCATGAGATTTTTCTCAATATGAGGATAGTTGAAGGGAATATATATATATATATGAGTGTATATGTGTGTATATGTGTTTGTGTGTGTATGAGTATATGTGTGTACATGTATATAGACAGAGGGCACTGGATAAGTTGAATATGAAGAGATGATATCTAAAAATAAAATTAAGAGGTGAGAAAGGAATATGTTGGGAGAAGGAGAAAGGGAGAGATAGGATAGTGTAAATTATCTCACATAAAAGAGGAAAGAGAAAAATGTTACATTGGAGGGGAAGAGCAAAAAGGTGAAAAGGAATTAGTCAACCTTACTCTCACTGGATTTGGCTTAGGGGAATAAAATACACACTCAATTGGATATTTTACCCTACCAGAAAATAGGGCAAAAGGGAATAAGAGGGGGGATAATAGAAGGGAGGGCAGACTGGAAGAGAGGATAGTCAGAAGCAAGCCCTTTTGAAAAGGGACGGGGTCAAAGTAGGAAATAGAATACGTGGGGAGTAGGATAGGATGGATAGAAATTAGGCTTTCACAATATAACTGCTATGGAAATGCTTTGTATAACTACACGTGTACAACTTATATTGAATTGCTTGTTTTCTCAGTGGGTGTGGGTGAGGATGTTAGAAGGGAAAGAATCTGGAAATCAAAGTTTTAAAACAAATGTTAAAAATTGTTATTTAAATGCACCCAGGAAATAAGATATACAGGCAATGGGCTATAGAAATCCATCTTGCCCTAAAGAAAAGTAATGGGCAGGGGAGAGGGGAAGGGGGAGCACATAAGAGACAACAGATTGGGGAAGGGGTATTCAGTATGCTTGCTCTCTTGGGGTGATGTGTAGGGGGGAGATGGAGAGAAAATTTGTAGCAAAATCTTGTGGAAGTCAATGTTGATAACTAAAAAATAAAGTTTAAAAAATAAAAAAAAGATAATTGCACATGAAACTGCAAATCTATTATGTACAGCTTGCTACTGCTTTTCATTATATAATAAAGTTATCACGTATTTTTCCTTTTTTTTTTCTTCCCTTCCCACCCCTGCTCTAGAGATAGCTACAAGAGATCTTTTAATTTTTACCTGTTTGACCCTGGAGAAGTCATAGCTTCTCTTGATTTCATTTTCTCTAAAATGAGCAGGCTCATCCTTTCCAACTCTCATGTCAGTTTATATGAAGAGGATTAAACATTTGCTATCTATGGAACAAAAGACCAGGTGAGAGTAATGTTAGGGCAATGGAAAATATTTTGGCTAAGCAAAGTGAAGACTATAGCATAACCCACATCTGTTCCAGGGCCTTACTTGAATGCACAACTCAGCGGCAACCCTATGCCCAAGCTTATATAGTAAATGTGATTTTTATCATTGTTATTCAGTAATAAAATGAACCTGCATGAGGAATCTGTACAGAATTTAACTTTTATTTTAAAATTAAATAAGGTTCCAGTAGAGCAAACAGCATGGGGTTGTAAGCTAGATTTTAAAAAGGATCATTAAAAGCTCTGTTAGAAATAGGCTAAAAAATTTCCTGCACTCTGGAGAGCATTCTGAAGTGGGAGCTTTCTCTTTCTACTCTATCTCTGGTAGGTTTGCTCCTCTTCAGGAGGTGAAATTATTCAAAGGATTTCTCCCTTTTTCCTGGAAATAGAAGTCTTAGATCATCAATTAGGAATGATACTGCTACTTTCCTGAAGCCATGAAGTATATGACAAAATAATTCCAGGCGATTTCACTGGTACTTGAGAGAGTAATTCCTTACTTGTTTTAGAGAGATTGCATAATATGCTCAGATTTGGAGGGGCTTTTTATTGAGAAGCAAACAACTAATTTCTTCTCACCTTCCCCCCATAATTGGTTTGTTAATTAGTATAATTTTAAGTGTAATTCTCATAATGAATAGTGCATTTAATTTTCTTTCAATTGAAAACTGTTTAAAAATAAGGCAAGGACCAGATCTTTGCTATTTTCTTTCCAGTTTTTCAAATTTCACTTAGAGCATCATCTTTATTTAGAAACAATTGGAGCAAGAAACAAAACAAGGGCTTCCCTCAGAAAAATATGCTTTTTTGAGGTTGTTTGGAATTACAATATCTTATCAGTCTGAAGCACCCAGGATTAAACCATGTCTTAGTAGTAGTGGGCTTATCATTGTTTGTCTGTCATTCTCAAAGAGGTCCATGAATCAGGAAAGTGAGACCATGATTTGCAAGCATACTCGATTTAAGTGAGGGAAAACTGTGTAAATTAACCAGCCTCATTTTCACATCTGGAGCCATCTGAATCCAGTGAAAAGATATAGATCAGGACATCTGAAGATGACCCCCAGGGTGGGAGTTATCACTTGATAATTCAAAACCTCAAATGGTGGATTTATTACTACACAGTATCAGAAAATGGTCTTGTCATTTTGTAAAGCTGTAATCAGGATTGGAGAAACTTTTTTGTGTGTGACCTGCTAAGTCACAAGGAGGGAAATCAGTGGAAATTTACTACAGTGACACAACAACTAATTATTAGTTGTTTTCAGGAGAAATCCAACTGGTTTGTTGACAGCTTTAACATTTAATTTAACTTTAAATAAATAAAAGGGAAATTCATAAGAATATGCAATAATTATAAGAATTCTTGTTTACTGAAAATTAAATTTCATATTATGATCCATTGAGGGATTGATAAGTGATAAGAAGATAAAAAAGGATTAATGGGAATGACTGATCCAGAGAAGAAATTAGGGAACGATACAGAAAAAGAAGGGAAAGAAACAAGCACATAGAAAAAGATAGAATTGCAGGAAGTGTATGGTAATCAGCTATTGCCTGTGACATATTATGTTATGTAAACCATCTCCCAGGCATCTGCTTTTGTGATTTGACCTCCGTATTTCTCTTTCCCAATAGCACAAATTGATTGCCTGCCTAGTACCTTCTTGTAAGTAGCCTACCTACAAAAGTAAATAGTTTAGGTAAGGGTGGTACTGACATAAACTTAAATGGGCTCAAGAATGCAAAAAGACAAATCCAGTTTTATTTATTGTTTTCTTGTTTGTCTAGATTTAAGGAAGCAATGGACAAGATGTCTATAATATAGACAAAACTTAAAAGTATGTTGTCCTCTTTCCAGAAATAGAAGACTTTGGCTTGCTAAATCATGGGCCCAAGTTTGGAATTCTTTGCTTAGTCTTTTTTATATAATAGTATATACTGGCAGTTTTGCTATGATATATATTTCCCCAAATCACCAAAATATGCAAAATCATGCAAACAAAAGTTTTGTGGGGGAAACCCATAGAGTTTTTTGGGGAAAAGTGGTTGGGGCACAATGTTCAAAAAGTTTGTTAGTCACATATAAAAAAACAGGAAACAAATAAAAACATTAGCACCATTTTAAAAATGTTAAATGATTATGAAATACCTAAGTACTGTAATAAATAGCAGCTGCATGGGCAACCTTGGGCTGATCCTAAGCTTGTCTTTCAGGCTGTGCTGAGCAGAGGGTCAAGGTAAAAGGAGGAGGGGCTGAGGCTGTGGTCAAGGGAGGGATGGTGAGGACTAGCTCTTTGCTCACAACTGCTACTGCACCAGACAATACATGATAAATGCGGCACTTTTCCTTAACAAAGACCTGAAGTTTGCTAAAGAGTTGCCACTTGTGAGTTACTGTAAAGTGATATTGTTTTCTGCATTCTCACTGTTTCACAGGTAAGAAATCACATAAACAGTCTAAAAATTCGTGTTAATACTCAAAATGTTCCCTACTTTATCAATATCATTAGCACAAATTTAGGTTTTTGAAACTTACATTATAGCAGAACTGACTATAATAGCTTTAACAGCTGGTGTGCACATGGCTTCCATTATACTGGAAGTATGACTGTTTATCTTTTCCAATTCTTGATTATACACTAAAATTTGTTTTTGTTTTAGCTAGCCAGAGCAACAGTAGGCATCTTCTAGGAAATAACATAAATATTGAAAAAAATTTATTTTTTTATTTGAGAAAATGAATCAAATTTATATAGGATATTGTGTAATTTAACCTTATTTTTTGAACCCATGGAGAGCCAATGTTCTCCTTTTTGACTGAATCAAAATAGTTCTCTATAAATCTGCTCTAAACCTCTTGATGCTGGTTTCAAGCAGATAGTTTTATCTTAATCATCTTGTGCTAACAGCTGGACTTTCCTCCCTCACTGACACGAATTTCCTTTATGTTCAAATTTTACTTAGTACTCAGCAGGTAAGGAATTCCCAGAGACCTATCAATTCATCTTAAACTCTTCACCAACCAAATCATCTTTCCCAGATGCTACTGTTCAAAATTACATCTGGACATTTGTCTAATACTTATCTTTCCTCCTCCAAAATGATTATTTCATAATAATTGTTGAGGTCTGGCTATCCCTGTTCATGATGTAAGATTCACATTCTACTGTTAGAGATCTATTGCAGATTCATGCACAATTACCTTTAACCAACAAGACCTGGAACACCAATTGTTACAAAGAATAAAAAAATTTGATCTAATCAAATTTAAATTGAATTAATAGCATTCAGTTTGAATGGAGCATTGACATTTTTCTTTCAGGTTCTTGACATAGGGCATAGAGGAAGGTTGAAGTTTAGGCAATAAAATATCTGCCCTTAAAGAGTTTACTTTAAGATGGATGCTCTGCCTAGCCTAAAATTTCCAGATCATTTTGTACTGTGTTCTGTAAAGAAATTGTATTATTTTGTGACTTCATATGTGGGGAAGAGTACTGGAATTGTAGATGAATGTTCAAATTCTGTCTCTGTTTTTTAATAACTATGTGACTTTACATAAGTCAGTCATCCCCTGAGAAGTCTCAGTTTCCTCATTGGTAAAATGAGGGCATTGTAGCTGATTATCCCTACAAACTCTTTCATCTCTTGATCTTTGATACGTCAATGGAGTAGTCAAAATGACTCATGATCTGAATGGGTAAGAGATACAGTTAAGGCAAAATAATTAATCATGCTGTGGGTTATAAGAAGGAGTGATTAAAATAAGTTTATAATTGATTGAGAAAAAGCATCTTTTTAAAATTGTGCCTTTGTGGGTAAATCTTATTTACAGCTAGGTTTGGCTGAATGATTCCACTAATTCAATATCTGCTGGATTCCTGTTTTCAACTGGTTAAAGTTCAAAGTCTCTTGCTTGGCATTCAAGATCTTCTACTAGTCTATGACAACCCTACCTTTGCCAATGTTTCATACGGGCTTCTGCCATTTTTTCTATACCTCAGCCAAGTGAATCTACTCTCTGTCCCTCAAAGATATCATTTGTTTTCCTTCCTAACAATTCACATTATTTCCCATGCCAAGAATGTCCTCTGACCCCACTTCACCTGTGATATTCCTCCCTGTTTAGAATTTAGATTCCACCTTCTCCACAAATTACCTTAATGACACTTCACATCTATTTAGTGCTTCATAGATTACCAGGTACCTTCCTCACAACAACCCTGCATAGTAATTTGCTTTAATATGCTTATTCCCATTTGAGGTATGGAAAGCTCACAAGAAAGGTGAAGTATCTTGTCCCAAAGGTAAGATATTATTAAGAGTGAGACAGGGGTCACAAATATTCTGACTTCAATTCTAATGTTTCATGTTCTTTCACACTAGATTAACTAGTTTTAAAGATAGGGTCCCAAGAAAACCTATGTTTTCCTTAGTGACCATTTGGTTTAAAATATTCAACATATTAGATTGGAATGGAGCATCCCTTAAGAAGGCAACAAGCATTTATTAAGTTCTTCCTGTGTTTTAGGCACTAAAGATACAAAGAAAGACAAAAACGCATACACCTAATCTAAAGGATCTCACAGTCTAATGTTTATGAAGGAGATAGCAAGCAAACTAGACATGTATAACACCTGACTATATGTAGACATAAATATTGTATAAATATACATAATATCTATATAATATACACACATATAGCAAATTATATGTATATATATAGTAGGTATATGGCACATAGATTATATATGATATATTGCAGATAATCTCAGAGGGAAGGTACAGAGATTAAGGAAGGTGACTGATAAAGTTTTCGAGCAGATAATGGGACTTTAACTAAGACTTGAAGGAAGTAATATTCTTCATCTTCCAAATTTCCTACTGCCCAAATCAGCTTAATGTACAAACAGTAATAGACAAAGTGTCTCAGAAAGGATTGTACCAGATTGCCAAAGGAGTCCAAAATTAAAAAAAAAAGTTAAGAACCCCTGAACTGTAGGAACAACAGAATATACTAGTATATACATGGGTTGTAGGGCACAGCAAATAGAGTGCTGGACAAGAAATTAGGAAGACTCATGTTCCTAAATACAAATTAGGCTTGCTAGGTGTGATCCTGGGCCAGTCACTTAATGCTGTTTTTCTCAGCTCTTCATCTGTAAAATTAATTGGAGAAAGAAATGGTAAACAACTCTAGTATCTCTGCCAAGAAAACTCCAATGGAGCCATGTAGGGTTGACACAACTGAAACACTTGAACAACAACAGATATACAGATGTGATTTAACAAGCCAACCCAGAGAATGAGGGAGTATCCATGTTATATGTTAAAGACTATACAAATCTCCCAAGGTCCAATTCAAGACCTATAAACTCTAACTAATCTTTTCAATTCTTACTGATATCCCCTTTCACCAAATTCCCACAGTGAATAGTTATTCTATTTAATAATTCATTGCTGATAGTTTAGCTAAATGTGCAATTAGGTAACAAGCTTATTGAGGACAGGAAGCACACTTTATAATTTCAAAGTATCTCTTCTATATTTTCCTAGATATTATCCTGTATCAGGTATTCTATCTGATGGATAGGGAAACAAACTTGGATTTAGGAATAATTAAAACTTCCAATGTATAAAGTTTCCTAATTATGAATGAAATCACCTAAGGTGGTTGCTGCTGTGGCTGGCTTTCAAAGAATAATAACTCTTGAATGGATTTTTCAATAAGGTTTGAAATGAGAATGTTGGGTTCCAGTCTAATCATCAATCTTTCTAAATGAATCTGTGATGAAAATCACTGTCAATTACTTTGTCCATTAATAAAAGTCTGAGAAGCTGTCTAAGGGTATTTTGAAATAATGATCTATTTGAAGAAATAAACTTCATAAAGTTAAGACTCATGCTGTTCTTTTCTATTTTTCAACGAAAGCTTCCTGCTTTAAAAAAATCTTCCTAAATATGTCCTATTTTCAGTAAATTCTACAAGAACACTAGTAAGCAAATTTCTACTAAGATATTCTATCATATGCTCCTGCCAAGTTCTCTATAAATAGAGATCTAAGAGTAGATCTGGGGCTATTTCCTCTACCCACACATTTTTTTTTCCAAGAAAAGTATCTAGGGAAAAGAGAATGAGGAATAGGGTCCAGAGTGATTTGAACTAGTTTATAAGTTACAAGAGTTTCAAATATAAACAATGACAACCAGATAAAAATTCCTTCACCTCAAGTCCTGCCTACTGGGAATAAACCTTAAATCACTCACACCTGGTCTCAGACCATCATTTAAAGAAATTACTGAAATGAAGAGTAGTGATGATATCAAAAGGAATGAAAGTCATAGTAACACACAAATGTAAATATGTGTTGCTCTGTGACTCTTAATGAAGTGACCCACTCCCTTCTGGTTCCTAGTAAATGCTACTAAAATATTTCTCAGTGAATTTGAATGAAATCAACCTCATTCTGTCCTACTTTGCTTTAATAGGGGGAAAAGTGCTATAGCAGAAAGACAAGTCCAGAAAAAACTTGAAGAAGAGACCAAAAGTCAGATCATAGAATTGAGCAATAGCAGGGACTTTTAGGATCTTACAGTTTCAACCTTTAATTTAAAGGAAGAGAAAACTGAGATCTGGGGATTTTATGGGGCTGTTGTCTCTGAGAAAATCCAGTGGCACTCTCTTCTAGAATTTCATTGTCAGTGAAAATGACACTGAGATATCAGTGAATGTATCAGGAGAAAAAAATGCCACAAACAAACCTTGGCAGAGCCTACCTAGTTTCAGAGGCTTTGAATGTGAACCTGGTAATAGACATGGTCATTCAAAGACCACACTAGCTAAGTAAAGATGTGCATTACAAAAAAAAAATGGCCATCACTTGTAGTTCTATTTTCTATTATTTTTGTTGTTGTTTGTCCCTAATTTTCAAAGAGGACTGATGAAATCACAAAAGTGATGTCTTGATTTGTGAATGAATTGGAAGTCAAGTCAAGAAACCACAGTAGTGATACTAATAAATTAGCCAAATGACATAATTTTAGACTGTGAAGTGAATGCCCTTGTTGTGCAGTCTAACATATTATTTGCCCCTCAAAATTCTTTTCTTTTTGGGAGGGGGGTGTTTAGTATGATGAAATGCAAAGAGAATTCTTTCATAAAGTCATTAGCTTCCATTTGCTCCAGTCTAACTCTGAAGGAATGAATCTCCTCAGTGAACTTTTGAGATTCTTTTTCCATCTGGCAAATTCGACTTTTTAAGGCACTCTTCTCCTCATTGCCCTTTTGGGCCTCCTTTGCCATTTGAGTTAGTCTATTTTTTAAGGTGTCGTTTTCCTCAGTCAGGCTGTTGACCCTCATTTCATACTTTTCCTGCATCCTTCCCATTTCTCTTACCAATTTTTCCTCCACTTCTCTTATTTGATTTTTAAAGTCCTTCTTAAGGTCCTCTATGGCCTGCAACCCACTCATGTTTTCCCCTGGGGCTTTTGGAGCAGGACTTCTGACCTCACAGTCCTTTTCCGCTCTATGCCCCCAAAATAGGAGTCTAGGGTTGCATTTTTCTGTTTCCTTTGCCTTGGCATGTTGCCACTTAATTGCTTGACTTTTGGGCTTGTTGCCACACTATGGCTTTAAGGCCAGATAGAGGAATTTTCGTCCCGAACGTGTGGGGGGCAACTTCCGTTTCTGGCAAGCTGTAAACCCACCCACGACTTCCACCCTAGATCACAATCCAGATCCAGGGAGGTTAAAGCAAGAGCGATTACCCCCCCAAGACTGATCGCTGGATCTCCCTACAATTTGCAGGCCGGGAGCCGGAGCTGCCTCTGAAAACTACAAAATGGCTTGTCCCCTCAGAGGCCTCTAGCCCCCAGGGGTCCAAAGTCCATAGGACACTAACCTCTTACTTTGTCCTAGGCATGTCTATGTTGATAATTCTGGAGTCACCACAGCTGCTGGTGTTCTGGGGTCTCTCCAGCCGGCTGCTGGCCCTGCCGCCCTGGGGCTAAAACCTCGGCTCACGTGGACCTGGGCTCGGCTCGGCTCTGCTCCCCGCACTCTGCACACTGTGTGCTGCCGGCTCCCAGACCACTGTGCTGGTCCTTCCTGCAGGGCTGCTGGGCTGTCCTCAGCGGGAGGTTAGCTTCTCTGTGTTGTTCTGTGGGTGCTGGGGCTCCAGAAGTTGTTCAGAGTCCCTTTTTACATAGTTTGGGGGGAATCTGGGGGCAGAGTGGCTTGGATGAGCTGTTTCTATTCCTCCATCTTGGCTCCGCCCCTCCCAAAGAGCATTCTTTAGGGTAATATTATCAGAATTCAAAACCTCCATCTGATACCATCTATGAGAACTGAGATTAGACACTTAACCCTCCTCAGTCATATTTCTCATCTGTAAAATAATAAATTTGTACAAGATAGTCCCTGTGGTATGCTTATTCTAAACCTAGAATTGATGTTCCCAACATTTTTTGGTCCCTTTATCCCATTTAGTTTTTAGTAAACCTTCTCATGCCATCTATTCCATATATGAGGAAATAAATTATATTGCTTATAATTAAAAAGCACATAAGAATAAAGATTTATTTTTATACATAATATTTGGCAGATGACATTTTAACATATACAGATTCAATGTTTATAAGAATATAAACCTTTGTCTCTTTTCCTTGCTGACCAACAGTTTTTATCAGTATTTTTTGAAAGTTACCTGCATGTTACATATATAGCTTCTGCTTTTTTATTGTTTTATATTTGATTGGAGATAGAAAATTATTTGCAGAAATTATTATAAATAGAATTAAGATCTTATGACTATGTTTCTTAAGAATAGAATATACTTTTCCAGGGGTAGAGCAAATATTTTGTCTTCAACATTACCACTTCTGAAATATTTAATAGAATAGTATAATAATTTCCCTTATATTCATTGTCCTCTCTTGACAAGCTTCTTAAAACTCACTTGAGCTTATATACACTCCAGATTGGGAACCTCTGCTATGTAGTATAACTGATAAATAGCTACAGAATATTTGCTATAAGATCTAAAGTTTCTTTCCTCACCCTACTTCTGAAGCAGACTATTCCTCTTTGAAATACCATTTCCTCCACTGACATTAAGGTTATATTTTTCTTTTTACAATTTGTGCCTATTACTTCTGGGGTGAAACGCAATGAATTGAATCCAAATTCACATGATATCACCTCAAATATAGCTAATGATTATTTTCATTTATATAGAGCTTTAAGGTGTTAATTTTAGTTTCATTGAACCTCAACAAGAATTTGTTAGAAAAGAGGAGTTTAGGGTCAAGAAACTGAAGCTTCCAAGATTGAGTAACAGTAAACTCCTACTAAAGTATTGAGGGGTATTAACCTGTGTCGACAAAAGAAGAAGCCATCCTGGTAAATGCATAGATATTGGGGGTAAGACATGAAGAAGGGTTTATTTACTTTCTATTTTATCCAACTTTCTCCCAGGCATAATAAGCAAATTATAGAGGATCAAGATAGTCTAGCATACAATAAATATCACTTATTCCACAAATACTTGGAATATAGTGTGATGGAAAATATGGTGATGAACACAGGTAAGCCACTTCACTTATTCTAATTATTCTCTGAAAATGGGGATGACACATGGACTATCACATGTGGTTGTGAAGGGAATAAATACTTTCTAATCTTTATAGGACTAGGTAATTTTGAGTTATATTGAGGTCAAGATGATGCTATTTCTGGATGTGTTGATCAGGGGCTCTTAACCTTTGAGTGTGTGTGTGTGTGTGTGTGTGTGTGTGTGTGTGTGTGTGTGTGTGTGTGTTGGACCTTTTGGCAGTCTGGTCAAGTCTATGGATCTCCTCTCATAATTAATTTTTCCTAAGTTCATGAACTGTCTTAAATCTATGTATCCCAGTTTAAGAATGACTTTTCTGTATGATTCCCTTGGTAATCTTCTTTACTTTCTTCATATGCATTTAGCTTAAATATCTAGTTGGCAATTGGGCTGTAAATTCAGGTAGGCAAACTAGCCTTGTGCAAGATGAAGATAAGTAAATGGTGAGCAGAATGGAAGTGCACTGAAAATCCCTCATAGAAAATTATTGGACAGATAATTGCATTGATAATAGCTCCCTTTTCCCTCATTGAAGGCCCTCTGTAGCTGATCACATCATTTTCTTTCTTATGGTTGACACTTCTTTTGGTCATTAAGCATGCCAAGGTATTATCTACTGACCATATCTACCTAGAACACCACTAGGATTCTAAACATTTTGCGCAGATAACAGATATGGAATAAAGCCTGATGAAGAGAGACTATATTATTTCAAAAGCATTGGCCACTCCCCCAGGAACTAAAGAGATATTTCTTCCTTTTTCAACCTCCTATTCCCTCTCTTCCTTCTCCTTTTCTATTTTCTTTTCCTCCTTAATGAAAAAGTTTTCCTTATATTAAACCATACCCTGTAATTTATTTTATTTTATTTATTCATTTATTTTTATTTTTTGGTCCTACCTCTGCTCTTTGGAGCCAACCATAACCATACTGACTCATCAGTTGTTGTTTTTTTTTTAACTATCACGTCCCCATAAGAGTATTCTAGAAAGAGTTTATACACACACAAAGCAAATAAGCTTAAAATGCTAAATGTCTTACACATATACATAAGATAAAACTTTGGTTCACTCAATTAAATGTAAAGAGAATTGCATGCTTATAAGATGTGGGGAAAATATTGAATTATGTCATAATTATTGTTGACTTTAATTAAATTATTCAAATTCAATCTGTAGACATCTCAAATAGACATTCAATTAATGATATTCTTTTCTCACTGCATTAGTTTGATTTCAGCCATGGGCTAAACTATTTCTTGTAGCATAAAATTTGAATTAATCCTATGAATGATGCTCTCTGTAATAATAAAATACAGAAGAGTAAAAAAATAAAAAGTTTTTGGACAGTGGTGAATTCCCCAACAACATAAACACATTAAAATATTTTAAACTTAAGCACAGAAACAAATAAGAAAAGAAAAAGAAACATATAATAAACTTAAATACTAAAATTTTAATACAAAGTAAGAAAAGAAAAAAAAAGCATTTCCATGTGCACAGCACAATGTAAGGGAGCATCAAAATGAATAATAAAAAATTTCAATTTTAAGAAAGTCTATATAATAAATACTACACATTGTGTTCAGAGCTGCCCATTGTTCCTTTTCTTCCTTGTGAGTTCTCTTTTTTATCTGCAATGAACTTATTTTTTGCTTTTTTTTTTTGGAGGGCAATTGGGATTAAGTGACTTGCCCAAGGTCACACTAGTGACACAAGGTCACTAGTTTTTGTTTTAAGTGTCTGAGATTGGATTTGAACTCTGGTCCTCCTGACTCCAGGGCCGGTGCTGTATTTACTGTGCCACCTAGCCTCCCCTTGCAATGGACTTTTTAACTTTGTTTTTTTTTTCCAACTTCTCTCCTGCCCCCAAGAAGGATACAATTAAGTGTGGAGAGATATATGGCATGTCAGTATATGTATATATGTGTGTGTCTCTGTGTGTGTGTATGCAAGCACATATATACACACATACACACATGCATACATATGATTATATATCTATTATCATACACAAATATAGACATATACATACATACACATCTCTACTTGTTTGCCCTTTTTTTCTCTGAGGGTGGATAACATCTTTCTTTATAACTCCTTGTATTTCCATATTTTTCTAAGTCTACTAACTCATCATCCCTATAAGACAGCAATATTCCAACCTTAAACTGTCTAGTTATTTAAAATAGTCTAAAACAATATTCATTAATAGGACTACCAGAGTGTAGTTTCCCTGTTTTTTTTCTCTTTTGATTAAACCTATTTTAACTTTAACTTTTTCTGAGATCCTGATTACTGCCCCTGTTTTGTTCTCTAATAAATTTTACTCTCCATTTTTATTTTAGGTTTGTGTGTATCTCTTATTTGTTATTATTCCTGATTCCTCTTCTTTACTTCTACCTGTGCCTTGCCCTCCTATTTCTTTTTTTCTTTCTTTTTCTTATTTAAACAAATGCTTTATTAACTTCTGGTTTACATAAATCCATTTCCACCAAATTTTGAGTTGCAATTTTCCCCCATTTTTTCCTTACCCACCACCCCAGAATAGCAGTCCCACTAGATATCCCCTCATCTAATCTGCTCTATCCCATATCTTCTCCCATACCCCCTTCAACTTTGCCATTAGGGCAAGGTGAATCTCTGAGCTCCAAAGGCTGGACATCTTATGAAACATTTAGTTATAAAACTTCGATTTTAAGATGCATTCCCTTCCTCCCTTGTCACCCACTCCCTCTGAGAAGATAAGCAATTCAGCATGTATTGTACATGTATAGCTATGCAAAACATCACCATAGTAGATATTGTAAAAGACTGCTTATATTTCCCTCCCACCCATCTCACCTCCCACCTGGTCCATTCCCTACTTTGAACCTGTCCCTCTTTGATAGTGGGTACTTCCAACCTCCCCTCCCCCAGAATGCCCTCTCCTTCATCCTCCCCCCTCTCATCCCCCTTTCCCCTACTCTCCTGCAGGGTGAGATATCCCATTTAGTATGTATGTGATTCTCTCCTTGAGCCAACTTCAATGAGAATATGGTTTTGCCTTTTTGCCTTCCTGTTCTTCCCCTCCCCTGCAAGTACTTCCCCTTGCCTCTTCTAGATGAGAAAGTTGACCCTACCCTGTCTCTCCCCATCTCCTCTTGCCACTTTCCTCTCTCACCTCTTGACTTCACCCCTTAAGAATCATCCCTTCCCATCAAATTCAACCTGTGCCCTTTATCCATGTATACCAGTAAACATATGCCCATATACCCTTCTTCAATTATTTTCATAATGAGATAGGTTTCATCAGACATAGTTATTGTTTTTCCACATAGGAATGTAAACAGTTCAACTTTGATAAGTTCCTTTTGATTTCTTTTCCTTGATTACCTTCTCAAGCATCTCTTTCTTCTTGTGTCTGAATGTCAAACTTTCTATTCTATTTCTATTCAACTCTGGTTTTTTCCTCAAGAATGCTTGAAAGTCCTCTATTCCACTGAATGACCATATTTTCCCCTGAAACAAGATACTCAGTTTTGCTGTGTAGGTGACCCTTGGGTTCATTCCCAGCTCTTTTGCCCTCTGGAGTATTATATTCCATGTCCTTCGATCCCTCAGTATAGAAGCTGCCAGGTCCTGTGCTATTCTGATTGTGTTTCCACAGTATTGAAATTGTTTCTTCCTGGCTGCTTGTAGTATTTTCTCCTTGATCTGGGAGTTCTGGAACCTGGCTATAATATTCCTGGGAGTTTTCTTTTAGAAATCTTTTTCAGGAGGCGGTTGGTGGATTCTTTAAACCTCTATTTTACCCTCTGGGTCTAAAACATCAGGGCAATTTTCCTTGAGAATTTCTTGAAGGATGATTTCTAGGTTCTTTCTTTGATAGTGGCTTTCAGGTAGTCCAGTAATTTTTAAATTATCTCTCCTGGATCTATTTTCCAGGTCAGTGGTTTTTCCCATGAGATATTACACATTGCCTTCTATTCTTTCATTTGTTTGGATCTGTTTAACAGCATCTTGATTTCTCAAAAAGTCACTAGCTTCCATTTGCTCCATTTGCTCCAGTCTAACTCTGAGGGAATGAATCTCCTTATTAAGCTTTTGAGAATCTTTTTTTCCATCTGGAAAATTCGGCTTTTTAAGGCATTCTTCTCCTCATTGCCTTTCTGAGCCTCTTTTGCCATTTGAGTTAGTCTATTTTTTTAACGTGTCATTTTCCTCAGTCAGGCTGACTGCCATTTCATACTTTTCTTGCCTCTTTATCATTTCTCTTCCCAATTTCCCCTCACTTCTCTTATCTGCTTCTTAAGTCCTCTATGTCCTGTAGCCAGCTTGTATTTTCATTTGGGACTTTTGCTGCAGGAGTTCTGACCTCACAGTCCTCCTCCATACTTTGATCCTCTTTGCCCCTAAAATAGGAGTCCAATGTTGAATTTTTCTGTTTATTTTGTTTCTTTTGCCTAGGCATGTTGCCACTTAATTGCTTGATTTTGGGGCTTGTTGCCACAATAGAACTCTGCCATCATACAGGAGAGCTTCCGTCCCAAACGTGGGGTCTTCACAACTTCTGCCAGTTGGGTGGCCTCTGTAAAGCCTCCACCCGCAATGGCAAATTAGATACCCACCCCAAACTTCCCACCCAGACCACAATCCAGATCCAGGCATTTTAAAGCAAGAGTGATTAACCCCCAGACTGATTGCTGGATCTCCCTTCAGTTTGCAGACTAGGAGCTAGAGCCGACACTGATGGTGCAAATGGCTTCTGTGCTGCTGTTTCTTCAGCAGCTTTTCGCCCCCAGGGGAGGAAGCTGATGCCTTCCCCAAATACTGGTCCCAAATTCCATAGGGCACTAACCTCTCACTTTGTTCTAGGCATATCTGTGCTGATAATTCTGGAATCACCACAGCTGCTGGTGTTCTGGGGTCCCTCCAGCTGGTTGCTGACCCAGCCACCCTAGGCTTAAAACCCCGGCTCACTCGGGCCTGAGCTCAGCTCCCAGAGCGCTACTGTAGGTTACCAGCACTCTGTGCTGCCTGCTCTCAGAATGCTGCGCTGGCTGCTCCCTGCAGGGCAGCTGGGTTCTCCTCAGCAGGAGGTTAGTTTCTCTGTGTAGTTCTGTGGGTGCTGGGGTTCCAGAAGTTGTTCAGAGTCCCCTTTCACGTTGTTTGGAAGTTTTGTGGGGCAGAGCGCCTTGGAAGTGCTGTTTCTATTCCTCCAACTTGGCTCCACCCCACCCCTCCCCAGCAGCTTTTCGACCCCAGGGGAGGAAGCCAACCCATTCCCCAAATATTGGTCCCAGAGTCCATAGGGCACTAACCTCTCACTTTGTCCTAGGCATATCTGTGCTGATATTTCTGGAATTGTCACAGCTGCTGGTGTTCTGGGGTCCCTCAAGCTGGCTGCTGGCCCAGCTGCCCTAGGGCTAAAACTGTGGTTCACACGGGCCTGGCCTCATCTCCCAGAGCACTGTGCTGCCCACTCTCAGAGTGCTGTGCTAGCCGCTCCCTGCATGGCTGCTGGGCTGTCCTCAGCAGGAGGTTAGCTTCTCTGTGTTGTTCTGTGGGCGCTGGGGCTCCAGAAGTTGTTCAGATTCCCCTTTCACATTCCCCTTTCACAGCACCTTGGAAGTGCTGTTTCTACTCTGCCATTTTGGCTCCTCCGCCCTCCTATTTCTTAACTTACTCCCCAACCCTGGCAAACAATCTGTCCTTTACTTTCCCCTTATTCACTTGTTTCTATCTGAATTTCGAAGAGTTTTCACAGTTTCCCCAATATATATGTCATTCCCTCTTTATCTCATCTCCATTGATCTAGACACCCTTCTATAACCGCCTTATCCTATTCCCCCACCCTTTTTCCTTTATAAATTTAGAAGACTTTTATTCTCTTCTTAAGTATATGTTGTTCTTTAACCCGGATATAATGTGAATAGGGTTCTTTCTACCTTCCCTTATCCTCTTCCCACTCCCTATCCCCTTAGCCTTACCCTACCTCAATCTTTCTTTTAAACTACCCAATTATTACTAACAATATAAGACATATATTTTCTCATATAAAAAGTAAACATCCTGTCCTTATTGAATCCCTTGTAATTAGTCTTTGGTGGGTGCTTTATATTTCTATATTTCTCATGGATCTTGTATGTCAAATTTTCTATTCATTTTAAGGTTGTTTTTTTTTTTTTTTGGCAACAAAATCCAGCTGGCAATTCATTGGATATCCATTTGTTTCCATTTAAGGTTATGCTTAACTTTGCTGGGTATGATATTTTTGGCCACAATCCAAGTTCTTTCACTCTTCAATATATAGTGTTCCAAGTCCTACAGTCTTTTAGTGTCACTGCTGCTAGGTCTTGAGTGGTTCTAATTGTGGCTCCACATATTTGAATTTTTTTTTCTTTTTGCTCATAACATTTTTTTTCCATTTGAGCTGCATAGAATTTGACTATGATATTCCTGTAGGTTCTTATTGCAGGATCTCTTTCAGGTGGTGATTGGTGGATTTTTTTCTATTTCCTCTTTCCCATCTTATTCTAATGTTTTAGGACAGTTTTCCTTGATTATTTCTTGTATTACTATATCAAGACTTGTGTTTTTGATTATAGCTTTCAGGTTGCATGATTACTCTTGTTTCCTGTTCTTGAACTGTTTTCCAGATCAGTTGTTTTTCTTATGTTTCACATTCTCTTCTATATTTTCATTCTCTATATTTTGTTTTATTATTTCTTGGTCTCTTATAACTTTTCTGATTTCCCCTTGCCCAATTCTAATTTTTCAGTCATTTCCTTCCTTAAGATTATGGATCACCTTTTCCAGTTCATTGACTTTCTTTTCATCATCTTCTTGTTTTTTCTTCAATTTTTATTTTCTTTTTGCTTTTTGAATGGCAATTGTGGTTAAGTGACTTGCCCAAGATCACACTGCTAGTTTTTGTGTTAAGTGTCTGAAGCCAGATTTGAACTCAGGTCCTCCTGACTTCAGGGCTGGTGCTCTATTCATTGCACCACCTAGCTGCCCCTGGATTTTTTTAAAATGTCAAATTCTATTATTTAATTTATATTATTTTCCCCTCAATATCCCTCATTTGTTTTTTAAAGTCTTTTGAAAGTTCTTCTATGAATTCTTATTGGACAGGTGACCATTTGACATTACTATTTGGGGTAGGAGAGGCTTATTATTTTTTTTTTTTTTGCTTTAGTGTCTTCCTCTGATGATGAACTACTGTCCTCTTTATTCCCATAGTACTTTTCCCATAGTAACTTTCTATAACTGGGTTTTTTCTCCTTTGCATGCTGGTTTCTTTGTTTCTTTTTGTAGCAGCTTATCATTGTAATCACCTCTAGTCCTGGTTTATGAGGGCTGGTGCCTCTGGCTTCAGATCCTCCTTTAGTTCTCCCCTTTGACCTGGAACCAAAATCAAGAACTATACTATCTTACTAACTACCCACAGCCAGCAACATCCCCACCCCACTTCTTCACTCACCAGGCATGTGTTCGTTCATTCTTGCCCAGGGCTGCATCATGGCAGCAGATCTGGGCTTGGTGTTCCTTATCAGCAGAGGTTCCCTCAGTGTTCCCCTTTCCCCCTTAGACACCTGACTACTCACACCTGACTCTGGGAGGTGTAAATTCCCGTGACTGGGGCTAAGGGTACTTCCCAGTCCTGCTAGTCCCAGAGCTCACCAATTTCAGTGGAATTAGTCTAGAAGTGTTTATATTTCACAGGGACCTATTTCTGTCCTGAAATTTTTCTTCAGGTCTCTCCTATTTGTCCCAGGACCACTCTTCTGCCCTAAATATTGTTTATTTTTACCTTTTAATGTTTACCCTGAGATGCCATTTTGCCTTGTTTGTGTGGGAAATCTGGAGAGCTTGGAATTTTCTGACCTCCACCATCTTCCCAGAATTCTCTCTAAAAACACATTTTTTAAAAAATCAATACTCATTTGTTTTTGACATTATTTTGTTTTTTAAATTTTGAGTTCCAAACTCTCTTCCTCTTTCACGTCTCTCCTCCACCTACTGAGAAGGCAAGTGAAATGATGTGAAGTCATGTGAAATCATACAAAAATATAAGCATGTGAAGTCATGCAAAAATATAAGCATGTGAAGTAATGCAAAAAATATAAGCATGTGAAGTCATGCAAAAATATAAGCATGTGAAGTCATGCAAAAATATAAGCATGTGAAGTCATGCAAAAATATAAGCATGTGAAGTCATGCAAAAATATTTCCATATTAACAATATCACAAAAGCAAAATAAAGAGAGAAGACAATTACATTTCAGTCTGTATTTGAAGTTCATCCATTCTCTCCCTGGAGATGGATAGAATTTTTTTTTTTTATCATGAGTCTTTTGGAATGTTTTAGGACCATCGTGTTGATCATAGTAGCCAAGGCTTTCTTACTTGATCATCAATGTAACATTGCTCTTACTGGGATCTTGCAGTTCTTTTCTCTTTACTTTGTTTCAGTTCATAAAATTCTTGCCATGTTTGATCTGAAGCCACCCCTCTTGTCATTTCATATAGCATAATAGTACTTTATCACAATTATATGTTGCGTTTTGTTCTCTGTTTCTATGTATGTAATCTTGTTTGGCATTTGCCAACTGAAGAACATTCCCTCACTTTCCAATTATTTTTTCACCACAGAAATAACTGCTATCAATCTTTTCAAGCATAAGGGTTCTTTTCCTTTGATCCTATTGGGGTAAAGACCAAGTACTAGTATTTAGGATCCAAAAGACATGCACAGTTTTATGGACCTTTTGGGAATATTTCCAAATTGTTCTCCAGAATGTTTGGACCAGTTCACCACTCAAACAACAGATTATTAGTACACCTATTTTCCCTCATCCCCTCCAGCATTTGCCATTTCTGATAGGCATGAGGTGGTACCTCAGAGTTGTTTTAATTTACATTTCTATAATCAATAGTGATTTGGAATATTTTTCATAAGACTATAGATAAATTTGATTACTTCTTTCAAAAATTGCCTATCCAAACTGTGACTGATGAAACCTTTCTCAGTATGAAATTAATTGAAGAAGGGTATATGGGCATATGAATACATATGTGAATGTGTCTATATATGTTTACAGGATAGAGGGCATATATGTATATATGTTTACATGGATAGAGGGCACAGGTCGAATTTGGTGGGAAGGGATGATACTTAAGGGGTGAAGTTAAGAGGTGAGAAAAATGTGGCAAGAGGAGATGGGGAGAGACAGGGTGGGGTAAACTATCTCATGTAGAAGAGGCAAGGGGAAGTGCTTGCAGGGGAGGGAAAGAACAGGAAGGCAAAAAGGCAAAAATCATGTTCTGATTGAATTTGGCTCAGGGAGAGAATGACATACATATTAAATGGGATATCTCACCCTGCAGGAGAGTAGGGGGAAGGGGGATGAGGGGGGGATGATGGAGGGGAGGGCATTCTGGGGGGAAGGGAGGTTGGAACTACCCACTTTCAAAGAGGGACAGGATCAAAGTAGGGAATGGACCAGGTGGGGGGTGGGATGGGTGGGAGGGAAATATAAGCAGTCTTTTACAATATATCTACTATGGTAATGTTTTGCATAGCTATATAAATACAACACATACTGAATTGCTTATCTTCCCAAAGGGGGTGGGTGACAAGGGAGGAAGGGAATGGATCTGAAATTCAAAGTTTTAAAATTAAATGTTTCATATATATATGTATATATGCTATTATTAACACTACTTTGCATGTAATTGAGAGATAAGATGTGCCAGCATTGGGGCACAGAGATTCACCTTGCCCCAATGGTAAAGTCAAAGGGGGTATAGCAGAAGATATGGGAGAGAGCAGATTGGATGAGGGGATATCTTGTGGGACTGCTGTTCTGGGGTGGTGGGTAGGGGAAAAATGGGGAAAAATTGTAACTCAACATCTGGTGGAAATGAATAATGTAAACTAGAAGTTAATAAAGCATTTGTTTTAAAAAATTGCCTATTCATATCCTCTGGTCCTTTAGGAACTGGAGGATGTCTCTCATTTTTGTAAATTTGATCCAGTTCTCAATATGTTTAAGAAATGAGACCTTTATCAGGAAAATTTTCTGTAAAAATATTTGACATTACTTCATTGTCTCATAACTTTTAGCAAAATGCCATTTCCAGGATTATTTCTATCAATTGTCTTTTTTTGCTTTTGTTGTCTGAGATCATGATTGGTACCACTGTTACTTTACTTCATCTGAAGCACATTCGATTCTGCTCTAGCATGTTTTTTAACCCTGTGCATGTCTTTCTGTTATAAGTGTGTCTCTTGTAAACAACATATTGTTGTGTTCTGGTTTCTCATCTGTTCTAATATCAGTGATCATTTTATGGGTGAGATGATCCCATTCACCTTCACAGTTAGGATTATTAACTGCATTTCTCTCCATCCTATTTTTTCTTTTTGTTTATCCTCCTCGCTCTTTTTATCTTGTCCCTCTTCAAAAATATGTTTTTCTTCTTATCACTGCCTCCCTTAATATTTTTTCCATTTTATCACCCCTCTGAATAGCTTTTTCAAATCTCCTGACTCCCTAATTTCCCTAAGGAGTAAACTTGATTTCTCTTCCCAACTGAATATGTGTGTGTATGTATGTAAATGTGAATGTATGCATGTGTTCTTCTAATTTTGAATAAATTCTGATGCAAGCAAGGTTCAAGAATTCACTCCCCCCATCATTATAAAAGCTCTTCCTGCATGCTTCTTTTATGTGATATTATTTTCCTATTCTGCCGCTCCCTTCTCTCTTCTCCCAGTGCAGTCCTCTTCCTGACCGCTTTATTTTTTGAAGATCATCCCATCAGAACTGACTCACTCTTGCCCTTTGTCTATGTAGACTTCTGTCCTTGTAATGACAAAACTCTTAGGAGTTACATGTATCATCTTTTCATATAGGCATATAAACCACTGAAATTTGAGTCCCTTATGAATACTCTTTTCTAATCACCTTTATATGCTTCTTTTGAACCTTGTATTTGATTGTCAAATTCATATTCAGCTCCCATCTTTTCTTCAGGGATATTTGAAAGTCCTCTATTTCATTAAATATCCAGCCTTTCCCCCAAAGAACTATGCAGTTTTGCTGAGTAGGTTATTCTTTTTTGTAATCCTAGCTCTTTTGCCTTCTAGAATATGATATTCAGAGTATCCGGTTCTTTTGATTAGAAGCTGCTAAATCTTCTGTGATCCTGACTTTGACTCTGCTATATCTGAGTCATTTTTTTCTGGCTGTTTGTAATTTTTTTTCATAACCTGGGAACTCTATAATTTGTCTATGATATGCCTGAGAGTTTTCATTTGTAGTTCTCTTTCAAGAAGTGAATGGTGGATTCAATTTCTATTTTGCCCTCTGGATCTAGGAGCAAGGCAGTTTTCTTTTTTAATTTCTTGGAATATAATGTCTTTTTTAATGGATCACATCTTTCATGTAGCACAATAATTCTTAAATTATCTCTCCTCAGTCTATTTTAAAGGTCAATTATTTTCCTGATGAGATTTAATATTTTTCTTTTTCTTTTTTCATTCTATTGACTTTGTTTTATTGTGTCCTGATATCTTGTGGAGTCAGTTTCCACTTGCCCAATTCTAACTTTTAAGGAAGGATTTTTTTCAGTGGGATTTTGTACCTCTCCCAACCCCTTTTTCACATTTGGCCAAGGATACTTTTTTGACATTTACATTGAGATTATATATATATAATTATATTTTGTTTAGTTTATCAAATGCTTTATTAACTTTTAGTTTACATCATTCATTTAAACAAGATTTTGAGTTACAAATTTTCTCCGTTTTTCTCGTACCCACCACCCCAAAATAGCCATCCCACTGGATATTTCCTCCGACAATCTGCTCTCTCGCATATCTTCGCCCATCCTCCCTCCAATTTTCCAGTAGTACATGGTGGATCTCTATGCCCCAGTGCCTGTATATCTTATTTCACAGTTACATGTAAAATAACAATAAAAATAGTGTGTGTATGTGTATAGTAAACATTTGATTTTAAAACTTTGAATTCCAGATTCATTCCCTTCCTCCCTTGTCACCCACCCTACCTGTGAAGATAAGCAATTCAATATAGGTTCTACATGTGTAGCTATGCAAAACACTTCCATAACGGATATATTGTAGAAGACTGCCTATATTTCCCTCCTTCCTATCCCACCCCACACTTGCTCTATTCTCTACTTTTATCTTGTCTTTTTTTTTTTTTTTTTTTGCTTTTTGGAGGGTAATTGGGGTTAAGTAACTTGCCCAAGGTCACATGGCTAAGTTTTGTTTGTTTGTTTGTTTGTTTGTTTGTTTGCGTGTGCATTAAGTGTCTGAGGCCGGATCCGAACTCAGGTCCTTCTGACTCCAGGGCCGACGCTCTACTCACTGCGCCACCTAGCTGCCCAAGATTTAGCAATTTCTTTTTTTTTTCTTTTTGCCTTTTGGAGGGCAATTGGGGTTAAGTAACTTGCCCAAGGTCACATGGCTAGGTTTTTGTTTGTGTGTGCCTTAAGTGTCTGAGGCCGGATCTGAACTCAGGTCCTTCTGACTCCAGGGCCAACGCTCTACTCACTGTGCCACCTAGCCGCCCTATCCTGTCCCTTTTCAAAAGAGGGTGCTTCCAACTTTTCTTCCCCCCAGCCTGCCCTCCCTTCCATCACCCCCCTCATTCCCTTACCGTCTATTCTCCTATAGTGCAAGATACCCAATTTAGTGTGTATGCCATTCCCTCCCTAGGCCAAATTCATTGACAGTAAAGTTGACCCTTGGCTCTTGCCTTCTTGTTCTTCCCCTCCTTTGTAACAGTTATCCCTTGCATCTTCTATGAGATAATTTACCCCATTCTGTCTCCCCCCCATCTCCTTTCATTATATTCTTCTCTCACTTCTCAATTTCACCTTTTAAGTATCTTCCCTTTCTATTCAGTTGATGCTGTGCCCTCTATCTATGTATACTTGTACACACATATGCACACACTCACATATATATTCGTATGCCCATATACCCTCCTATATAGACATTTATATATATGTATATATATATATATGTAGATAGATAGATATATTTCTATTGCCTTCAACTATTCTCATACTGAGAAAAGTTTCATAAGTTAAAATTATCGATTTTCCATGTAGGTATATAAATAGTTCAATTTGGAGAACTCAATTATGATTTCTTTTCCCTGTTTCCCTTCTCATGCTTCTCTTGCTTTTTGTATCTGAATGTCAATTTTTCTATTCAACTCTGGTTTTTTCATTAATGATGCTTGAAAGTGCTCTATTCCATTGAATTACCATGTTTTCCCCTGAAACATGATACTCAGTTTTGCTGGGTAGGTGATTCTTGGTTTTAATCCCAGCTCCTTTGACCACTGGAATATCATATTCCAAGCCCTTCAATCCCTCAGTGTAGAAGCTGCCAAATCCTGTGTTATCGTGATTGAGTTTCCACAATATTCAAATTGTGTATTCCTGGCTGCTTGTAATAATTTCTCCTTGATCTGTAAACTCTGGAACCTTGCTATAATATTCCTAGGATTTTTCCTTTTGGGATCTTTTTCAGGAGGTGTTTGGTAGATTCTTTCAACCTCTATTTTGCCCTCTGTTTCTAAGACATCAGCACAATTTTCCTTGAGAATTTCTTGAAGGATGATTTCTAGGTTCTTTTTTGGATCATGGCTTTCAGTAAGTTCAATAATTTTTAAATTATCTCTCCTGGATCTATTTTCCAGGTAAGTGGTTTTTCCAATGAGATATTTCACATTGCCTATTTTTTCATTTGTTTGGCTCTTTTTAATAGTATCTTGACTCATTATAAAGTCACTACCTTCCATTTCCTCCAATCTAATTCTGAAGGAATGATTCTCTTTAGTGAGCTTTTGAGATTCTATTTCCATCTGGCAAATTTGGCTTTTTAAGGCATTCTTCTCCTCCTTGGCTTTTTGATCCTCTGTTGCCATTTGAGTTAGTCTTTTTTTTAAGGTGTTATTTTCTTCAGCCAGGTTGTTGACTCTCTTTCCATAATTTTCTTGCATTCTTCTCTTTTCTCTTCCCAATTTGTCCTCCACTTCTCTTATATGCTTTTCAGTATCCTTCTTAAGGTCCTCTATTGCCAGTAACCAGCTCGTATTTTTCTTGGAAGCTTTTGGTGTAGGAGTTCTAACTTCACTGTCTTGCTCCTGTTCCATGCTTTGATCCTTTTTATCCCCAAATAGGAGTCTAATGTCGGATTGCTCTGCTTGCTTTTCTTCCTTTGCTTGCTCATCTTGCCACTCAATAATTGACTTTTGAGCTTTTTGCTACAGTAGGACTCTGCTACCAGACAGGGGAGCTTTGACCCAATTGCTGGGGTTTTTGCAGCTGCTGGAGCTGTTAGTTGGTGCCCTCTCTGAGCCTCCACATACTCTGGCAAACTGATAATGCAGCCCAGAATCTCCACCCTAGACGGTGATCCAGATCCAAGCAGGTAAAAGCAAGAGTGATTACCCCTCAGACTGGTTGCTTGGTCCCCCTACAATCTGCAAGCCAGGAGCTGAAGCCACCATATGATGGTGGCTGCATGGCTGTGGGCACCTCAGAGACTTCTCCCTCCAGGGGGTAAAGACCTGACCACATTCACGAACTACCAGATACCAAATTCCACACTGCACTGACCTCTCTCTTTGTCCTTAGCATTCATGTCTTGATAATTCTGGAAACCACCATAGTTGCTGGTGATCTGAAGTCCCTCCAGTTTGTGGCTGGTTGTGGCCACCGTAAGGCTAAAACCTCCAGCTTGCCCAGGCTGGGGCCAGCTCCCAGAGATCTATACTGGGCCCTTCCTGTCAGTCTGCTGGACTGTCTTTAGTGGAGGTTAGCTTCTCTCTGTCATTTTTGTGGATTTTGTAGCTCCAAAGTTTGTCTAGAGTAATTTTTTATGTGAATTGAAGAGGTTGATGCTAGAGCCACACAGAAATCCTGTTTCTACTCTTCCATCTTGACTCTGCCTCCCAAGAATACTTTTGAAATAATTTTTTTCCCAGTGAATTTCTGTGCCTCTTCTTCTAATAGCTCAGTTTTCTAGGTGTTATTCAGTATTTTGGGTGCCTTGTTTTTTTTTTAAGGATTTGGGGTTAAGTCACTTGCCCAAGGTTACACGGCCAGTTATTTTTGTGTTGGTATTAAGTATCTGAGGCTGGAACGGATCCCGGGTCCTCCCAACTCTGGGCCTGTACTCTTACTCACTGGGCCACCTAGCCGCCCCGGTGCCTCTTTTATCAAGCTATTATTTCTGTTTTCATAATTTTCTCTCTTGAAGCCACAAGTGGTGGTACCTCTCTTTCTCTTGTAATTGGGACCAGAATTTTTGCTACCTTGTGACTGACCACAAGTGCTCTTCTCTGCTCTGGAGTTGTGACCCAGAATAGCTGATGGGCAATAGAGTTACCAATAAGAGACAACTGTATCCACTTACAGCAAAAAAAAGCCCTTGTAATCCCTTTCTGAAGAGCAGTCTTATCCTCTTACAGTGTCTTGACTGAGAGCTCCAAAATATTCGGTTGCTGCTGTGGCCACTTCTGGCCATCTCTAAGGTCCCTACCATAATTACATGTTATAGATAAGGAAATTAAGGTTTCTGTTTATTTGGTTTCCTTTGCCTCGGCATGTTGCCACTTAATTACTTGACTTTTGGGCTTGTTGCCCCAGTAGGACTCTGCCACCAGACAGGGGAGCTTCTATCCCGAATGTTGGGATCTTCACAACTTCTGTTTCTGGCAAGCTGGATACCCACTCCAAGACCTCCACCCCAGACCACAATCCAGATCCAGGGAGGTTAAAGCAAGAGCAATTACCCCCCAAGACTGATCGCTGGATCTCCCTACAGTTCACAGGACAGGAGCTGGAGATGCCACTGAAAACTACAAAATGGCGTGTCTCCTCAGTGGCTTCTAGCCCCTAGGGGAGGGAGCCGACGTGTTCCCTAAATACTGGTCCCAAAGTCCATAGGGCACTAACCTCTCACTTTTTCCTAGGCATGTCTGTGTTGATAATTCTGGAATCACCACAGCTGCTGGTGTTCTGGAGTCCCTCCAATGGGCTGCTGGCCCGGCTGCCCTGGGGCTAAAACCCCAGCTCAGGTGGACCTGGGCTTGGCTCTCTACACACCGTTCGCTGCACTTCCGTCTCCCAGACCACTGCTCTGGTCCTTCCTGCAGGGCTGCTGGGCTGTCCTCAGCGGGAGGTTAGCTTCTCTGTGTCATTCTGTGGGTGCTGGGGCTCCAGAAGTTGTTTAGAGTCCCCTTTTACATAGTTTGCAGGTGATCTGCGGGGAGAGTGGCTTGGATGCGTTGTTTCTACTCCGCCTTCTTGGCTCTGCCCCTACATGTCTATTCTTATAGAGTGCAGTAATTGTTAATATTTACAGCATTGTGAACTGAAGCACTTCCTGGTCATTAACAAAGAAATATAAGAAAAGTCCCACATAAGTGTATAGTATTGTATTAGTTATAAAAATGCTCATATAACATGTATCATTTGAGTCCAATGCCTTTCTTATCAGGGTAAATAGGGCAAATAATATCATCACATTTTTTTGCAGAAACAAAACAAAATGAAATAAAAACCTGAAGCTCAGAGAAGTTAGTAAATTTCAAAACCCACCAGCCAATAAATAGTTTATCAATAACTAGAATGAGTGGGGTACTAAAAAAGTGTACTGACCCAAAGGAACAAGGTTCAATTCAGATTCCTAATGCTTATTACCTATGTGATATTTGACAAGTCCCTTAATTTGTGTTGGCCTGATTTTTTTCATTTGTGAAATGAAAGGGGTAGACTAGATAGTGTCTTAAATTCCTTCTAGCTTCACATCTGTGATTTTATATGAATGAGCCAGTTAGCTAACATAGTTGATTAAGCACTTACTATGAACCAGGCACTATGCCAAGCTCTGAATATATGAAGAATGAAAGGAATGATCCTGGGCCACAAGGAGCTTACATTTGAATGTAAAATATTTTAAAAAGTAGCCTAAAGTTTTAAATAAATATATACATAATATAGAGAAGATGGGAGGTAATTTTAGAGTTGATTCACTGAAAGAGTAGAAAGGCAAAAAGGCCTTTTGAAGAAGGTAGTGTTTGAGCGGAGTTTTGAAGGAAGTCGGGGAAGTTGAGAGATGGAGAAGACAGGGTAGGAGAAATCCAGGCAAGTCTGAGGAAAGGCAGATAAAAGGCATAGAATTGGTAGATGGAGTTCCATGTATAGGGAACAAAAGAGCACAATAGAAGACATAATATCTGATCCTGGAAGTAACAAGGAGATATTGGATTTAATTTATTTAACGGTAATAATTGATAACATCAGATTTAAATTTTAGAAAAATCACTTTGGCTGCCTAATAGACGATTTGTTGTTGTAGAGAGATGTTTGAGTTGAGAAGATTAGTTAGTGGGCTATTGCAATAGTGCACGTGAGAAGTCAGAAAAGTTAAATGGGTTAGTGGATAGAGTACTGGGCCTCAGTTCAATCCCAGCCTCAGATACTTAATAGATGTGTGACCCTTACTGCCTGCATGACCTCTGTTTGCCTATATCCAGTGGAGAAATAGATGACAAACCCTTCTAGTATCTTTGCTAAGAAAACCCCATGGATAGTATGGTCCACAGGATCATAAAGGGTCAGACATAACTAAATGTCTAAACAATAACAATAAAAATGAGAAATAACAAGGGACTGAACCATATTAATGACAGTGTAAGTAGAGAGAAGGGAATGTATGAGGGAAATGTTAGAAGATATTTAGTGGGCATGAAAATCCAGCAAAGAAACTGAAGGATAAGTTAGATAGTAAGTAGGAGAACCAGGATATAGAGTTTTATGAAAACTTAAAGAGGAGAAATAATATGGAAGGAGATGGTGAAAAAAATTGTCAAAGGTCAAGAAATATGAGAATTGAGAAAAAAAGGTCATTAGATTTGGTAATTAGTAAATCACTGGTAACTTAGGAAAGGGTAGCTTTAGTTGAATTATGAGAATGGAACTCAGATTGCTCAGGTTTGAGAACAAAAATAACAAGGAAGTAAATGGAGGTACCTAGTATTTATGGCTTTCTCAAGGAGTTTAGCCAAAGAGGGGAGAGGTGATATATCATTAAAACTCTGAGAACTGGCAGGATCAAGTGAAAAGTATTTAAGGAGAGGAGAAAAATAGTCTTCCTTGTAAGGAACAGGGAAGGAGATAGTAGAGAAGAATAGATTGAAATAAAGTTGAGGCAATAGTAGGATTAATCTGCTGTGGAAGAGGAGGTTTCATGCAAATGTATTTACCTTGTAAAAAGAAGGGTTATTTCTTCATATGGTACAGGAGTGAAGGAAAGGGTAGTTGGAAAAAATGATTGAATGATGTAAAAGGAGGAGGAGGTGAGAAGACAGAGTTAATGTGTGTGTGGGTGTGTGGAGGGGGAGGCTTGAAGTCTGTTTAAAGGTGAATCTGAATCCAAACCATCTGCTTAATATGTCAGTACCTTTTCCATTACTTAATTCTTTTAAACAGTAAAATGTTTCTCTAATAGTAATAATATCTACTTTTTAAATCTACTTTTAAAAATTATATTACTCATAGTACAAAATAGAAAATATCTCTTACATATATGCTTATAGGCATATAATTTTTGTGTATGGACATTGAACTTATGGAAACTGACTATATCAGTGAGATAAAGGATCTAAGGGACAGCCCCAGTAGTTTACTAGAGCCAGCTCCATCCAGACTCCAGTTAACTGTTAAACCTTGAGTTTTAGTATATACACATCAGAAATCAGCAGTCACACACACACACACACACAGACACACACACAGACACACACACACACACACACACACACACTACTTGGTGGATTGTTTTATTCGTTGTCTAGAGTCAAGGAAATGTTAATCATACTGATTCAACTTAAAAAAAAAAGAACTCCTGTCCCTCCAACCTGGTTGTTAGACGTTTACCAGCACACTATGAGACCATATCCACCGAGGAAAGAAAAACAGCAGCAGTTTCATAGAACTGCTAATAGAATGCAAGTGGTTCTAGGAGGTTGGCAATTTCAAAAATACATAAAGGTCAAGTAGGATGAAGACTGGGAAAACATCATTGATCTTGGGAGTTGAAAGCTCATTAAAAAAACCTTGTTAAGCACAATGTTAAGGGGCTGTTGAGAGAAATATGGAATACTATAGTGAATCTGTATAAAGGAGAGTGAAATAGAGAGACTGTAAATGTAGAGGTCTATGTAGCTATATCATATATGTTTGTCTATTTTTATATCTATGTCTATGTCCATGTCCATATCTATATATACCCATCGTTATCTAGATATGGACATGGACATAGACATAGATATGAAAATGGGGTCATGAAGAGTTGAACATGACTAAATCACTGAATAACAATAAGCATTGCACTAATTATAACAAAAATAACATAACATAGAATGACAACTTATGCTATGGAGAAGAAAAAAATAACTTGGCACGAGTGGATATAGAGCTGTTCTCAGCATTAGGGAGACCATAGTTTGAATTTGTCTTTTGATGAATATTGCCTTTGATACATTGGGCAGATTACTTATCTTCTCAATGACCTAGGCATACCTCTAACTCTATAAATTATAGCTGCTAATGTTCAGTTGTTTCAGCTATGTCTGACTCTTTGTGACCCCATTTGGAGGCTATTTTTTCTTTCTTTTTATCTTTTTATGGAAAGGTACAAGAATGGATTTTCATTTCCTTCTATACCTCGTAGTATAGTGAACACCCTATTTATTCCATAACAAATCAAAGCAAAACATTGACAGAAAATAAAGGTATGGCATTCAAAATATTACTACTTATCACAGAAAATCATAGTATAGTATTCACAATACCTTATCATTAAAATGGTCACATAATTTTCACCAAAGTGGTCACAATATCTAGAACAAAGAATAATCATATCAAAGTACAACAGTCAAAGTCTTCCACTCCTGGGGCACACTAAATTAACTCAATCAGTCACTTATTCAGCAATCAGTTACTAAGCACTAAGTCCAATCATTAGAAAATACACAGACCCTCCACACCTAGGTCTCTAGTAAACTACAATGTCATCCATCATTACTCAGTACTCATGGAGTGGTCTTTTCATCTTGACTTGGGGCTGGTTCTCAAATACCCTGGTCCCCTTTGATGGTCCCAGATTCTACCTGGATTAAACAGAGTGTCATCTGGGTTGAATGGCAGATAGTTCCCAGTTCCCTGTCCAGCTCTCTGGGTAGGTCCTGCTTCACACTGAAGTTCACAGGGTCAAATCCTTCACAATTTTTGCTCCAGGGAATTCAAGGCTTAACCAAGCCACAAACAAAGTCCATGCATCCCAGTCATGCTTCCTCAGTCTTCTGCAGCTTGTTCAAAAAATCAGAATCACCTTATTCAGCCTGGGGTGAGGGGGCTCCTGGGCTCCTGAGCTCCTGGCTCCTGTTCAGAAGAAGCTCCACCAAGACAAGTTGTGGAAATTATGGCTCAGTTCTCGATTCTCTCTCCAGCAGAACAGATTCTGCCATCAGATTCTTGTCTGAAGAAATTCTGACTGTGCCTCTATGGGGCTTTTCTTATATACATAGCATTAGCTACTTCCTGTTTCAGCCAACCCCTTCCTGTTATGGTAGGAACAGGGGTTCGTACCTTCTGTTTCTTTCACAGAGGTTTGATTAGTTACTAAGTATCTGCTTACTTGCCAATACAAAAAGGGGTCTTCAAATTACCATTACACCACCCCAAAATAGCAAGCCTACTGAATACCCCTTCCCCTAATCTGTTCTCTCTTATATCCTCCTCCATCACCCCCTTAAATTTCTAGTAGGGCAAGATGGATTTCTATACACCTGTACCTGTATATCTTATTTGCCATTATCTTATTTTTATCTTATCTTATATTATTTGCCTTATCTTATATTACAGTTACATGTAAAAAAACAATTTTTAAACATTTGTTTTTAAAATTTTGAGTTCCAAATTTTCTTCCCCTCTTTGCTCTTTACCCACCCCCACTGGGAAGGTAAGAAATTCAGTATATATTGTACATGTTTAGTTACCCAAATAATTTCCATAGTAGTTATATTGTGGAAGACTAACTATATTTCCCTCCATCCCATCCTGCCCCCCATTTATTCCATTTTCTCTTTTGATCCTATCCGTTTGCAAATATGCTTGCTTCTAACTATGCTCTCCCCCATTGTCCCCCTCTTATCCCCTAGCCCCCTGTTTTCCTGGAGGGTAAGATACCCAATTGAGTGTTTATGTTATTCCCTCCTTAAGCCAATGAGGCAGGCTGTCTCATTCTTTTTCACCTTCCTGCTCTTTCCCTCAATTTTAGCAGTTTTCTCTTGCCTCTTTCTTTTATGAGATACTTTACCCTAATCTTTTGCTCCTTTTTTCTTCTTCCAATAAATTCCTCTCACCTCTTAATTTTATTGTTAGATATCATCTCTTCATATTCAACTCATCTTGTGTGCTCTTTCTATGTATACATGAACATACACATGCCCACACTCACATGTATATTTATATATGCATACATCCTCCTATAAACATATATGTATACATATGTATGTATACATATTCCCTTCTTCTATCCTCATCCTGAGAAAAGTCTTATGAGTTACAATTATTGTTCTTCCATGTAGGAATGTAAATAGTTCAACTTTAATAAGTTACTTATGATTTCTTTTTCTTGTTTACCATCCCATGCTTCTCTTGCTTCTTGTATTTGAAAGTCAAATTTTTTGTTCAGCTCTGGTTTTTCCATCAAGAATGCTTGAAAGTCCTCTATTTCATTGAATGACCATATTTTCCCCTGTAGCATTATACTAAGTTGTGCTGGGTAGGTGATTCTTGGTTTTAGTCCTAGCTCATTTTACCTCTGGAATATCATATTCCAAGCCCTTTGATCCCTTAATGTAGAAGCTGTTAGGTATTGTGTTATCCTGATTGTGTTTCCACAGTACTCAAATTATTTCTTCCTGACTGCCTGCAGTATTTTCTCCTTGACCTGAGAACTCTGGAATTTGGCTACAATATTCCTAGGAGTTTTCTATTTGGGATCTTTTTCAAGAGATGATCAGTTAATTCTTCCAATTTCTATTTTGACCACTTGTTCTAGAATATCTGGGCAATTTTGTTTGATAATTTATTGGAAGATGGTGTCTAAGCTCTTTTTTTATGGTGGCTTTCAGATAGACCAATAATTTTTAAATGATCTCTCCTGGATCTATTTTCCAGGTCAGTGGTTTTCCCAAGGAGATATTTCCCATTGCCTTCTATTTTTCATTTGTTTGGATCTTTTTATAATATCTTGACTTCACATAAAGTCATTAGCTTCCATTTGCTTCAATCTAATTTTGAAGGAGTTATTCTCTTCAGTGAGTTTTTGAAATTCCTTTTCCATCTGACAGATTCAGATGTTTAAACATTCTTCTCCTCATTGCTTTTTTGTGCCTTTTTGCCATTTGAGTTAATGTATTTTTTCAGGTGTTATTTTCTTCAGTATTTTTTTGGGTCTCCTTTAGCAGGCTGTTGACTCACTTTTCATGATTTTCTTGCATCATTCTCATTTCTCTTCCCAATATTTGAAGTTTTTGAAATTCTTTTTCCATCTGGCAGATTCAGCTTTTGGGGCCTCTTTTGCCATTTGAGTTAGTCTATATTTTAAGATGTTATTTTCTTCAGTCAGGTTGTTGACTCTCTTCATGATTTTCTTGCATCATTCTCATTTCTCTTCCCAATTTTTGAAGTTTTTAAAATTCTTTTTCCATCTGGCAGATTCAGCTTTTTGGGCCTCTTTTGCCATTTGAGTTAGTCTATATTTTAAGATGTTATTTTCTTCAGTCAGGTTGTTGACTCTCTTCATGATTTTTCTTGCATTGTTCTCATTTCTCTTCCCAGTTTCTCCTCCATTTCTCTTACTTGATTTTCAAAATACTTCTTGAGCTCCTCTATGGCCTGTAACCAAATCATAATTTTCTTGGAGGCTTTTAATGCAGGAGTTCTGACTGCTATGTCTTCCTCTTGCTCCATGCCTTGATTCTTTTTGTCCCTAACAAAGGATTCTGTGGTCTGTTTGTGCTTCCATTGCTTGCTCATCTTGGCAGCCAATTACTTGACTTTTGAGCTCTTTGCCATGGTGGAATGCTGCTTTCTTACAGAATTCCCAATTGACCTTTTTCATTCTTTTTGGAGTTTATGGGTTGAAACGTCTGGAAACTGCCACAGCTCCTGGTGATTAACTCTCTTGAACTCTGCTCTGGCCACCTCTGCCTCCCTGGGGCCACAATCACTCAGCTCATTCTGGACTGTGCTGGGCTCCCAGCACACTGTGATGACTGTTTCTTGGCCTGCTGGGCTGCCATCAGTGGGAGATTTGTTTCTCTCTTTCACCTCGTGGGTTCTGTAACTCTAAAATGTCTTTATAGTCATATTTTATAGGTATTTGATGTCATGGTGGGGTGAGGTCATGGAATTTCCTGCTTCTACTTTACCATCTTGGCCCTCTGGCCTTTTTCTTTTCTCCAACTCATTTTATGCAGGAGAAAACTGAGGTAAAGATAATTAAATTATCTGCCTGGGGTTACTTAACTAGTAAGTGTCTGAAGGCAAATGTGATTTTAGATCTTCCTGATTAGCACTTATTCTCTAATTACTGATCTCTCTATCTACACATAAATTACAGAGGTGTTAATGTGTACAATTGTGACATAATGTCTACAAATGTCACGAGGAATTTCCTAAAGTTACCTCCCTACATCAATGATATCACAAGATTGTTCCAACATGCGTTTTAATTGATGGTGAATTTTGAACAGCTGTATTACTTGAACTATACAGATGCTTATTCTTAGAAATAAATGTTTTAAGAAATTAAACACACAGCAATATTATTTACTATGAGATACTGACTGAATAATTATTATTTACTATTTCTGGAAGACCCATTCTCAAATTTATGTGTTTCCTGTGTGTGGAATTGGATGGAGTGGGCCCTAGAGGGCTAATAGAACCATTTCTTATTAGCTGTTTGGTGTAAGGAGATATTCAGATTAACTAATGATAACTTTGGAAGGCAGAGAGATCCAGGATCTGAGATGTGATATGGAACCAGAACTTGAGTGAGAAAAGGAAGTATGACTGAATAATCCGTTTTGAGGTATGGGACAATAAATAGATAAAGACTACATTTCAGGGTTATTTTGATGATCAAATGAGATAATTTTTGTAATGAAATTAGTACCGAACCTGGCACATATTAGGTACTTATAAATACTAGTTCTATTCTATTCCATGGTGTAACAAGTAAGAAATGCTAGACCAAAAGAATACATAGGGAAACAATAATTTATTTTAAGATATATATGTGTATATGGATATATATATAAACATATGTGTATATATTTAAACATGTGTATTTATAAATATATATGTATATAAACACATAAGTATATGTGTACATTTTGTAGTTTTATTTAAATATATTAAGCTATGTTGCATTTTAATTAGGTATACCATCCCTTGCTCTTAAAATAATTTTTAATTACTTATATTATACAGTAATTTTTAAGTCTTTAAAGTTGAGTAATATAAGCCAGGAACCTTTTTTTTTGCTTTTTGGAGGGCAGCTGGGGTTAAGTAACTTGCCCAAGGTCACATGGCTAGGTTTTTGTTTGAGTTTGAGTTAAGTGTCTGAGGCTGAATCTGAACTCAGGTCCTTCTGACTCCAGGGCCGACGCATTACTCACTGTGCCACCTAGGCAGGAACATTTTTAACAAGAGCTGAACTAAAAATAATAGATTGACTAGTTTTAAGAAAATTAGAACTTTTGGTAAATTCCAACTCCCCCCCTCCAAAAACAAAATTTCTAATTAGATAAGGTCTTAGATTTTGAAAAATAAAACTAATAATTTTCCAGGTTTACTTTTCCTCTGTATCATTGGAGGAATGACAACACCAACACATTTTTAAAAGTATTTGAAATACTGATGTAGATATTGATCTGAGAGATAGAATGGTAGGCTTACATCTAATCTGACTTGGGTGCCACCATATTTCTCCATGAACAAACTTCATCACTTTCTTGCCTGCAATATTCTTCCTATTATTATTATTATTATTATTATTATTATTATTATTATTATTACTATTACTATTATTGTGTTAGGCAAAATGAACTCCAATTTTTCTTCCAGCTTGGGAATCTGTTTGTTGTTGTTGTTGTTGTTTTGTATTTTTAGCTAGGTACCTTGTTTTGCCTTTTGAACATGTTTTGAATATCAGAAGGGAACACACACAAACACACACACACACACACACACACACATACACACTTAGTACTTCCATATTCAGTTTAATTTCTTTTATTTTATCATGTTTCCTAAAGTTGAAAAGGATAATTGGAAGTCAAAAGTCAAGAAAGACAAACCTAAGCCCAAAAGCAAAATGGTATATGCCTTTTTACCAACAGGTTTAACTGAAAGCACTAGGAGAAGTGGAGCAGTGAGATGAAACATTCATATTCCACTTAATTTGGCTGCTTTTAAGATACCAATACTTTACCTGAAGGCACCATAAAAGCCATCCAACAGTGTCACTGCTGTCTGTCACTTAATCTGAATCATCCTGAGCACTTCTGACTTTTTGCTGTAGATGGCATTTAATGGACTGGAAAAATCCAAGCAAGTTGCAATGGCTCACACATCCTTGTGTTCAAACTAGAATAAGTTATTCTGGGGATGTCAATGCAGATAGGCTAAGATTACATTCTTTTTCAAAGTGGTTTCTTGACTTTGTTAAAAATAAAATGTATCTCTTCTAATATATTATCTCCATTACCCACTATGTTCATTGACAGAACTTCCTATTCCTTCTTCTCAACTCTTAAGGTCCCATGTGATTTCAAAATCCTTTGTGTGTTGAATAAAATATTCAAGGGAGCTCATTAAAAATCCCCATTAAACTAAAGTTGAAACTAAAAAAAATTAAATACATACATACATGTGTGTATATATATACATATATATGTGTATATGTGTATATATATACATATATATATATACATATATATATATATAGTGGAAATGGTGCACAAAAATTCATCACAGGAAAACAATTCCTTATGACTCTAAAGAAAATGAATCAAAGACTGAAATCTAGCTAACAACAATATTCAAGAATAACAATTTGTATATTATTGTTTAGTATTATTGTCGATGGTTTTATTGTCAGGATTTTCTCCCTGCTCATTTTAAGTAAGATGTTTTTCCTATGTGGGAGTTTTCACAAATAATATTACTTAGTGATGGGGAACCTGGCCTTAGTCAATTTTATATGCTTTAATAACTAAAGTATAAGACATCTCTTTTGATAACAATGATTATCCTTCACTATAATGAGCTCAAGCTATAGATGTATTAATTCTTCTTTCATATTGTAGTCTTTAGTATTTTTTATATTACCTAGAACCCATAAATGTGTTTTTTGTATCATTAGATAGACAGACATAGATAGATAGATAGAGACAGATAGATGATAGATAGATGATAGAGATGGATTAGATAGGTAGGGAAAGAGAAGGAGAGAGGGAGGAGAACAAGAGAGAGAGAGAGAAAGAGAGAGAGAGAAAGAGAGACATGTAATGGAACATAGCTTAGTATATTTAAATATAACTACATCACCTGCACATATACATATATGTGTGTATATATACATATGTTTATAAATACTTGTGTTTATATATATATATGTATTTATAAATACATGTGTTTATATATACATATGTATTTATAAATACATCTGTTTATATATGCACATATATATGTGTATGTATGTATATACATAGATATATATCTTAAAATAGATACACATATACATTAAAATATATTAATGTGTCCCTATGTTTTCCTTTGGTCCTCCATTTCTTAGCTGTTACACCATGGAACAGAATAAAATGAACATTTATTATATATTACATATGGCTAGGAAGTAGGACTACTGCTTTTTATTTATTTGCCACAACCAGGATATTGGATAGATTAAAACTTTGCTGTGCTTTTCATTCTATATAATTTATATAATTGAAAGGACCTTTATTTTATTAACTGCTCCATCCTCTTAGTTCTGAGAAAGATTGTATGTAGACTCTTCATTATGGGTGACCTTTCACCATATACCTTAAAATTCATAGGGAAGGAATTCTCACACAATGATTTGTAATGATCCTATGTTTTGATATCTTATATTCTTTTTATTTCTACATAGACATTTCATTTTTTATTTAAGCATACTATAAGCATACTATATTCTAGGCCCTGTGCTAATCACTAGAATTTCAAAGACAAAAATAAAATATCTCCCTTCTCTCAAGGAGCTTTCCTTTAAATGGGGAGATACACCATGAACACATATCCTGTAAACAAATACCAGGCAAAATGAAGCAAGAATATTTTGAACTCAAATTTTTTTTAAAAAATGCATGTTAAACTAATGTGTGTGTAGAACTATAAATGTACAAATATATACACATGCACACGTACATACATTTATACATATACATATACATACATATACATTATATATGTATGTGTGCATATTTAAAACATTCTACCCACACAGAGAGAGAACTGACTGCTGAATCTCTCTAGCAAATTTGATGATGTGATGTAATTCCACCTTCCTCATCTTCATAGGCATAACTGATTAAATTTTAGAGATCTCCCTTTATGCTACTGATCCATGGCCCCTGACCCGATACCTCCATCCACCAATCAATTCACATGAGAGTTGTTTTAGCAGACACAGTGGAAACCTAAATTAAACATGAGCTCTCAGCAGCTTGGTGCCTTTGACTAGAGTGCATATCCCATTGTTCCAGTGGGCCAGCACCCCCAATGATGTGGCTCTATAAGACAGTGAAGGTGAAAGAGGCTTCATTTGACTTTATTCTTTTTTTAAAAGCAATTGGGGTTAAGTAACTTGTTCAAGGTTACATGGCTAGTCATTATTTATGTGTGGGTGCTCATTTTCTGAGGCCGGATTCGATCTCGGGTCATCCCAACTCCAAGGTCGCGCTCTTACTCACTGCACCACCTAGCTGTCCCTTTAGGGCAATTGGGGTTAAGTAATTTGCCCAAGGTTATTTGGCTAGGTTTCTGTTTGTGTGGATTAAGTGTCGGAGGCCAGCTCCGAACTCAGGTCCTTCTGACTCCAGGGCCGGCGCTCTATTCACTGCGCCACCTAGCCGCCCGATCCTGTCCCTCTTTGATAGTGGGTACTTCCAACCTCCCCTCCCCCCCAGAATGCCCTCCCTTCCACCATCCCCCTCTCATTCCCCTTTCCCCTACTCAGGAGAGTGAGTGAGGGTAAGATATTCCATTTAGTATGTATGTGATTCCCTCCTTGAGCCAACCTCAATGAGAATATGCCTTTGCCTCCTTGCCTTCCTGTTCTTCCCCTCCCCTGCAACTACCTCCCCTTGCCTCCTCTACATGAGATAGTTTACCCTACCCTGTCTCTCTCCATCTCCCCCTGCCACTCTCCTCTCTCACCTCTTGAATTCACCCCTTAAGAATTATCCCTTACTTGGTGCAGCTAGGTGGCTCAGCGAGCAAAGAGCTGGCCCAGGAGCCAGAAGCACCCGAGGTCGGATCCAGCCCCAGACAGCCAACACGCAAACAAAAACCCAGCCACGTGACCCTGGGCAAGTCACCCAACCCCAATTGCCCTCCAAAAAAAAAAGAATCATCTCTTCCCTTCAAATTCAACCTGTGCCCTCTATCCATGTATACCTGGGAACATATGCCATGTACCCTTCTTCAATTATTTTCATAATGAGAAAGGTTTCATCAAACACAGTTATTGTTTTTCCATGTAGGAATGTAAATAGTCCAACTTTGATAAGTTCCTTTTGATTTCTTTTCCTTGATTACCTTCTCAAGCATCTCTTTCTTCTTGTGTCTGAATGTCAAATTTTCTTTTCAATTCTGGTTTTTTCATGAAGAATGCTTGAAAGTCCTCTATTCCACTGAATGATCATATTTTCCCCTGAAACAAGACACTCAGTTTTGCTGGGTAGGTGACCCTTGGCTTCAATCCCAGCTCTTTTGCCCTCTGGAATATCATATCCCATGCTCTTCGATCCCTCAGTGTAGAAGCTGCCAGGTCCTGGGCTATTCTGATTGTGTTTCCACAGTATTGAAATTGTTTCTTCCTGGCTGCTTGTAGTATTTTCTCCTTGATCTGGCAGTTCTGGAGCCTGGCTATAATATTCCTAGGAGTTTTCTTTTTGGGATCTTTTTCAGGAGGCGATTGGTGGATTCTTTCAACCTCTATTTTGCCCTCTGGGTCTAAAACATCAGGGCAATTTTCTTTGAGAATTTCTTTAAGGATGATTTCTAGGTTCTTTATTTGATCATGGCTTTCAGGTAGTCCAATAATTTTTAAATTATCTCTCCTGGATCTATTTTCCAGGTCAGTGGTTCTTTCCATGACATATTTCACATTGCCTTCTATTCTTTCATTTGTTTGGATCTGTTTAATAGTATCTTGATTTCTCATAAAGTCATTAGCTTCCATTTGCTCCAGTCTAACTCTGAAGGAATGAATTTCCTCATTGAGCTTTTGAGATTCTTTTTCCATCTGGCAAATTCGACTTTTTAAGGCATTCTTCTCCTCATTGCCTTTCTGAACCTCTTTTGCCATTTGAGTTAATCTATTTTTTAAAGTGTTATTTTCCTCAGTCAGGGTGTTGACTGTCATTTCATACTTTTCTTGCATCTTTTTCATTTCTCTTCCCAAATTTTCCCCCACTTCTCTTATCTGCTTCTTAAGGTCCTCTATGGCCTTTAGCCAGCTTGTATTTTCATTTGTGGCTTTTGGTGGAGGAGTTCTGACCTCACAGTTCTCCTCCATGCTTTGAGCCTCTTTGCCCCTAAAATAGGAGTCCAATGTTGAACTTTTCTGTTTATTTTTTTTTTCATTTGCCTAGGCATGTTGCCACTTAATTGCTTGATTTGGGGGCTTGTTGCCACAGTAGGACTCTGCCACCAGACAGGGGAGCTTCTGCCCAAACGTGGGGTCTTCACAACTTCTGCCAGTTGGGTGGCCTATGTAAAGCCTCCACCCACTCTGGCAAATTGGATACCCACCCCAAACTTCCCCCCCAGACCACAATCCAGATCCAGGCAGTTTAAAGCAAGAGTGATTAACCCCCCAGACTGATTGCTGGATCTCCCTACAGTTTGCAGACCAGGAGCTAGAGCCACTGCTGTCACTGCAAAATGGCTTCTGTGCTGCTGTTTCTTTAGCAGCTTTTCGCCCCCAGGAGAGGAAGCCTTGTGTTCCCCAAATACTGGTCCCAAAGTCCATAGGGCACTAACCTCTCACTTTGTCCTAGGCATATCTGTGCTGATAATTCTGGAATCACCACAATTGCTGGTGTTCTGGGGTCCCTCCAGCCGGCTGAAGGCCCTGCCACCCTGGGGCTAAAACCACGGAACTGGGCTCGGCTCTGAGCTCTGCGCTGTCTGTTCCCAGCATGCTGTGCTGCCTGCTCTCAGAGCGCTGTGTTGCAGGGCTGCTGGGCTGTCCTCAGCAGGAAGTTAGCTTCTCTGTGCCATTCTGTGGGTGCTGTGGCTCTAGAAGTTGTTCAGAGTCCCCTTTCACATTATTTGAAATTTGTGTGGGGCAGAGCACATTGGAAATTCTGTTTCTACCTTGATATCTTATTTTCATGGAACTCTTCCGTATGCTTAACTTAAATTGAAATTACATTTTTTTTGCCAAAGCAGTTTCTTCCATATTGCTTTCCAGTTTTTTCAATAGTTTTTTTTTTTTTTGTCAAATAGTGAATTCTTGCCTCTTTAGAACAAATATTTTGGTTTATAAAACAACTTTGCTCTAATGCTAGACTACTGTGCTCATTTAAATCTCTGTGTTATGTACCCAATCTGTTTCACTGATCAACCTTTTTCTTTCTTAGTACTAAATCATTTTGATGATTATAACTTTATAGAATAGTTTGAAATTTGCTGCTGTTGGCTCCCCTTTCTTCTCACTTTTTAAAAGTGATTCTCTTGATGTGACTAATTTTTTCTTCTACCAGATTGATTTTGTTATTTTTTCTAGTTCTGTAAAAATAAACTTTTGTTAGTTTGATTGGTATGTCACTGAGTAATTGATTTAGACAATATTATTATCCTATTGTATTAGCTTGGTCTACTCATAAATAATTAATATTTACCTCTTTATGTTCATCTGTCTTTATTTGTGTAAAGAGTATTTTGTAACTGTAGTCATGCCATTCCTGTGTGTATCTTGGCAGGTAGACTACCACATATTTTGTAGTATCTCTAAATGGAATTTCTCTATCTCTCTCATAAATGGAGATTGTTGGTGATATACAGAAATGCTGATGATTTCTATAGGTTTCTTTTAAAATCCTGTAACTTTGCTGGGAACTCTTTTTGTCCAAGTACTTCCTAAGCATGAATACATAAGAGCCTATATTCTTGTTTAGACCCTGGGTATTGTGATACTTTATGCTATGTCATTGCAGCCAAATATTTGACTTCCTATTCTGACCATGGTTGTATATATACCTCACTGTGATATTTTCCTTGAACTCCCAAGTCAGGTTTAAGTCTGGTGTGTTTACTTTAAAAATATTTTAATTAAGCAAACATTTCCATACCATAGTATGATAAAATAATGATTGCACATAAAACTGCAAGTCTACTATATACAACTTAAAATTTCTTTCAAATAAAAAATAAGATCATCCTGTAAATTTCTTTTATTTTCTTTTCCCCCTACTTTCTGCCCTAGAGATAGTTACACGTAGACACAAATAGGTAAATATATAATAAATAAAAAATTGCATATGCATATGCACACATATGGATGTGTGTGTGGTTGCAAAATTATTCTATACATATTTCTACATGTCAGTTCCTTCTCTGGCTTCAGAAAGCATCTTTCTTCATATGTCTTTCTTTTACAGAGTGTTTGTAATAGACAAAATAACTTATTTCTTTAAAGTCATTCTTAAAACCAAATTACTGTTTCCATATACAATGCTCTCTTGGTTCTGCTCATTTCACTCTACATTATTCCATGCAACACTTTCCATGTTTTTCTAAGATCATTGATTTCATCATTTCTTATATAGCATAGTAGTATTCCATCACAATCATATACCACAACTTTTTCAGCCATTCCGCAATTGATCAGTATCCTTTAAATTTCCAGTTCTTTGCCACATTATAAATTTCTTGGTGCATTTACTGGAATATGTTTGAAGAGATGTTGGCAAGGGGGGTATCTGGGCTGCACTTCTTTCTATTACTCTGTCATCTTAGCATACATGGAATGCTTATTGCAAGCATTGGAAGTCTGGTTTAAATGGAATAAAAGCACATAGATAGTTGGGCAGTTAATAGACCCAAGTTTCAGAGATTTAAGATGATCATGCCCTTGAAAAGTTTGGATTATAGAAAATACATGTGACATAGCCAGTTTTGTAACTAATAACTCTTTTATTATTTTTCTTGACATGAGATCTAATATAGTACACATACAAGATTTTTAAATAGGATTTTATTTTTTCAAATTACATGAAAAAGCAATTTTTAACATTTATTTAAAAATTGAGTTCTTGGGGCAGCTAAGTGTTGCAGTGAATAGGGCAGCAGCCCTTGAGTCAGGAGGACCTGAGTTCAAATCCGACCTCAGACACTTAAGAGCTACTAGTCATGTGACCTTGGGCAAGTCACTTAACCCCAATTACCCTACCTCCCCCCTCCTAAAAAAAAAAAGCAAAAAAAACATAAGTTCTAAAATTTCTCCCTTGGTCTCTATTCCCCCTCCCTAAAACACAATAATTTTATATAAGTTATATATATGCAATCATATAAAACATATTTTCATATTAGTGAATTTCCATATTTGTTAGTGAAAGAAGAAATAGACCCAAAGGGAAAAATATGAAAAAATAAAGAAAGCAAAAATAGTATGTGTCAATCTGCATTCAGAGTTCATCAGTTCTTTCTCTGGATGCATAACATTTTCCTTTTTGGAAAGTCTTTTTGAATTGTCTCAGATCACTGTATTGCTGAGAAAAACCAAGTTATTCATAGATGATCATCCTACAGCTTTGTTGTTACTGTATACAATGCTCTCTTGAATCTGCTTACTTCACTTTGCATCAGTTCATTTAATTCTTTCCAGGTTTTCTGAAATCCACCTGTTCATTGTGTCTTCTAGCACAACAGTATCCCATTACATTCACATACCTGCACTTGTTCAGCCATTCCCCAATTTATGGGTATCGCCTCAGTTTCCAGTTCTTTGCCACCACAGAAGAGCTGCTACAGGCATTTTTTATCTGAACGTCAGCCACTGCTCACCCTGGGGGCAAAGGCACACCACACTCACAAACTACTAGATCCCAAAGTCCATTGCACTGACCTCTCACTTTGTCCTTAGCATCTATAGGTTGATAATTCTGGACACTGCCACAGCTGCTGGTGATCTGAAGTCCCTCCGGCCAGCAGCTGGTCAGGCCACCATGGGGCTAAGACCTCTGGCTCTAGAGGATCTTGTCTTGGCTCCCAGAGTGCTGTGCTGGCTGTCTCCTTCAGCCCTGACCAGCTGTTCTCAGCAGGAGATTAGCTTCTCTGTGTCATTTTGTGGGTTCTGTATCTCCAAAGTTTGTTCAGAGTCACCTTTTACATGAATTGGAGGAGGTGGGAGCCAGAGCCCTGAGGAAGTCCTGTATCTACTCTGCCATCTTAACTCTCCCTGCCCCCCCCCCCCAGTATGCCACATTTCTACTATAATTTGTATCAAAAGGAAAAACTAACTTTTTAAAAAAGTTGTTATTGGAGGGGCACTGGGTATTTTTTCTGTTATTAATCTTTTAAGTAATTATTTTTAATTTCTCAGTTCCTTAATTTTTCAAGTGCTTCTGTGGAGATGACTGTGCTGTTTAAATGTCCAAAAATGTTTTATATATTTAAATATCTTTGGTTGCATGAAATGGGGAAGAAGTTGCTAAAATTGAAAGACAACAAATTTACCTAAAAGGTTAAATTGAAAAAAAAAAAAGGTTAACTTGAAGTATTGTGATACAGACCCTATTTGGGCATCATTCTCGTGTCTCTTTTTTTCAGACTTTGGTTTTAATTTCTCTCTTTCAAAAAAATGGAAGTAGGCTATAATGGGAAGTGCATTCGATTTGGAACCAGAGTTGAGTTCAAACTCTAAGCCTACCACTTAAAGTACATTTGTAATATTGAACAAATCATTTAACCTTTTCAGATTGTGGTCCCTTCAGGTGTAAAATTAGTAGATTGGAGTAATGACCTCATAAATTTTTCATTGCAAAATCTATTATATGAAGAGAAAATAAGTAAGAAACTATCATATGTGGTCTAAAGAATCATGAAGGGGTTCAGATGTAGGAAAAAAAAAGCAAAGAGAAGAAGGAAAAATGGAGTATTGGTCATTTAATTAGTTAATTGAAAGGGAGACTTGTTTTTTGCATATTAAGCAAGTGACAAAAGGTCAAAAACTTCTGCTTGTGGAGAAGTTTTTGACCAGTAGGATAGACAAATTTCAGTTCCATATTTTCCTCAAATCATCCTTTCTCTCATCAAACATTGGATAATTTTCATTTATTTTTAAATATTTATTCATAGATATATGAACTCATTTACTAGATATAGAGGCCGTATTTCCTTCTGTTATTACTATTTTTTTTTTTATTCTGAACTCTTTGGTACTACCAGTCTTTTTTTTCCCCTCCTTATTTTCCTTATCATTTACTTCCTGGTTCACTCCCCTCGAATTGTAGCTTCATTAAGTGGGGCTATCTCTAGGCATCCTAATCTGTCTTGCCACCAGGCCCGCATGACTCAGGGGTTGGTTAACTGAACAGCCCTGCTTCACTTAAATGCAGTTTACTTGTAGGTCATGACATCACCTTCTTGATGTCATGGTGGTCTTCAAGAATGAAGGATCACCACCACCACCATCTACAACAACCATGGTTTCTTTAAATGCTGGATTTTGAAGTGTCTCAATCTTTTTCCACACTGAACAATTCATGGTTTATCTCAATCTTTTTCCACACTGACCAATTCATGGTTTACCAGCCTAGGTCTCTGCCCCAACTGATTTTTCAGTTTTCAGAACTGATTCTAGCTGTATACTATAGCTATAGAACAGGAGAGAGGGGGATGGAGTTAGGGGTGGTTTTTGAGGCAAGCTTTTGTCATATCCCTAAATCTGCTGGTATAGCCCTGTTGCCGGTAGTTCAGGAGGTGAGGGAAGGGTGATGAGTGAACTCAGGGTAAGTGAGCATCAGTTTCTGGATTGTTTTTTTAACCTTTTAAAAATATTCTGGGTATCCTAGACCATGGAAACTGCTGAAGTTGCTTTATCTTTTAAAGTAATTGCTGTTCTAGAGAGTTTAAGAAATTGTAGGAATTAGAGAAAATGTCTAGTCCACCATCTTGTGGCTCATATGACCTGGAGTACACATAAGTTTTATTACTACCTGAAAAAAATAGAAAAAATATTCAGAAAGTATTTACAAAGCTATTTTTCCTTCTTTGAACATTGATTATAACATATCAATCATTGCTACATTTGAAATGTGTTTTCATGTATTTTTAAAGAGGAACTAAATTTGTAAATTCCTTATCTGTATTCATCCTGTGGTGTCCCAGTGTTGCAGAGAGTTGACCCTTGGTTTCTAAAAATTATAGGATCATTGATTTAGTGTTGGAAAGGTTCATTGAGGTCATCCAATCCAACACATTCATTTTACCAATGAGTTCCACACTAATACAATGAAACTTAGGCCAGCAGTGGAAAAAACCCAAGCATTTCCTGCAGAGTTGGAAAGGATTCAAGAGTTGACCAAGACCAGAGTCGTAAATGGCTCTCATTGCTGAAGTATTGGATACCAGTTAAAAAACTTGTTGATACAAGGAAATCATTAGTCAAACTGAAGAATTTGAGCTAAAGTATTAGGTTAAACAGATAAAGAAGTTAAAAATCTAGTGAAGACATGTTTCTACTCTATACATATAATTCCCAAGGCCCAGTGGGGTTTTGAGGAGATAAATAGCTGTTTTGAGACTATGAAACACTGTGATATCAAAAAAGTATGTCCACATTATGCTCAATTGAGATTTCATTAATGTGTAAAGCAAATTTTTATAAATCAAATTTTACCCGTCCTTGGTGGTTCCAGCTTAATACCCCCTCCACCATGAAGCAATCACTGATTTCATCAGATAGAAATGAATGTTCCTTCATGAGACCTTGTATAGCATTTTGATCATCCATTCTTATATTTTTGTGTTCTATTTCTGATTTATGAATGTTTCATAATCGTACCCACCTACTACCACCACCATTCATTAAATTAGTGTGATTTGTGAGGACAGGAAGTTTATAGTTTTTAACTTCACATTCCCCTAGTGCAGAACAGAATGTTCTACAAATAGCAAGTGCCTGGTTAGTGTTTGTTAAATTGAATTGAATTTTAAGCAGAGTGAGATTTTACTATTTTGAGGAATATTGTGGTATGACCTTTTGACAAGCAAAAGATTCTTTTGAAAAATGAAACATAATCTCTTTTTAAACCAGATTTCTGTGTATCTGTTTGGCTTAAAGTTGAATACACCTGTAAAGTCAACCCTTGACCCTACAAGTAAGGATATTGCATAGATATAAATATTTATAGAGGCAGTGGTTGACAGATTGTGATGGAATGGATGACCTCTTTGGCCCTTCCAGCTTTTAATTTATAACTATAAATAAAAATCCATCCCATTCACAATGTCTGGTGAATATAATATAACATTACCTGGGGATCACATACTTTTTTGTGACTGTGAAGCTGTTAAGTGGGGTTATAGCAAATTAGCTGAAGCCCATACAATAAGCTCATATTGTTGACTCTTAGCATAAGCATGGTGTCATGGACAGAGGAGTGCCCTTGGAAATAGGAGAATCTGATTTCAAGTCCGGCCTTTGACACATACTGTTTGAACTGCATCTGTCAAGCCAAAATTTCTACTGCCCTACTCAGTTCTCTAAGATTATGTTACAAAGAAGGTGGTGAACTGAATTGGTAGAGGGAATATCTTCTTAGAGAAGTTAACTATACCAGTGGAATCAAATTTCCATTCCTTATGCAATTCACCATAGTATAAATACTTAACCAGTTTAGACACCTGAAGAATTGAGAAAATTGAATAATTCAAACCACTTTTCTTGAAATTAACCAGATAAAAGAGGACTTCTTTTCAACTGAATTATTCATTTAGCTAATTGCTTCTTATGAATTTGTTAATTTTATATTTGGAAGATATATCAAAGAAATTTTTATTCACATGACAGCCATGAATGACCATGTATTATGAACTAAAATCAACTAACTTCCCAGATACAAATTCTAAAGATGACTTAAGATCACCTTTCATCTTCAACTCCAACAAAATTTCATTGAGCTCTTAATATGTGCAGAGCACAAAGATTAAATAATATAGGATCCTTGCCCTCATACAGTGTAGCAGCAAGCACCCTAGCATACCCAGGATGATTGCTAGCACAGATTCTTTGATCTGCTTTTCTAAAGGAAAGCAAAGGGGTTAATCAAACATATATAATTAACCTAACTCAGGGGGAAAAATCATCACCCTGAACTTCAGAGAATACAAACAGAAGTTATAAACAGACAAAAATACAGAGAAAATAACACAATTCAGCAGACCAACAGACAGAACTTCTAGCTGTCTGACCATTATATACAAACAGTGTTAGTTACCAGAAAGAGAAGCACAAACATCTGGGTTTTCAAAGCCAAGGGGCTCAATGGTTGCCCAGAGTCTCATCTGACCAAATCACACAAATCTTCCCAAAGTAAAACCTCACCTCAGAGGTATATATATATATATATATATATATATAGTCTTCTCCAGGGCTGGAGAACATCACAACCCTTGTGACCTATGTAACTACAGAGTAACAAAATTTGTGCTTTCCTGAAAAACAAGCCTCCTATCACAGTCTCCATGTGACCACATTCAGCCTATTAGGGGCCAGAGGGTTTTTTTTTTTTTTTTAATCAGGAAAGGTCCTCAAATTTACCTAGGCCTATTAAGGGGCAGGGAAAATCTTCAAATTGCCATTACCATTACATAGAGTTATTGTCTTCTTTATTAGAGTGTAATTTCTTGAAAGTAAGGACTTTTTTTCTCTTTGTTCTTTTTTTTCTTTTCTTTTCTTTTTTTTTTTTTTTGCTTTTTGGAGGGCAATTGTGGTTAAGTAACTTGCCCAAGGTCACATGGCTAGGTTTTTGTGTGTGTGTGCGTGTGTGTGTGTGTGTGTGTGTGTGTTTGTGTGTGTGTGTGTGTGTGTGTGTGTGTGTGTGTGTGTGTGTGCGTTAAGTGACTGAGGTTAGATCCGAACTCAGATCCTTTTGACTCCAGGGCCAGCGCTCTACTCACTGCCCCACCTAGCCACCCCTTTTCCCCTTTTTTCTATATTTCTATATGCAGCAGTGGCAGGCACATTGTTTGTAATTATTGATTTATTGATTGATGCTCCTATCAATTTAGATATGGTAATATATAGGTATAGATATTAAAATGGGAATGATATTAATGATGTGTGATAAGGTTATATTAATAGAAAATAGGGATATAAATGACAGTGCAAAAATTTAATTCACTAGAGTTGGTAACTGATTAGATAGGAGAGATAAGGATAAGAATAGAGCAATCCCAGATTTTAAGCATAAGTGATGGGGTTACTGCTATTGCTACTAATAGCAATAGTGAAATAATAGGTAAGAATTAGAATTGAGGTGGGGTCAAGTTTGAAGTTCTAATGGGGTATTCTCTTTGAGACAGTTGGGAATGCTGAACTAAGAAGATATATGCCATTTTGAAATATAAATTTGGAAGTCATCTGTAAAGGGCTAATCATTGAAACCAAGGTAGTAAAAGAAGCTGTTAAGGGAGCATATGTGAGAGTACAATTTTTGACTGAAATTGACAGTGTAGTTACTTTGATATTTTCAGAGTCATATGCAACAAACCCTAAAATTAAAAAAAATTACATCCCCTAAATAATAATAAAATTCTATAGCAGCTGCTATTCCATAATGATAACACTATCAAAACTGCATTGGGTATGGAAATGCTTTGCATGACTAAATATGTATAACCTAATTGCTTGCCTTCTCAATGGGTAAGGTGGGGAAGGGAGGGAAGGAGGGAGAGAATTTTTAACTCCAAGTTTTAAAAACAAATGTTAAAAATTGAGTTTTGTTTTTCTACATGTAACTAGGGAAGAAACAAAATGCTAAAGAAATTTTAAAACTGTGTTGGAGTATGTGATATTTGAAGTAACTTACTTATTGGATCTTTTCATTCCATCAGGCAGTAGTAAAGTAGCACAAATGCATTGCCATGAGAAACCATGAGTTACATTTAAGAGGATAATCAAAATGAATTCAGTTCAACAAGAGGCTTGCAAGTGTCCCTTTTTTACTCTCCTTACTGTCTTCAACTTTACTGTTAGGATTTCATTTATTTAGGAATCTTCCCAAAGAGTGCTGGTACTTTAATCAATGATATAAAATAACAGACCTAACAAACAGCTTTCTTAACAAATAAAATACATTGGGGGGATGAACAATAGCTGTTTTTTATGCATAATATAATGATTTATAGGCAATGTCAAATACTGATTTCAAATATAATTTAGTTGTGCTAGCTAGATCATTTGGCCCTATCCTAGTGTTTAAAAGCTGCCAATTTGGGGTATAATGGATATGGATGTTTTTAATTTAAAAGGGCACTTGGAAGACATTTTTTCTTAGAGAAGTTACACTGTTCACACACAATTATATTTATTTGGGGGAGGGGCCTAGGTTCCATTTATAATAGGGAGAAAATTAATGATGTCTTCTGTGATTATGATGTTGAAATAGTTTCTTTGGTAAAACCCTTACAAAAAAAGGGAATAATAAGACATACAGAGTAATAGAAGGCAAATCCACAAAAAAAGACAAAAACACCAGACAACATATTTTTAAAAGACTCAGGAATTGTCATTAGATAACATGTGTATTCAGGGGTCCTAATTAGTAACCTCAGGATGAAACTCAATTATAAGCTGAAGAAAGTGCAAGCAGTCTCTCTGTCCTTAAAATTTGTGTGGGGGGGGGAGGAAGAGAGAGGTCCCTTTTCATCTTACCATGGGAAAAACTCAACCTGAAGCCATGACCACCAAACGCAATGAGATAAAAAGATTCAGTTTAGTCACAAAATGTGGTTGAAGAGGGCAGGATGGAAAAGAACTATAGGCTAAGGGAGAGAACTTTCATGCCTTCAGGAAAGAGTCTTGAAAACCAAATAAGGAACAGTCTTCTCCATACTGAGTTTACTGTAAACAGTGACCTGGTCAGGTAGCACAAATAGGAAAAAAATTGATGGTGACTGAAGTTGGGATCTGAACAGCAGTGAAAGGAGAGAAGGGTCAGCATGAGGGGGAAGACAAATTGCCAGAACACAAAATTAGGTGAAAACAGTTTTAGTGTAGAATTGAAAGATAACATATCAATAGAATATTATAGAACTTTGACATGTTAGATATTTTCTTCAAAGATCTGAAGGCCTATGAAAGAGAAAATGAAATATCTGGAACAGTAAATTAACCAGCAACTAACACTGGACAAACTACAAACATTCAGAATTTGAAGGCGATGTTGCAGGGGAAAAAAGCAAAAAAAAAATGCACCAATATTGAAAGAAAACATGAATTCTAGAGAAGTTAAGTGCCTCTTCTGAAGTCAAGATGTCCAAAAATAATAAGAATTGTTGAAATTAAGTCATTAGGGCGATAGCGGAGTAGAAACAGACCGTCCAAGCCACTCTCCCCAGAGATCACCTCCAAACTATGTAAAAGGGGATTCTGAACAACTTCTGGAGCCCTAGCACCCACAGAATGACACAGAGAAGCTAACCTCCCACTGAGGACAGCCCAGAAGCCCTGCAGGAAGGACCAGCTCAGCAGTCTGGGAGTGGGCAGAGCAGACCACAGAGTGAGGGGAGCATAGCACAGGTCCGGTCAGCCTGAGTCTCGGTTTTAGCCCCAGGGTGTCAGGGCCAGCAGCCAGCTAGAAGGACCCCAGAACACCAGCAGCTGTGGCGATTCCAGAATTATCAACATAGACATGCCTAGGACAAAGTGAGAGGTTAGTGTCCTATGGACTTTGGGACCAGTATTTGGGGAATGCGTCAGCTTCCTCACCTGGGGGCTAGAAGTCACTGAGGAGACATGCCATTTTGTAGTTTTCAGAGGCAGCTCCAGCTCCTGGCCTGCGAACTGTAGGGAGATCCAGCGGTCAGTCTTGGGGGGTAATCGCTCTTGCTTTAACATCCCTGGATCTGGATTGTGATCTGGGGTGGAGGTCGTGGGTGGGTTTCCAGCTTGCCAGAAACAAAAGTTGTCCCCCACATGTTCGGGACGAAAATTCCCCTGTCTGGCGGCAGAGCCATAGTGTGGCAACAAGCCCAAAAGTCAAGTAATTAAGTGGCAACATGCCAAGGCAAAGGAAACAAATTAAATAGAAAAATGCAACCTTAGACTCCTACTTTGGGGGCAAAGAGGATTGAAGCATGGAATAGTCAGAGGACTGTGAGGTCAGAAATCCTGCTCCAAAAGCCCCAAGGGAAAATATGAGCGGGTTACAGGCCATAGAGGACCTTAAGAAGGACTTTAAAAATCACATAAGAGAAGTGGAGGAAAAATTGGGAAGAGAAATGAGAAGGATGCAGGAAAAGTATGAAATGAGGGTCAACAGTCTGACTGAGGAAAACAACACCTTAAAAATAGACTAACTCAAATGGCAAAGGAGGCCCAAAAGGGCAATGAGGAGAAGAAAGCCTTAAAAAGTCGAATTTGCCAGATGGAAAAAGAATCTCAAAAGCTCACTGAGGAGATTCATTCCTTCAGAAGCAGACTGGAGCAAATGGAAGCTAATGACTTTATGAGAAATCAAGATACTATTAAACAGTTCCAAACAAATGAAAGAACAGAAGGCAATGTGAAATATCTCATGGGGAAAACCACTGACCTGGAAAATAGATCCAGGAGTGACAATTTAAAAATTATTGGACTACCTGAAAGCCATGATCAAAGAACCTAGAAATCACCCTTCAAGAAATTCTCAAGGAAAATTGCCCTGATGTTTAAGACCCAGAGGGAGAAATAGCGGTTGAAAGAATACACAGATCACCTCCTGAAAAAGATCCCCCGCAAAAAAAACTCCCAGGAATATTATAGCCAGGTTCCAGAATCCCAGATCAAGGAGAAAATACTACAAGCAGCCAGGACAAAAAAATTTCAATATTGTGGAAACACAATCAGATTATCACAGGACCTGGCAGCTTCTACACTGAGGGATCGAAGGGCTTGGGATATGATATTCCAGAGGGCAAAAGAGCTGGGAATGAAGCCAAGGGTCACCTACCCAGCAAAACTGAGTATTTTGTTTCAGGGGAAAATATGGTCATTCAGTGGAATAGAGGTCTTTCAAGCATTCTTCAGGTAAAACCAGAGTTGAAAAGAAAATTTTACATCCAGACACAAGAAGCAAGAGATGTCTGAGAAGGTAATCAGGGAAAAGAAATCAAAAGGAACTTATCAAAGTTGAACTATTTACATTCCTACATGGAAAAACAATAATTGTGACTGATGAAACCTTTCTCAGTATGAAAATAATGGAAGAAGAGTATATGGGCATAGGAATACATATGTGAACATGTGTATACATGTTTACAGTTATACATGGATAGAGGGCACAGCTTGAATTTGGTAGGAAGGGATGATACTTAAGGGGAGATACTTATGAGGTGAGAGAGGAGAGTGGCAAGAGGTGATGGGGAGAGACAGGGTAGGGTAAACTCTATCATGTAGAAGAAGCAAGGGGAAGTGCTTGCAGGGGAGGGGAAGAACAGGAAGGCAAAAAGGCAAAACCATATTCTCATTGAAACTGGCTCAGGGAGAGAATGACATACATACTAAATGGGATATCTCATCCTGCTTGAGAGTAGGGGAAAGAGGGATGAGAGGGGCAATGATGGAGGGGAGGGTATTCTTGGGGGGAGGGGAGGTTGGAATTATCCCCTATCGACGATACAGGATCAAGGATATAGGATCAGAGTAGTGAATGGACCAGGTGTGGGGTGGGATGGTTGGGAGGGAAATATAAGCAGCCTTTTACAATATATCTACTATGGTAATGTTTTACAGAGCTATACATGTACAACACATACTGAATTGCTTATCTTCCCAGAGAAAGTGGGTGACAAGGGAGGAAGAGAGTGGATCTGAAATTAGAAGTTTTAAAATTAAATGTTTCAAATATATATAAATACTATTATTAATACTATTTTGCATGTAATTGGGAGATAAGATCTGCAGGCACTGGGGCACAAAGATTCACCTTGTCCTAATGGTAAAGTTGAAATCGGTATAGGAGAGGATATTGGAGAAAGCAGATTGGGATGAGGGGATATCTTGTGGGGCTGCTATTCTAGGGTGGTGGTTAGGGGAAATATGGGGAAAATTATAACTCAAAATCTTGCAGAAGTGAATGATGTAAATTAGAAATTAATAAAGCATTTGTTAAAAAAAGAAAGTAAAATAATACTTGAAAGTTATAAACTCAGAAAAAAATTGTTTTTTTTCAATAAAGAATAGTATTTTGTGTACACTTTCAGTGATTAAGATGCAATTTAGACTTTAAATCAGAAGTCCATAGTTCATTTAGGAATAACATTCAGTGAGGAACTGTCACTTAACTAGTTCAGATGTTACCTTTGGCAAATTACTCAATTTCCCTGAGCTCCCACTTACCATATGAAAAATGGAGACAATATCACTTTCATTAGGTATTTCACAACATTTTTGTAAGCATCACATTATACAATGTAGACACAGTCCATAATAAGTTTTAACCAGTATACAATTTGCCAGCTTCACTGCCTCATCGGGAAATGTTTTGAAGAAACTCTTTGATGAGTTATATTAGGATTATTATAGACTTACCCAAATTTAGTTGATGTAAAATTAATTATAAAATTCTAGGGATGGATAATTTTTTTCCCCACGCAGTCATGCCAACTATGCTATAGAAGTTAATGCTTTCTTAATACAGTATTGCTGTTATAAAAAATTCAAGGCAGTCATTAACCATCTCTAAAATTTAGTATGGATTTATTGCTTAATTAGAATTTTCCCTTTACTTGACAGGGGTTATTGAGTACAGCTTATACTCCTATAAAGCTGGAACAAAATCTAAGTAATGTTTTATGTGGCTTCATATTAAAATGCAACATAACCATGCAATAAAATATATTAATTCACCTCAGAGAATTTTTAGTTTGTTGTATCTTTCAAGCAGTTGGTGAGATGTGTATTCAAGTAGTGTTATTTCTCATAGTAAAGCAAAAAAAAAAAACCTACCATGTGAAACAAGAAACTTATTTATCTCTACACAATTATGTTATAAAGGTGGTCAGTATAGGGGCAACTAGGTGGCGCAGTGAGTAGAGTGTCGGCCCTGGAGTCAGAAGGACCTGAGTTCGGATCCGGCCTCAGACACTTAATGCACACAAACAAAAACCTACCAGTGTGACCTTGGGCAAGTTACTTAACCCCAATTGCCCTCCAAAAAGCAAAAAAAAAAGTGGTCATTATATCAAACAATATTACTGTGAATGATATTTACACAGGGTAGGGTGGCTAAGAGGAGAAAACCCAAAATGATAAGAATGAACCATCGGGAAGTGAGGAAAACTTCAAGTACTTATATATTTTGACACTAGAGAGTTTCAGGAATGAGATGAATATTAATGGGTTTTGGTAAAAACATTTATTATATAGAACTATAATTAACCACTTATATTTTAAAATAATGTAGCAAGAGCTCAATAAACCATACAATTTTGTAATCTTAAATTGACTCTCTGAAAATCTAAATAATCTGAAATGATGTCACAGAACATTTTACCTAAAATGAGAAGGTTTCCATCTTTGTAGATGTGACTTGGCATTATGGTTATAGTATTGTATTTGGATTCAAGATTGTCGTTGACGTTTGTTTGCTGTATGACCCTAGGATAAGCCACAAGTTTCATTATATGCAAAATAATAGAGTTGGATTAGATGGTCTCTAAGGCATCCTTTTCAGCTCTCAATTTATGATCCCATAAATGAAGCTGTTTTAGCTATGCTTGTCTTGTCCCACTTCTAGGCAATATGTTGGAATCACTTGAATAGCAAAATAGAGGTCTAGACATTTTCTCCAGTCGTAGATAACTATCAAAATTCTATCCCCCAACCTCAAAGAGGAAGTATGCTCCAGAGGAATAGAAATAACTGAATATACAGGACAAGAACTTAAGAAAGCAAAGTATGAATTATTAATTAATAGTGGAGAACTGTTGTTCTGTGAATAATGCATTACTCAGCACCATTCTCCACCAGGCTCTATGTTCAATCAGGGCCAAGAAACCAGCTGATGGAATTGTGCTTTGGGAACCTTTCAGGGATTTCCATCTCACTTCAGAGTCTCTGTCAACACACCTCACCACTGCTCTCCTTACATTTTTCTATGATAAAAATATGGATGGTGTCCAATCATATTAAGAAGGAGGACACTACAGGGAATGATTGGTTCTTCTGTTACTTGAAGTGAATAGTTGAATTTGTGACCTGTGAAGCTACACACACACACACACACACACACACACACATAATTATAAAAACAAACGAATTTAAATTCATAGCAATGTCACTTTAAGAAAGTCAAAGAAAAAAGTAAAAGATTGGGAATATAAATATATAGAAATGAAAGGTGATATGAAGAGAAATAAATCAAAAAGCAGCAAATTTTATGAGTACATGATCACTTTATAAACAAGAGCTATTGATATTGGAGATAGAATATGAGACAATTTAAGGCTGACTGGTTTCCCTCATCCCTTTTGGTAAATAGGAGAAAAATAAACTAGCAAATTAACTTAGATTTAGATATGCTAGAGTCAGATGAACAAACTTCTTTTGTATTATTCCTAATAAGGCTAAGTTTATTTATGCTTAAGTATACTCATTTTGAGTGTCTTGATGAGTTTGGTGGATTTAACACTTCAAGAAAGCATATTCTTATAGCAACAGGATAAACCATGTAGTTATTTGGACTCCTTTTTCATTTATAATAGATCTGCAGCTCTAGGTCAACAAGAAAGCCAGTGCCTGAATGGGAAAAATAAACAAAGAAAAAAATCTGTGATTTCATATTCCATTCTCACTACTAGGACATGTTATCAGCCTTATTAATGTTTTTCAAATGTCAACAAATTTATGCACTCTAGAATGCCTATGGGGATCAATACTTAATTCATAACACCTTATAATTATAGACAAAGAAGGAAGTTAAATATTAATTTAGGAGGTTACTAAGTATCAGCCAAAGGTTAAGGAAGATGGTATAAGCAAGATTTCCAGTAATTAATCTCAGTAGAATCAAGACATTATTTCTCAATGTTAGTAAAAAGACTTCTTGAGAATAGGGACTCTTTTCTTATGTATTTTACTTTTTTCTGAGTATAGCTAAAAACATGTTTAAAAATTGTATTTTTCAGGAGTGGCTTAAGTGGTGCAGTGAATAGAGCACTGGCCCTGGAGTCAGGAGGACCTGAGTTCAAATCTGTGGTTAATACTTATTAGTCGTGTGACCTTGGGCTAGTCACTCAACCCCAATTGCCCTGCCTCCCCACCCTCCAAAAAGCAAAAAATAAAAAAAATTTATATATATATATATATTGTCTGTGTGCATGCGCACGCACTCTGCTTTTTTCACAACATGACTAATATGTGCAATCACGTAAAACACATGTTTATATTAGTGTTGCTGTGAAAGAAAACACAGACCAAAAAAGGGATAAAAATTAATTTTAAAAAGAATGGTTCTGCTCTCTTCACTTTGTATGAGTTGATGTCTTTTCAGGTTTTTCTGAAAGCATCCTGCTTGTCATTCCTTATAACACAATAATAGTCCATCACAATAAATTGCCACAACTTTTTCAATCATCCTCCAATTGATGATTATACCCCTATTTCCAAATCTTTGTCACCACAAAATGAACTGCTATAAATGTTTTTGCACGTATAGGCCCATGTATTTTTTTAAATCTTTTTGGAATACAGAACTAGTGTTACTATGTTGAAAGGTATGGCAAGTTTTATTGTTCTTTGATCATAGTTCTAAATTACTCTCCAGAATGGTTGAATTACTTCACAAGTCTGCCAACAGTGCTTTAATGCCCCAATATTCCCACATCCCCTTCAGCTTTTGTCATTTTCTGTCATATTAGCCAATCTGATAGGTGTGAATTGGTAGCAGAGTAGTTTTAATTTCTATTTCTCTAATCAGTAGTGATTTAGAGCATTTTTACATGTAACTATTGGTATCATTGATTTTTTTTTCTTATGAAAACTGACTGTTCATCTCCTTTCAACATTGATCAATAGGGGATTAACTTGGATTCTTGTAAATTTGACTCAATTCTCTATATATTTGAGAAATGAGGCCTTTATCAGAAAAAAATTTCTGTAAAATTTTTTCACAGCTGTGATTAGTGTGTATTTCCCTACATCAGTAGGGATTATGGGATTTAAAGATCTTCTGTGCCCAGTTGGACTTGCTGATGTAGCAGGAAGGGGTGGAGCAAGAGGAAGCAGAAGCCAAGGTAGAGTTCCTGTGGTGACTGTCAGTGGCAGCAGCAGCACTGGCAGTGGTAGTGGAGGAGGAAGCGCGAACCTCTTTTTTGAGCCAGCCAGGATTTCTGCTAAGGACACCTGCTGAGGACTGCCAGGGACAGGATTTGGGAGGAGGGAGGTGGAGCTGCTGGGAGCACACTCCCTGGAAGCTGAGCAGTTGCCATGAGTGGGGAGAGGAGGGCCTTTGCCTGAGGTAGGCGATTATGTTTTGAAGGCTTGAGAATGTGGGTGTTTACTACATTAACTACATGTGCCAATTTCATAGCTACTGGGATGACTTTGACTTTCTCGTTTTGGAACTCAGTTTTCTGGTATTTTAATAAATGTTCTAGCTTTATCCCCCATGTAGAGATCCTGGTATATTTTGTGTTAATAACCACATCAGCATATTTATAGTTGCCACAGGCATTGTGAATATTGCATTATTGAATTATTACATTATTGTATCCAACATCCTATTTTCCCTTTTATCTTTCTTTCTCTCTCTTCTTCCAGCCTATACCTCTCCATGAATCTTTTAACTCTGAAGATTTCCTCCTTTAATCTACCTTCCCTTTTATCATCCTCCCCTTCTCTTATTCCCTTCTCCTCCAATTTCCTTGCAGGATAAGATAGATTTTTATGGCCAACTGAGTGTTTATGTTATTCCCTCTTTGAGTTAATTCAAACAAGAGTAAGGTTCAAGTATAGCTCATTACTTACCTTCTTTCCTCACACTGTAAAATTTCTTTCATACCTCTTTTATATGAGATAATTTACCCGATTTTATCTCTCCCCTCTTCTCTCTGTGAATCCTTCTTTGTCACTCCTTAATATTTTTTATCATCACATCAGAGGCAACTCATTGTGTGTGTAGAATTAATTTAATTTTATATTAAAGTTTTTGTTGACTATTTTACCCTGGAATTAATTTATTACCCAATAGATTTAATAATAAATCATAGCAATACTTTTCATGTATATGGTCCTGTGATCTTACAAAGAACTTTACCCAAATCATCCAGTATAAGCCTTACCAGTTTCTTAAATAGTTACTACAGATATTTTTAATGATCTTTTTCAGATGAAGAAACCCAGGTTCAGAAACAAGTAATTTTCCAAGGTCAAACAGCTAGTAAATTTAAAAGGGAACTTCCTAAGCTTATGGTTGCAAGTAATAATAGCATTTTTTCTAGATTAATCTAGGACATCAGAAAAGAATGATTTCATATGAAGTTGGCCATCCATCTATCCATTTAGCCATGTAACCAAAAACTATCTCTTTAGTGTTTTCCTTTACACAAATGATACTCTCCTAGTTTTAGCAGTACATATTCTATATCACTTTTAATTATGGGTAATTATGGGTAATTCAAGTAGACAGAATTTGGCCTGGTCATCCAGGAATACAGGGAGTATATATAATGTTGTAGAAGAACACTAAATTTAGACCTAGTCAGTCACTAAGTAAACATTCCTTAAATGTCTATGAAGTGCTAAGTGCTGGGTATACAAGGGCTCTGATGACAAAAGTACTCTGTACTAAGTTCTAGGGAAACAAAGAAGGCAAAAGAGAGTCCCTCCTCAAAGGATCTGGATTTAATTCCTGACTCTCTTAATTACTGATGAACACAGTGATTTAAAGTTAGTTATTTAACTTTTCTAGGCCTCAGTTTACATATATGTGGAAATCAAAGGATTTGATAAGATCTTTACTTGCTCTGAATCTGTGGTCTTAACATTGATTCTTATCTAATGATGGACTTGCTTAACCCATATAATTTATGATGTTAATATCTAATAATACTTTCTAATATAACTATGTATATCTTGTTGACCACTTAAAATATGACAATTTTTATTTTCACAGTTTTTTTTTTTTTTTGGAGATGTTCTACCATGATAACAAAAACAATACACATTTGGCACTGGTCCATGGTACTAATTCTAGTCAATTACATTCAATTTATGCTTTTTGGAGTTTCTGAAAAATCCCATCCCATTTGCACCAAGCATAAACTATTTAAAAAGTAAAATAAGAACAAAAACACCACAACCCCCATACAGAGAATAGTGTTCCAGATCCCCACCTCATCCATGTTTTCACTAAAGTTGTATTAAATTGCTTGATCAAAGGTTACCTATTTAAACTCTTCTCCCCAAATCCTAAAGCACTTGGAAAAGTTTTAGCAGTTTCAAATAAGCATTTCAGAATGGTTTCCTGTCAAAAGTAAATTGTAGTTTATTGTCGAAACTAGTGAAGAAGTTTACTAAGAAAATAGATTGAAAGCAAACAATTGGTGTCTTCCAAGCTGCTGATTTCTTTGACCAGGTTGTTTTTTCCCCCTTCAAGGAAATATAAATGTTGGATTGCTCTAAAAGCCTAGCTAAGAAATGTATCTTTCTAATGAGAGTAATCTTCAAAAGCAAAAAAAAAAAAAACTTTCTCATACACAGCCTCCCCTCTAGTGACCCTGATTCCATTAAAAAGTGATATTGCTTGGTATCTTCTGTTTAGAGAGATGTCTCATAATAAAAGAGGAGAGCTTGGAATCTAACTGGACAGGAATCCTGTTGGCATTTCTGTTGGCAAGTGCTGATACAATGGATAAACTGAGGTCTTCAACATTAGGTACTTACTGCAGGTAAATGGAATAAAATCTTTGTTGACGTTTTTATTAATAAATACACATAGATGAGATAATTGTGTATTCTGTAATTCTAGGCATGCATAGAATCATAAAGTATCAGAACTGGAAGGAACATAGGGAATCTTTTAAATTAACTCCCCCTTTTTTTAACAAGTAAACTGAGTCCAGAGAAGTTAAATGCTTTGCCTCCAGTCACTCAGCTCACTGTCAGTGACCCAGTGTTTTTTCTACTACATAACACTGAAATTATCCTAAACCATTTTAAAATGGAATTCAATATGTCATTCTTTTATAATTCACCCAATTAATTTGACAGCATAGAATACATCAGTAAATTATCCCTATATTAGTGAGAGAATAGGACACAACTGAATGAAACTGGTGTATGTTATAGTTTGCTTTATATGTTTGTTTGTCATTTCATCAATCAACATTTATGAAGCAATAACTATTTTATAGCACATTGTAGTATTAATGGTAACAAGAAATATTATTGTTTGTAATTCATTCAATATAAGATTTCTTTGGGAATATTCTTTTCACAGATGGATTATAGAAAGAAGAAGCAAGAAAGATACAGGACAATTAGGAAGGTATTGCAATGGTACAGATGAGATTTGATGAGGGCTTGAAGTAGGGTGGTGGTCAAGTAAAGTCAGAGAAGGGGGTAAGTGGAAGAGATGTTATGAAGGTATAATGGATGCTATTTTGCAAATGGTTGGGTATGGATTGTGTCCTGTCAGTGACTAGTTTTTTGACAATGGGCAAGCTACAACTTCTCAGGGCCCTAGTATTCTTACTTTACAAAATGAGAAAATTAAATGAGATAATTCCTAAAATCCCATACAGTTTTTTATTCAAAATTCGTATTTTCTAAATTTGCAAACATTTCCTGGAAAGCAGGGTTTTGCAAAGATGATTTTCTTTCCATCACTTAGTCCCAAAATAATGAAACAAGAGATGTATATTTATTTTCAAAAGAATTCTAATCAGGTAGAACTTGCTAGAAGAATCTGCAGCATATAGAAACTGAAGAGTTCAGGCATGGTGAAGGACACCTTGTTACTGGAAAAGCGTAGGTTGGTTCGTTGCTTAAACACAGGAGTTCTGAGTTGAAATGGGCTTAAGGCAGCTGTACTATCTCCTTTACCAATATTTAGGTGTCCATCATTTTGCTTAAGAAGGAGAATATGTTCCCAGGTCAGAAAAGAAGCTGCTATTCTTTCAGACTGATGAGATGGGAAGATACAATATTAAAAAAAAAAAGAAATCAAGCACATTCATATAAATGTATGCGTACATAGGCATACATAAGTGTGTATGCACATACATCCATGCATAAAAATAAAAATTATGAGGTATACAAGGAGCACTATTCCTCATGAAATTTTATTGTTGCTATATCTGGAGTTATATATGTGTGTCTACTATGTACATGCCTTTCTATGTGACAAATATGTGACCATACAGAAGATATCTTTGTATAGTAGGGTTGAGAAAGGGAGAGTGGAGGAAAGATACATTTCATCATTGCTTTCTGGTCGCTTTAAAAGTGTATTGTTGGGGTGGCTAGGTAGTGCAGTGAATAGACCACGGGCCCTGGAGTCAGGAGGATCTGAGATCAAATTCAGTCTCAGACACTTAATACTAACTAGCTGTGTGATCTTGGGAAAATCACAACCCCAATTGCCCTGCTTTTCCTACTCCAAAAAGACAAAAAAGTATGTCATTTCTGGTGTTAAAATGATACTATATCCACAATAGGTCTCCCCTAAACTTGTACCTTTATCTTTTGCTGTTTGCTAAAAACTCATTAAAGTCAATGTTTCTCAATGCAAATCCAAGTCTGTCCAAGGTAATTTATGGAATATTAATCAATAAACTTTGATTAAACACATCCCATATGCTAGAAGACACAAAGACAAAAGTGAAATTAATTTACATTCAACTTGAGGATGAAACAGGTATGATTTTCAACAGGAAGGAAATGTATATATTGTAAAGAAAATGTGATGGGGAGATGCTAATGGAAAGAGTTAGGGAAGACTTCTTGTAGGAGGTGCTATTGGAGCTGAGTAGTAGCTAAATTGAAAGTTATGTGGAAGAGCACTGAAGCCCAGAAGTTGAGAACCTGGAGAAATTGAAAATATAGAAAGAGGAAATGAAAAATCATAGGACAGTATTGATATCCCACCAGCCTTATTTTATGCAAAGGAACTTAACTAGGTTTTTCCTTACTCTAGTACTGTTTGGGTGCCTCTAAGTTCTAGGGACTCATCCAAGAAACATTTCCTTATATAAGGAGACACCTATAGTCTCCTCTGCCTTCTGGCCCTGCAACAGCCTTTCTCCCAACTAAATTAAGTCATGTTTTTGATTTCTAATAAAACTGTAAGAAAAAAGCACAAGACAGTCCCTACATGTCACTAGAGACATCAAATGACAGATGGAAGCAGTTTATCTCTAAATCTGTGTGAAAATGTTCTACGGAGTAGGTAGTAATTATGGATTTATATTAGGTTTTCATTGAGAAAGGGCAAAAGAGAGAAAAAAAAAGTAAACACACGTGAGCTTGGGTCTATTACTGAGTTTTTTCTTTCTCTGTTTCCCAAGGTCTGGAAACTCTAACTTTACCAGATAAGCCTCGTACCTTCTCTGTCTTGCTTGATCATTCCTCATTGAACTAATTACCTTTGGAAATTCCCCAAAGGAAGGTGTGTGTGTGTGTGTGTGTGTGTGTGTGTGTGTGTGTGTGTAAGTTTTTGTGTTTGTAGGTTGAAGGGCTGTTTTGGGGGGAGGGAGTGCAGCTTATGAGATGGACATTCTTCCTAAAATATCTGTGAGGAAGTATTTAGCAATATCATATTACAGAGATAATGCATCTGGATATGGCCAACCATAAAATAAAAAGCAATTAGCATTTGTATAGCACCTATTATGTGCTATTATGTAATATCAGTATTTGATAATTACTAAAACCTTATGATGTAGGTGCTATAGTTATCCTATTTTACATGTAAAGAAGCTTGGGCAGGCAGGGGTTAAATAACTTGCCTAAAGTCACACCACCAAAAAGTGTCTGAGGCTGGATTTAAACTCAGGCCCTCCTATCTCCAAACCCAGTGATCTGGGTCACTAAAATATCTAGTTGCTGGGTCTTATGTTTGGATTTGAGAATGTCCATTAGATTTTTTTTAACTTTATAAGGAATCTATTGATATATTAAGAAAATACAACATTTAGGGGCGGCTAGGTGGCATAATGAGTGGAGCACTGGCCCTGGAGTCAGGAGGACCTCAGTTCAAATCCGGCTTCAGACACGACACATTTACTAGCTGTGTGACTTTGGGAAAGTCACTTACTCCCAATTACCCTCCAAAAAGCAAAAAAAAAAAAAATACAATATTTAGCTCTTACTCCTGAAATATGATGGAGAACACTGAGCCTCAACTCAGGAAAATTTGGGTTTAAGTCTTTATTCTTTTATTTGATAGCTGAGTAACCTTGATCAATTGATTTAGGCTCACTACTTCATAAGCTTTCTTTTAACAAATCAGGGGAAAAATTCATCACAGGATGTCAGATTTAATGATGGCATTGAGGAAGATTGGCAACCCTATATTCTGAATTTTATGGAGGGCAAGTAACTTATCCATTGTCTCACATCTAATATATGTCAGTGGTAAGACATGAACTCAGATCTTCTTGATTTCCAGCTCACAGTCTTCCTGTATGTTGCCTTTTGACAATCATTAACATTTACTAAATACCATCAATATGGATGATAGACACTATGTATATTCTCAGTAGTATTTAGGAGATTATAGCAGTTATATATGACATATTATCCCCATAGGACTTCATCTCCCCCATTAGAATGTCAACTCTTCTAAAGGAGTTGCTCTAAAGCAGGGACTGTCATGTTTTATGTGTATTCCCAGCATTTGATACCTGATAAGGACTTCTTGAATTTTTTTCCATTCGTTTGTTCAATCCTTCTTTCCATAACTGCTTAAATAAAGGAAAATTATGCCATCATAAAGTTCTGATTAGGACAGTTTTTGATTACATCTCTGAAAAGGATATCACTGATATAGATACTCTCTTGGATTTTGTACAGCATCCATGCCTTCTCATCAAAACTAATTCTTATTTATTTCCTCCAGTATATTGTCAGAGACTCATATAATTTGATATTTTTGAAGAGACATTAGCAATTATCTAGTCCATACCACAGGCAAAAGGAATCTTTATTATATCTGGCAAGTAGCTATCCTTTCCCTGAAGTCTTCCATGGAGGAGAAAGCCAGTCTTGCATGGAGCATACATTTCTACAGTGTACTGGAGGCCTTTTTCCAAGTTTGCTTCTTTATTTTCATTTTTTTTTACATATCATGGTTACCAATGTAATCTTCAGACTATCCAATTGTCTATTATCCCTTGCTCTTGATATATAAATAACCCAACTCTTTTTTCAGTCACATATTTCCTTGATGACATCTTTCTTCCATTCCTTGCATGTAGGTCATCATTGAGAAAGTCCCTTTGCAAACTTGAAGTGCTATATAAATGTGAGATGTACTATGCTGCTGTCTACTTATAGACACCATATGGTTCTCCATTGTCCTCTAGGACACCCACCACTTTGATTATTTAGAATCATGGTGTTCAGTGATTCACTGTCATATATAAGAATGTCAGGGGAGTGTGGGTGTTAAAAAGATGGGTTTTTGTATGTACCAGAGAGGAGCTTGATGCCATTGTTAATAAAATAATGATAGATATTTATGTGTTCCTTTAGGGTTTACTCAGTATATAGCTGATTCTCAGTCTATTCAGATAACTGCTATTCATTATAGAATATATTATATTGGAGATAGATACAAAAATTGCACACTGTTATAGGCACCCATGTGTTTAATACTGTGTTATAATCAGAATTAATCTATTCATTCAACTCTTTCTTCCTTCTCTGGGACTACCTTTCTTTATCGCTATATAGTGGTTTGCCAATCAAGATGTAGTTACTAAGGGGCGGCTAAGTGGCACAGTGAGTAGAGCACCGGCCCTGGAGTCAGAAGGACCTGAGTTTGGATCCGGCCTCAGACACTTAACACATAGAAACAAAAAACCTAGCCGTGTGACCTTGGCCTCCACAAAAAAAAAAGATGTAGTTATTAGGCATTTATAATGTACCAGCCATCATACTAAGCTCTGGGGATAGAATATATATAGATATAGATATATAGATATATATTCAAATGCATACAGGTCTGCATGTGCACGTGTGTGTATACACACAACAATGTATATGTATGTACATATACATGTATATGTGTAATTTGAAAAGGAAAGTATTAGAATCATGGTGGGAAGAGCAAATGAGAAGGAAACCTACAGAAGGTTGGATTTGAGCAAACCCTTGGAAAATGAAAAAAAAAAGAAATTGTGGAGGTGAGGGTACAGAACATTACATGCCTGAGCAAGAGTGAGTTCAAAAGCACAGAGAAGAAATATGTGTATTTGTATGTATATGTATGCATACATGTATGTATGTGTGTGAGGAGCTTCATATAGGCAGGCCAATGACTGGATTTTAAGGCATTAAGTCATGAGAAAACTGGACAGAAAGGAAGGTTATTAAATGCTTGAATGCCAAACAAAACACTTTAAATTTATTACTATAGTTAATAGGGAGCCACTGCAGCTTATTGAATAGGGGATGTCATGGTTAGAACGATGATTTAGAAAAATCACTTTGACAACAAAGTGGAAGATATTTTGGAGTGGGGAAAGACTGGAGGTAAGGAGACCAGTAAAAAGGCTATTTGAATAACCCAGTTGACAAGTAATGAGGGCTTTAATTAAGGTCACATCTTTAGGAGTGGAGAGATTATATGTGGAATTTATAATGCAGACCTATGTAGGCATATATGTATACACACACACACACACATATATATATGTATATATACACACACATATACACACACATAAAGTGTTTGGCATTTTACAAGACATTAACAACAAAATTTGGTAAGATATTGATTGGATATGTGGAATGTGAGTACAGTCAAGCCAATAAACACTTATTGTGTTCCAATTACTGTATTATGCACTGAAAATATTAATATGAACAAAAAGAGACAATTATTGCTGTCAAAGGGCTTATGTTCTTTTTTCTTTAAATTAATTAAGTTAATTTTTAACATTAACTTCCATAAGATTTTGAGTTTTAAATTTCCTCCACCTCCCTTCCCTCCACCCTCCCCAAGACAGTGTGTAATCAGACAAAGGCTCCACATATACATGATTATCAAACATATTTTTATATTAGTCACATTGTAAAGAAGAATTAGAATGAATGTGAAAAACTTCAAGAAAGAAAAAAAAGGGAGAGCAAATAGGGTGCTTTAATCTGCCTTCAGACTCCATAGTTCTTTCTCTGCATACAGAAAGCATTTTCCATCATGAGTCTTTTGGAGTTGTTTTAGATTCTTGCATTGTTGAGAAGATATATATATATATATATATATACACACACACACACACAAAAAACCATATATGTGTGTGTATCATGAGTCCTTTGGAACTGCCTTGATCAGAGTAGCCAAGTCTTTCACAGTTTATCATCATTACAACATTGTTGTTACTGTCCAAGAAGAACTATGCACACATACATATATGGATATGTGTGTATTTAAAGTTATCTATTGAGACTTCTATTTTTCAGTTCTTTGGGTGCAGATAGCATTTTTCTTCATATGTTGACTTTGGCTATTTATAACAGACATAATAACTTATTCACTGAAAGTCATTCTTAAAGGAGCATTGCTATTAATTTATACTATGGTCTCTTGCTTCTGCTCTTTTTACTCTTCATTATTTCATTCAAGTCTTTCCAAGTTTTTCTAGAATCATTGATCTCATCGTTTCTTATAGCTCAGTAGTATCCCAACAAATCATATATATTATGTAGTTTCAATGATTATCTCTTCTAGTCAATTCTATTTTTTTCTTTTTGCTTTGTCTAAGAGTATGATTGTGTCCAATTCATTTTTTTAACTTCAGTTAAAGCATATTAGATTTTGCTCCAGTCCTGTACTTCCATGTTGTTGATGCCTTTCTCTTTCAAGAGTTTCTCTTATAAACAACATATTATTGGTTTCTAGTTTTTAATCCATTCTACCATCTTCTTCTGTTTTATTCACATACCATTCATATTTATACTTATGATTATTAATTGTGTATTTCCTTCCATCCCATTTCTCTGTCTCTGTCTCTCTGTCTCTGTCTCTCTGTCTCTTTCTCTATCTGTCTCTGTCTCTCTCCCTCTCCTTCTCTCTCTCTCTCTCTCTCTCTCTCTCTCTCTCTCTCTCTCTCTGTCTCTCCTGTTCTTCCTCTAAAGTCTTTTTTGCTGCTAAAAATTCATCCTTTAATCTGTCATTCCTTTTATCACTTTTATCACCCTCTCGTTTCTTATTCCATTACCATTTTCCTATTGGGTAAGTTAGATTTCTATGTACAACTGAGCATATTTCTGTACACACACACACACACACACACACACACACACACACACACAAACACACACACACATTGAATTAGAGCTTACAGGAAACTATAAGTTATCTTGTTTAAGCATCTTATTTTTGAGATGAGGAAACTGAGTCACTGAAAAGCTAAGAGAGCTTCCCATTGCCACACAGCCAATAAGTGTCCTAGGTGAGATCTGAACCCAATTATTCCTAACTTCAATCCACTGTCCACTTTCACATATTGACTTTCCATGCTTTCCAAGAAAGAAATAGGGGTTTTAGAAATCAAGGGACTAAAACTATGGAAGGCTCCTAAAGGTAAAATCTATATTATAGACCCAGTCATAAGAATCATGGAAATTAGAGATAGAAGAAACTTTAGAGATTATTTATTCCCAGCCATTCTTTCATGCTCAAGAGAACTGAAGCCCAAAAAGAAGTGCCTTGCCCGAGGTCACACAGCTAATAGTTTCCAGAGATTTATTGTGAAACTACCCTATATGTGGTTTTTAGAATACAAAGAGCAGTAAAGCTGATACTGGTTAAAAATAAATATAGGAGGGGTGGCTAGGTGGTACAGTGAATTCCTGCCTTCCCCCTTCAAAAATTAAAAAAGAGAGCAAATAAAAAAATATAGGAATGATAAGTAGCACCTATTGAAATATTGATAAATAAATATGAAACAAAATTTATTAAAATAAGTAGTTGCTATGCTTTTAAATATCTTGTTCTTACCTGACTTTTCTTCCTAAATATATAAAACACAGTACTATTTTACATTTGCTGAAGCGTAATCATAAAAGATTTAAAAGTGATTTTGATAAGCTGTTTTATTGGATATTACTATGTGTGGTCAGTTTGTTGCTCTTGCATACAAAACATATACATATTTTATATGGGGTCTCCCAAAACTCTTAGTTTACAAAGGTTTTGTTTGTTTGTTTGTTTTTCTTTTTGGAGGGGGGAAGGCAGGGCAGTTGGGGTAAAATGACTTGCCTGAGGTCAGACAGCTAGTAAGTGTTAAATGTCTGAATCTGTATTTGAACTCAGGTCCTCCTGACTCCAGGGCCAGTGCTCTATTCACTGAGCCACCCAGCGGCCCCAATTTATGAAGTTTTAATAGGCCATTTGTCTAGATATCAAAAGACCAGGTTTCTGATCCTAGTTTTTCCAACAAGTTAATGTGTTAGTTGAAGAAGTTAATTAACCTCTTTATTCCTCATTATCCTCATTTATGAAAAGATAGACTTGGAACTGCATGACCTCTGAGGTCCCTTCTAGTTTTATATCTATGATCCTATGAGTATGAGCTCTGGAAAATACATTATAGTCTTTAAATTCTATGAATCTCTGTGAAAGATTTTCCTATAACTTTTAATTGATTCATTTACTCTTCAGGCATCTGTAATTTCATCAGCATGAGTAACGTCAAAAAGCATTTATTAATTGTCTCCTACATGGTAGACCATGTGTCAAGGTATGGGGGTATAAAAAGAAGCAAAAAACAGTCTGCCATCAAGAAGCTCACAGTCAGAGTTTAATCATGCAAATCTACATATAAATATATTGATTACAAATGATTAAGGAGGATTGGAAAGGGCTTCTTGAAGAAGATAGGACTTCAGCTGTATTTTGAATTAAACCAAAGAAGTCAGGAGCTAGAGATGAGGAAGGAGAGTTACAGGAATAGGAGTGGCCAGTGAAAATCCATGAAACTGCAAGACAGAGTAATTCATGTAAAGAATTGCAATGATGGCAATACCACAGGATATGTGGAGGGAGGGCAGAGTATAAGAACACTGGAAAAGCAGGAAAGTTATTTAAGAATAAAGAGATTTAAGAATCAATTAAAGTTTGAATTGTATATTTATTTCCCTAGAGATAAGAGAACCATCAGAGTTTACTGAGTAAGGAAGAGATCTGGTTGTACCTTCTTTATGAACCTGGGTGACCTCCATTTTGCCCTCTGGTTCTAAAACATCAGGGCACTTTTCTTTGAGAATTTTTTTTTAAAGCAATTGGGGTTAAGTAACTTGCTCAAGGTTACACGGCTAGTCATTATTTATGCGTGGGTGCTCATTTTCTGAGGCCGGATCTGATCTCGGGTCATCCCAACTCCGAGGCCGGCGCTCTTACTCACTGCGCCACCTAGCCGCCCCTTTAGGGCAATTGGGGTTAAGTAACTTGCCCAAGGTTACACGGCTAGGTTTTTTTTGTTTGTGTGGATTAAGTGTCTGAGGCCGGCTCCGAACTCAGGTCCTTCTGACTCCAAGGCCGGAGCTCTATTCACTGAGCCACCTAGCCGCCCCTCTTTGAGAATTTCTTGAAGGATAATTCCTAGGTTCTTTTTTTTTTTTTAATCATGGCCTTCAGGTAGTCCAATAATTTTTAAATTATCACTTTTGTATCTATTTTCTAGGTCAGAGGTTTTTCCTGTGAGATATTTTACATTGCCTTCTATTTTTTCATTTGTTTGGATCTATTTAATAGTATCTTGATTTCTCATAAAGTCACTTGCTTCCATTTGCTCCAATCTAATTCTGAAGGAATGATTCTCTTCAGTGAGCTTTTGAGATTCTTTTTCAATCTGGCAAATTTGGCTTTTTAAGGCATTCTTCTCTTCATTACCTTTTTGAAAAGCCTCTTTTGTCATTTGAGTTTGTCTATTTTTAAGGTGTTATTTTCTTCAGTCAGGTTGTTGACTCTCTTGTCATGATTTTCTTGTGTCTTTCTCATTTCTCTTCCCAATTTTCCCTCCCCTTCTCTTATTTGGTTTTCAAAATCCTTCTTAAGCTCCTCTATGGCCTATAACCAATTCATGTTTTTCTTGGAAGCTTTTGGCACAGGAGTTCTGACTTCACTGTCTTCCTCCTGTTCCATGCTTTGATCCTTTTAGTCCCCAAAATAGGAATCTAAAGTTGAATTGCTGAGCTTCCTTTGCTTGCTCATGTTGCCACTCAATTACTTGACTTTTGAGCTTTTTGCCACAGTAGGACTCTGCTTTCAGAGAGGAGAGCTTTGTCCCAAATTGCTGGGGTTTTCGCAGCTGCCAGAGGTATCAGTTAACTGTCCTCCCTGAAGCCTCTACCTGTTCTGGCACCTGGTCACACGCCCCAGGACCTCTACCCTAGATAGCAATCCAGATCCAAGCAGGTTAAAATAAGAGCAATTACCTCTCAGACTGTTCACTTGGTCTCCCGACAATCTATAGGCCAGGAGCTCTGAAGCAGCCATGTGGCAGTGGCTGCCCCGCCAGCTGCTTCTTCCCCTGGGGGCAGTGGCTGGAGTACTCTCCCAGGCCCCTATTCCCAAAGTCCATGCTGACCTCTCACTTTGTCTTTGACAATTATGGGTTGCTAATTCTGGAAACCGCCACAGCTGCTGGTGATCCATTCTCCTAAAGTCCTTCCAGCCAAGTCTGGTAGGGAACACCCTGGGGCTAAAATCATGGGCTTATGTGCAGCTGGGCTCTACTTCCAGCAGGCTGCAATAGACACTTCTTGTCAGCTTTCTGGGCTGTCTTCAGTGGGAGATTTGTTTCTCTCTGTCACTTTGTGGGTTCTGTAGCTCTAAAGTTTGTTTAGACACATTTTTTATAGGTACTTGAGGTTGTTATGGGGAGAGATCATGGGAGTTTTCCTACCTCTACACCACCATCTTGGCTCCTCCCCCTCCATAAATAATCTTTTTGGTAAACATACATTTTACATTCAAACAATGTAGCCAGCCCATTGGAGTTGTGCTCTTTGAAGTAGAGTTTTAATGATTGGCAGTTTAGTTTGAGAAAAGACCTCAATGTCTGGTATCTTATCTTGCCAGATGATTTTCAGAATCTTCTTAAGACAATTCAAATGGAAGCAATTCTGTCTCCTGGCATGACATTGTTACTGTCTAGGTTTCACAGGCATACACCAATGAGATCACTCCAATAGCTCTATAGACCTTCAGTTTGGTAGTCAGTCTATTATATCTTTCCTCCCGCATTTTCCTTTGGAGTCTGCCAAAGGCTGAGCTAGGTCAATCTCCTCAATTTCATTCCTGAAAAGGACACTACCAAGGTAAATGAATTTATTCATTTTATTTATTTATTTATTTATTTTATTTTATTTATTTATTTATTTATTTATTTTATTTATTTATGAATTTATTCACTGCATTCAAAACTTCTCCAGTTGCTGAATCCAATGGTTTCACATATGGGTGGGTGATGGAGCACCTATGTTTTCTTGGTGTTAATTGTTAGGCCAAAAGTAGCACAAGCAACAGAGAATCAATCTATACTTTGTTGTGTCTCAGCTTCCAAGGCTGCAGAGAGCACACAATCATCTCCTAACAGAAAATCATTCTCCATCACTACCTCTACTTTGGTCAGAAAGGGCTGAGGAACAGTTAATATGTCAATATGGTATTTTCGGCCCAACTCCAGGAGAAATGCCAGGAGCAGAAAAGAGGTTTGTGCACAATTTTGTAGATCTGAGCAAGACCGTTGATACTCTCAGTCATGAGGGCTTATGGAAAATTATGTCAAAATTTGATTGCCCTGAGAAGTTCATTAACATTATACATTAATTTCACAATGGCACACTTGCCTGGGTTCTGGATATTGGATAATACTCTCATGCTCTCCCAGTGACCAGCGGAGTGAAAAAAGACTGCATGCTTGCTGTGTGCTTTGAAACTCAAACTCTTATAAAAATGAATGTTGAAAACTTTATATATAATTGAAAAAATAATATTAAGGGGAAAAAAGAATAGCCAAATTCATCTGGAATAACAAAAGTTAAAAAGTATCAAAGGAAGCAATAGAAAAACTATGAAAGAGAGTGGTCTAGGAGTACCAGATATCAAGCCTTATTATAAGGTGGTAATCATCAAAACTCTCTGGTACTATCTAAGGAGAAGAAAAAAAATATGTTGGAGCAACAGAATAGATAGGGCACACAATTTTGTAGTTGAGTTATTTCAGTCATATCCAATTTTTCATGTCCTGTTTCAGGTTTTTCTAGTCAAAGATACTGATAAGGTTTGCCTCTTTCATCTCCAGCTCATGTTACTGAAGAAAAGCAAAAAAGGTTAAGTGACTTTCCCAGGGTCACACAGATAGTGTGTTTGAGGCTAGATTTGAACTCAAGACTTCCTGACTAAGCCCTGCACTCTATCAATTTCACCACCTAGCTTCCCTTAGGTAAGCCATATACATTAGTAGATAACTATAGAAATATAATATTGGATAAATACAAATGTCCCAGCTCTTGGAGTAAGAAATCATAATTTGACAAAATTGCTAGAAAACAAGAAAGCAGTTTAAAAGAAACTAGGCATAAACCAAAATCTCTTTGAACAAGTGACTTAGCCTCTGGGTTTCTCATTTTCCTCATCTATAAAATTAAGGGATTAGACTGGATACATTATAAGGTCTCTGGCCACTATAAATCTTTGGTCCTATATAATTGCAAGATTGGCATTTTTGACCTAATATAAGATCTACCTAAAAATGAAATGAGTTACATTAGGAAGTAGCAAGCTCCCCATCACTGGATTTGATAAAAAAAAAGGCTGAACAACTGCTTTTGGTGGAATTTTGTAGCTGGGGAAATTTATCAGGAAGGGGTTATACTAGATAATACTATTTTATCTCCTTTTCACCTCAATGATCTATGAATCTATGATTTATTTAAGTACTTAAAGAGTAGCAATGACCTTCAATTATAGTATATTATGCAATAATCTGATTTCATTTCCACCAAATCACACATATAAGCCTGTAAAATAAAATGAATTTTCATTCAGAATCATTGTGCATTAGTGAAGAAGGATTGCTAATATAACTTTACTTGTACACTGAAGTCATCAAAGTAATATTGTAATTTACAAAGGGAAGACAATTTTCTCTCTGCTACAAATTAGCAAGGGTTATGGAAGAGTATTTCTTTTTTTTTTCATTTTCTAATGACAGTGGAGGGGTTTGAGGTAAAAAAAGAATGACACCTTCTGCATGGTCACTCTCTCTTCTTTAGTACTACAATCAATCAATAGGCATTTCTTAAGCATCTACTATGTTCCAATCACTGTGGTAAGCATTGAGGATTCAAAAAGAAGTAAAAGACAGTTCCTGCCTTCAAGGAGCTGGCAGTCTAATGAGGAAGATCACACGAAATCAAATATATGTGTATATATATATATATATATATATATATATATATATATATATATATATACAAAGCATCTATATTCTGAATATAGAATAATTAGTAGAGGGAAGAAACTAGAATTTAAAGGTCCTGGAAAAGACTTCTAGTAAAAGATAAGATTTTAGTTGTGACTTAAAAGAAGCCAGAGGAGTCAGTAGGTGGAGGTGAGTAGGGAGAGTATCCTGTGCATGGGAGACAGTGAGAGAAAACAGCAGGAGGCAATACATGGAATGAGATGTTCAAGAAACAGCCAGGAACCTAAGTGTCACTGGCCTAAAAAGTCACTCCATATAAGTCTTAGATTCCCAGTGATGGTTAAGTATGGATTATCCCCTTCTTACCTTATTTTTATGATCAACACTTTTGCTCTACTCTTCTGCCAGCTGTAATATTGGGACTGCACTAAGCAAGCTTGTTTCTGAGCTTGTAAATAAGTTTTGCTTCGTGTTTGGAATCCTCAGTGGTTGACTGAGCAGTAAGATCAAGGTCAGCACATCTAGGCTTTGAAGGCAACATTGTGAATTTGAAAGGTCCTGATATCCTGTATCCATTGAGTAAAGCCAAGGCCTTGGAATAGAGATGACTTGGGTTTGAATTATACCTCAAACACTATTGGTGTGACCCTGCCGTGTCACAACTTCCTGAACCTCAATTTCCTCATCTTCAAAATGAAGAAAATAAACACACCTACCTCATATGATTATGCAAATTACTTTGCAAACCTAAATGTGCTATATAAACACTGTTGCTGGTATCTTCTTGATCATCATTATCATTATTATTTTTTAAACAAATGCTTTATTAATTTCTGTTTTACATCACTCATTTCTGCCAGATTTTGAGTTACAACCATTTCCCCCCCCCCGTTATTCCCCTACCCAACCTCCCAGAATAGCAGTCCCACAAGATATTGCTTCCTCCAATCTGCTCTCTCCCATACCCCCTTCGACTTTTCCATTAGAGAAAGGTGAATCTTTGTGTCCCAATGCCTGCACATCTTATCTCCCAATTACAAGCAAAAGGGTATTAATAATAGTATTTATATATATTTGAAACATTTAATGTTAAGACCTCGAATTTCAGATCCATTTCCTTCCTCACTTGTCACCCATTCCCTCTGGGGAGATAAGTAATTCAGTATATGTTGTACATGTCTAGCTATGCAAAATATTATCATAGTAGATATAATGTACAAGGCTGCTTATAATTCCCTCCCACTCATCCCAACCCCCCACCTGGTCTATTCCCTACATGATCATGCCCCTCTTCTATAGTGGGTACTTCCAACCTCCCCTCCCCCCAAGGATGCCCTCCCATCCATCATCCCTCCTCTCACCCCCCTTTCCCCTATTCTGCTGCAGGTTGAGATATCCCATTTAGTATGTATGTGATTCTCTCCCTGAACCAAATTCAATGAGAATGTGGTTTTGCCTTTTTTGCCTACCTATTCTCCCCCTCCCTTGCAACCACTTCCCCTTGCTTCTTCTACATGACATAGTTTACCCTACCCTGTCTCTCCCCATCTCCTCTTGCCACTTTCCTCTCTCACCTCATAATTTCATCCCTTGAGTATTCTCCCTTCCCAAAAAATTCAACCTATGCCCTCTATCCATATATAACTGTAACCATATACACACACATTCACATATGTATTCATATGACCACACCCCCTTCTTCCATTATTTTCATAGTGAGAAAGATATCATCAGTCACAGTTATTGCTTTTCCATATAGGAATGTAAATAGTTCAACTTTGATAAGTTCCTTTTGATTTCTTTTCCCTGATTACCTTCTCAGGCATCTCTTCCTTCTTGTGTCTGGATGTCAAATTTTCTATTCAATTCTGGTTTTTTCCTCAAGAATGCTTGAAAGTCCTCTATTCCACTGAATGACCATATTTTCCCCTGAAACAAAATACTCAGTTTTGCTGGGTAGGTGACCCTTGGGTTCAGTCCCAGTTCTTTTGCCCTCTGGAATATCATATTCCATGCCCTTCGATCCCTCAGTGTAGAAGCTGCCAGGTCCTGGGCTATTCTGATTGTGTTTCCACAATATTGAAATTGTTTCTTCCTGGCTGCTTGTAGTATTTTCTCCTTGATCTGGGGATTCTGGAACCTGGCTATAATATTCCTGGGAGTTTTCTTTTTGGGATCTTTTTCAGGAGGTGATCAGTGGATTCTTTCAACCTCTATTTTGCCCTCTGGATCTAAAACATCAGGGCAATTTTCCTTGAGAATTTCTTGAAGGGTGATTTCTAGGTTCTTTCTTTGATCATGGCTTTCAGGTAGTCCAATAATCTTTAAATTGTCTCTCCTGGATCTATTTTCCAGGTCAGTGGTTTTTCCCATGAGATATTTCACATTGTCTTCTAATCTTTTGTTTGTTTGGATCTGCTTAACAGCATCTTGATTTCTCATAAAGTCATTAGCTTCCATTTGCTCCAGTCTAACTCTGAAGGAATGAATCTCCTCAGTGAACTTTTGAGATTCTTTTTCCACCTGGCAAATTCGCCTTTTTAAGGCATTCTTCTCCTCATTGCCCTTTTGGGCCTCCTTTGCCATTTGAGTTAGTCTATTTTTTTTTTTTTGGAGGGCAATTGGGGTTAAGTAACTTGCCCAAGGTCACATGGCTAGATTTTTGTTTGTGTGTGCATTAAGTGTCTGAGGCCGGAACCGAACTCAGGTCCTTCTGACTCCAGGGCCGACGCTCTACTCACTGTGCCACCTAGCCACCCCTTTTCAATTTTTTTTTTTTGAGTTAGTCTACTTTTTAAGGTGTTGTTTTCCTCAGTCAGGCTATTGATCCTCATTTCATACTTTTCCTGCATCCTTCTCACTTCTCTTTCCAATTTTTCCTCCACTTCTCTTATTTGATTTTTACAGTCCTTCTTAAGGTCCTGAAACCCACTCATGTTTTCCCCTGGGGATTTTGGAGCAGGACTTCTGACCTCACAGTCCCTTTCCCGCTCTATGCCCCCCAAATAGGAGTCTAGGGTTGCATTTTTCTGTTTCCTTTGCCTTGGCATGTTGCCACTTAATTACTTGACTTTTGGGCTTGTTACCACACTATGGCTTTAAGGCTAGATAGAGGAATTTTCATCCCGAAAGTGTGGGGGGCAACTTCCGTTTCTGGCAAGCTGTAAACCCACCCACGACTTCCACCCTAGATCACAATCCAGATCCAGGGAGGTTAAAGCAAGAGAGATTACCCCCCCAAGACTGATCGCTGGATCTCCCTACAATTAATTGCAGGCCGGGAGCTGGAGCTGCCTCTGAAAACTACAAAATGGCGTTTGTCCTCAGTGGCTTCTAGCCCCCAGGGGAGGAAGCCGACACATTCCCCAAATACTGGTCCCAATGTCCATAGGACACTAACCTCTTACTTTTTCCTAGGAGTGTCTATGTTGATAATTCTGGAGTCGCCACAGCCGCTGGTGTTCTGGGGTCTCTCCAGCTGGCTGCTGGCCCTGCCACCCTGGGGCTAAAACCTCGGCTCACCGGGACCTGGGCTCCGCTCGGCTCGACTCCCCGCACTGCTCGCTGCTGGCTCCCACAGAGCTTCGCTGGGCCTTCCTGCAAGGCTGCTGGGCTGTCCTCAGCGGGAGTTTAGCTTCTCTGTGTCATTCTGTGGGTGCTGGGGCTCCAGAAGTAGTTCAGAGTCCTCTTTTATATAGTTTGGGGGAATCTGGGGCCAGAATGGCTTGGATGAGCTGTTTCTACTTCACCACCTTGGCTCGGCCCCCATTATCATTATTATTAAGCTAATTATAGCCTAAGGAATATTCTTCATTGGAAATAAAATTACTGCAACTAGAGGAAGAGCCCAAACTCCTATCTTGATTTGGACCTTGAGAAATACAGTGCAGAGCTGAGGTGAAATTCAAAATACCTATTCAGCAGGCCTGTAAATCTGTAAATAACCTTATGCTGAGATGAGGTTTAAGTATCAGCCTTCCAGCAGATTTAACTGTAGATAAAGTGAAATTACTGAATCTTATTTCAAGCTAGTCTTTTAATGGACACTTTTTCAGATGTAGTATTTGTTTTGTATGTAGAAATTAAATACCTGTTCAAACATGATTCATATTATACATTCATATTGTACATTCATTTTACTCCCCCCTTCAGGGAGACCTGACAGAAGTCATAAACCTTAACTTTAACTAATTGTTCACAGGGTGTTAGGATGTGTGTGTGTGTGTGTGTGTGTATGTGTGTGTGTGTGTATGTGTGTGTGTGTGTGTGTGTGTGTGTTTGCGCTAAACTGAAGACAGGGACCCTAATTCTCTTTCTTTAGAAGTCAGGCTCATTCAGGAATGTATCTGGTCCAATAATATTCATGGCTCGGGTGCATTTTTTTTTTGTGGAGGGGCTTGGGTAGCCCCTTAGCTGTAAAACTAAAACAAAAACAAAATCAAATATAAAAACACCAGAACCCAGAAAATGAAACCTATGATCAGTCTACACTCATTTTCAGAAACCTGAAATGAGATTCTTGCTGAAGAGTACCTGAAAATTTCTATAATTTTCTATCTTCTAAAATACAGTAGATTTACAAGGTCAATTGCCCATCTGTGCATGAGAAGCATTGCAATTATTTTTCTGCCTCTGAAATATTGTAGGTTTTTAAGGTTCATGCACTTCTTGATAAGCTGCTATTTTCCTCATTTAAAACAGAGCAAAAGTAACAATCTGGAAGTGGAGATTTAATTACACTATAAGTCCCAAAGGGAAATATATTTCATATTATATTTTCTTTAAATTAGAAATAATATTTCAACTGAATTTTTAATAATTTAAATATTCATGTAACGGTATTTCCTTAAAACAGCTATATGACCTGCAATTGCATTACTTTTCTGCTCTTCCTTCCCCCCTTTTATGGACTGAATCATTCATTTTATTGGTGGAGGGAAATGCTTATGAGATTTCCTTAACCATTGCCATTTGGCAAACACCCTCTCCACTATACCATTCTGAATATCAGTAGAAAATTCATTTTTAAAAATATCTGGGCAAGGGATTAAAATGTAATCTAAATTTTTTTTATCAGAAGTATTTGTTTAGCTCATTTCCTACAGTATAAGCTTTTATTCAGGTAAATAGGTAATATTTGCTTCTATTACAGGTTTAGATTTTTGTCTTAGTGATTTTTAACATTTAAAGAACATTACCCAAATGCCTTACTCTACATTCTGTCATGATAGTTCACTGTTCACTGTACAAAGTGTCTCTTACAAAGACAAGCTGGATTTAAGTGCTGAGAGACCATGAAGAATAATGTGCTAGATCGGTGAGTAGAAGAGAGGTGAAGAACTTGTGGCCTCCAGGTCACATGTGGAATTCTAGGTCCTTGGTTACAGCCTTTCGACCAAGTCCAAGTTTTACAGAAGAAATCCATTGATTGAGTGCATTTGTTCTGTGAAGTTTGGATTCAGTCAAAGGGCCAAACTTGAGGACCTAGAGGGCCACATTTGACCTTGAGGCCACTGGTTCCCGACCCCTGTTTTTCAAATAATAGTGTATAAGAAGAGTCATAAATAGGGAATCTAGAGATCTAGGTTCTAGTATAAACTTTTCTAATGCCCATGTGACATTTTTGTGAGTTATTTAACATAATGATTTCTGTGTCCTCACCTGTATACTATATTCTCCATTGATAACATGTAGTACACTATTGGGTAGGGATAATGATCAGGGAAGTGGGAAAGCTATAAGATTTGCATTGAGGGTGGGGACTTCACCAACTGTTGTGTCTTCTTTTTTTGAAAGAAAAGTGATAATAAAGTCAAGGGTCAGAGTCTCACACTTGTCACCTAATCTGTCCTTTTGCTTCGGTTTTAGTAATTTATTATTTATTTGTTATTTATTTCAAGTAATTATTTATTGTGTTATTTATTTCAAGTAAATAAACATTGTGTTATTTATTTCAAGTAAATAAACAGACCAATGAAAGCTTCATGGAGGATATCATACCTACACTGGGCCATGAAGGAAGAGTAAAGGATTAAATATTCATAAATGGATGAGGAATGGAATAAAATGAAGGAAGGGAGGGATATTTATTATGCCCTTACTGTGTGCCAGTCAATGTGTTTAGTGCTTTACAAATCTTATCTCATTTTATCTTCTCAACAGCCCTGGGAAGAAAGTGTACCTAACTTACAGTTGAAGAAACTGAGGCAGAAAGAGGTTAAGTGCTTTAGCCAGGGTCAAACAGCTAGTAAATTTCTGAGGACAGATTTTTTATTTAAATCTGCCTGATTCCAGGCCCAGGAGCTCTATCTACTATACCACCATTGTGTCAACAGGAATACAGAGAAAAAACAAAACAAAACAGAATATCCATGGTCTCAAGGAGTTTGTATTTTATTAAACATGGTTTATGCCACAGTTCAGGTGTTAATAGGACTGTGGGAATGGGGAATCTCTTTATATGAAGTTTTGGAATACTATCCTCACCTACTATCAATTTAGTATAGTCAATGTGACTTTCCTGAGACCAAACAATTCATTTATTAATTTAGAAACCTATCTTTCTGTGTTCCTAAGACAATGGAGATCCATTCATAATATGACCTGGTTATCTAAACATATCTGTGAGGAAAATAAACTAAGGGAATGGATCTGAGCCAATCAGATTTTGAGGGTACTTTGTCTTTGATGAATTTGTGACCCAGAATATTCCAAGCTGGCTTCTGTCTGACAAAATAGATACAAGATATCTCTTTTCATTATTTAATGTTTATGACAGCTAGGAAAGAAGTAAGAATACTTTGAGGTATGGTTTTTTATCATGCAATCTCTAGTTGGCTTGTCTTCAGGATATTGTGCCTGACTTGTCAATCAGATTTTGGTTTAATCACAGATAAATTCAGATATAATTGAAATTTTTCTTTACATAAAAATATGGATTTTTTTGGTACCACTGGGAAAATGTACTTGAGATCACGATATTTAGAACTAAAACATGTTAAAGCAAAAAAAAAAAAGTATTATGTTAATGTATAACACAAATCCTTTATTTGCAAACCAACACAGTTATTCTGTAATAAGAAAAAAGTTCATCTGTGTGGTCATGTCCAAAACTTACAGATATCGGCCCTGAGAGGAATGTCGGGGATCGAGAGACATTATAGAAGAATAACTGTGACAGGAAGTTCTTTGGATCTACCCGTTTCCTGGTCTAATATGTATATTTTCCTCATAAGTGATTTGACTAGGGGTTATATAGATAGAATTCACTTTGCTAATGTTTTAGGGAGAATGATTTCTTCCTCACTTCCTTTTTTTTCTCAGTTAATGCATACTGGATATATCTTATCAATCAATACTTTACTAGTAGAGTATTACTCTCCAGGTAATGGAACAAGTCAACTCTGTTGCTATAATACTGATAATTTTACAAAATGTTTTCCTTGGGACCTCAGGTAAATTTTAATAAGCTAGTTTATCTACCATCATATCTTTAATATTTTCTCTAATCTAATTTGTGTAGCAGTAATTATCAAGTGGTTGGATACTATTTGGAAAGAACCCATTGAGTTTCAATCTCTCAACCAATGAAGATATTCTTGAAAACTTTGACATTCCCATCCACTGGCATATCCCTTCTCTCACTCCACTAAATAATAAAGGGAAAACTCACTTGATTATCAATCAAAGTGAAAAAGAATCTGGGGATTTTATTTGGTTCAAAATCAGTCAGCTGTAATGAATAAGTCATGGTGTGAGCAGTATTGAGCTAGGTGCTGGATATAGAAAGAAAATTTAAATGATCTCTCATCTTTGAGAGGTAATATTTCATCAAGATAGACAACATGTATGTATGTGTGTTTTCATTCATATAACACTGTTTAAAATATATATATATATATATATATATATATATATATAATATTGTTCTATTTGATCCTCACTGACCCCAGTACACCCCTGGTTAGTGCACTTTCTATTAAATCCTCATTAGCTTTATTAAGATAAACAATGGCATAGTAGAGTGAGTCTAGAAAGAAGTTAACCTGTTTTGTGTCATAGTCCCCTTTGGCTGCCTGGTGAAGGCTATGGACCCCTTCTCAAAATAATATTTGTAAATGTATAAAATAAAGCAATTCACAAAGAAAAATAATTGTATAGAAATATAGTTATCAATTTAAAAAACCCCACAGACTCCAGGTCATGAACTCCTGCTTTAGAAGAAAGTGAAAAGATGGGAAAAGGACCTAAAAACAGTATCCAAGGGTAAGTTAATGGAAATGGAGATGTTTAATCTTCTGAAGAGAAGAGGTGGAAAGGAAGCAGTAACCTCCCTGAGCTCCTCAGTCACTAAGTCTCAAAGGGTGAATCTGAACAGATTCTGGAGTGAGGGAGCCCGCTAGAAGACAGAATGTGGCAGAGTCCAACCCAGGAGGTTGCCCAGTGTGTCCAGACAGGATGAGTGCAGAGTGCATGGAGTCTGCACAGCTCAGACCTAAGAGCAGACAAGCAGACTACACCAGAGAGAGAAAAAGCCTCAGCCTGAAGACTCACCAAGGACAAATCACAGTCATCTCCCCTTCATCTCACTAAGGGACTGGAAGGGTCATTGGAGCCAGGTAGGAGAGTCGGGCCCCCAGGGGAGAGAGTGACTTCTCTGGCTGCATATGGCCCCCAGCCTGGAAGGTTAGAAACTGCCTGCCTGTATAATAGAGGGGTTGAAATGGCAAAGTAAATTCTAGCTGTTCCAATCCTTCCATCCCTCTTTCATGAAGCAGAAAACCCAAAGATAAGTCTCCCACCCAGATTGAAATTCCAAGTTAATGGAAATAGCCCCAGGCTTGAGAGTCTCCAAGAAGGGGTGTAACTGAGACAGCCAGGAGTCTGAAGAGAAGAGAGGGAGAGGTCTCAATAAGCCCCACCTCACCTCACCAACAAAAGCCTATTTCTAGGCCAGGGTTACAGAGGCAGAAATCTGAAGTGGTCAGAAGCACCCCCACCTACACATCTACATGCCTCACTGACTTCCCTAACTTAGTCATAAACCAGGCACCCAGAGGTATTCAAAGTCAAGGATCAGGCCCTAAACTCATAGCCTGAGAAACTAAAAAAACAGGAAATCCCAATGGGAAGGAAGGAAGCTGAGAAGGAGAAGGGGAAGGCAAGAAAGTCTATTTGAGCCTACTATGTAGGGCAAGAACAACAAAATACATATGACAATATAGATTCTCTACCCACACCTGAGACCACAGAAGGAAACATGATCTGGTCTCAAGCCCAAATAGCATTCCTGGAGGAGCTTAAGAAAAATTTTAAAGGCAAAACCAGGGAGGCAGTGACCAACTTGGAAAAAAGTCTCAGTGAAGTAATTGGAGAAAACACACCCCTAAAAAAGGAACTTCAAAAACTAACTGAAGACCACAATTTGCTAAAAATTAGCAACAAACAAACTGAAACTCAGAACTCTATGACGCAGCAAGAGTCAATCAATCAAAACAAGACGATCAAAAAATTGGAAGAAAATGTAAAATATCTCACTGGACAAATAACTGACTTAAGAACAGATCCAGGAGAGGCAACCTAAGAATTATTGGTCTACCAGAAAGCCATGATGAAAAAAGCAGCCTAGACAACATCCTCCAAGAGATTGTCAAAGAAAACTGTCCTGAGGTCCTGGAATCAGAAGATAAAATAGCTATCAATAGAATTCACCAGACTCCTCCTGAGAGAGATCCCAAACTGAAAACTCCAAAAAATATAGTAGCCAAATTCCAGAATTACAAGATTAAAGAAAAAATTCTGCAAGCAGCCAAAAAGAAACAATTCAAATATCGTGGAACTACAGTTAGGATCACACATTACCTAGCAGCTTCTAAATTAAAAGAATGGAGGGACAGGAATTTGATATTACATAGGGCAAGAGAGCTAGGACTACAACCAAGGATTAACTACCTGGCAAAACTGAGCATAATCTTTCAGGCAAGGAGATGGTCGTTTAATGAAATAAGGGACTTCCAGACTTTCCTGATGAAAAAGCCAGAGCTCAATGGAAAATTTGATCTCCAGTTACAAGACTCAAGAAACACATAAAAAGGTAAACAAGGGAAACACAGACTCACATATGCATAAGTGCACACACCCACACCCATGAACACACGCTCATTACATGGGATGCAACAAGAGCAACATGTTCACATCCCTATACGTGGAGCTGATATCTGTTAATATTCGAAATCTTTATGATTATCATGACCTTCAAAAGGGTTACACTTAGATAGAGGGTGTGGGTATGAATGCACTAACCAGAAGTCTAAAAAAAAACTATTAAGGGGATCAAAGGGACTTTAATGGGAAAAAGGAAAGTATGAGATAGGAAAAGGTAAAATATGCTGTCTGAAGAGGCATCAAAACACACTATAGAAGAGGGGAAAGAAAAAGGGAGAGGAGCATCATTTAAACACTATTTTCACTGGTTCTAGTTCAAAGACGGATCAACTCAATCAGGGAAGTTTCAGATTCAAATGTGAATAGACACATAAATTCATTAAATAGAGGAAAAGGAGGGAGGGAGAGGAGCACTGTTTGAAATTTACTCTCATTGGTTTAGAATCAAATGGGGAGTAATTTACTATGATAAGTATCAAAATTTATTGTCTCCTATAGATAGTGAAAGGGTAAGAGGGGGGTGAAAAAGAGGAGACTAAAGGGGGTTTAGAAGGGCGGGAAGTAGTAGTAAATGGAGAGGGTAAGTTAAGAAGGGGGGTCACTGGGTGGGAACACTGAGGGAGGGGGCAGTCAAAAGGGAAAACTTCAAGGAGGGGAAGGCAGAAGGAAGAAACAAGAACATAAACAGGGGAGGGAATAGGATGGAGGGGAAGAGACAGATAGTCATTATTACTGTGAATGTGAATGGGATGAACTCTCCCATAAAACAGAGGCAGATAGCAGAATGGATTAAAAAACATAATCCTACAATATGCTGTCTACAAGAAACACATTTGAAACAAAGGGATACCCACAGGGTAAGGGTAAAAGGTTGGAGTAAAATTTATTATGCCTCAGCTAAAATTAAAAAAAAAAAAGCAGGGGTAGTGATACTTAACTCAGATAAAGCAATAGAAAAAATAGATCTAGTTAAAAGAGAGAAGGAAGGAAACTATAATCTACTAAAAGGCACCATCAAGAATGAAGCAATATCACTACTTAATATATATGCACCAAGTGGTGTAGCATCCAGATTCCTAGAGGAGAAGTTAAAGGAATTAGAGGAACAAATAGATAGCAAAACCATACTAGTGGGGGACCTTAATCTCCCCCTCTCTGAACTCGATAAATCTAACCTCAAAATAGACAAGAAAGAAGTTAAGGAGGTGAATAGAATCTTAGAGAGACTAGATATGATGGATCTCTGGAGAAAACTGAATGGGGATAAAAAGGAATTTACTTTCTTTTCAGCAGTGCATGGTATATACTCAAATATAGACCATATACTAGGGCATAAAAACCTCACAATCCAATGCAAAAAGGCAGAAATATTAAATGCATCATTCTCAGATCATGATGCAATAAAATTATATGCAATAAAGGGCCAGGGAAAAATAGACTAAAAATTAATTGGAAATTAAACAATTTAATCCTAAAGAATGGATGGGTCAAACAAGAAATTATAGAAACAATCAACAATTTCATTCAACAGAATGATAATAATGAGACGGCATACCAAAATTTGTGGGATGCACTAAAGGCAGTTCTCAGGGGAAGTTTTTTATTCCTGAGTGCATACTTAATTAAAGCAGAGAGAATGGAGGTCAATGAATTGGACATACAATTGAAAAAGCTAGAAAAAGAACAAATTGAAAATCCCCAATTTAGTATTAAATTAGAAATATTGAAAACCAAAGGTGAGATTGATAAAATTGAAATTAAGAAAACTATGGAATTAATAAATAGAACTAAGAGCTGGTTTTATGAATAAATTAACAAAATTGATAGACCCTTAGTCAATATGATAAAAAAGAAAGAAGAAAACCAAATTATTAGTATCAAAAATAAAAAGGGTGAATCTACCTCCAATGTAGAGGAAATCAAAAACATAATGAGGAATTATTTTTCCCAATTGTATGCACAGAAATATGACAATCTTAATGAAATGGATGAGTATTTACAAAATCACAAGTTGCCCAGATTAACTGAAGAGGAAGTGAATTACCTAAATAACCCCACCTCAGAAAAAGAAATCAAACAAGCCATCAATGAACTCCCTAGGAAAAAATCTCCAGGGCCAGATGGGTTTACTAGTGAATTTCTAACAAACATGTAAAGAACAATTGATTCCAATACTCTACAAACTATTTGGGAAAATTAGTGACGATATATATATATATATAATAAAAATGACAATTTTACCCAAACTAAACTATATATTTAGTGCCATACCAATCAGTTTACCAAAAAACTACTTTTTAGAGTTAGACAAAATAATAACAAAATTTATTTGGAAGGACAAACGGTCCAGAATATCAAGGGAATTAATGAAAACGAATGCTAGTTACGGTGGACTAGCTATGCCAGATGTTAATCTGTATTATACAGCATCAGTCATCAAAATTGCTTGGTACTGGCAGAGGTGTAGAGCAGTGGATCAATGGAATAGATTAGGTGCAGGAGACCCAGCAGTTAATGAATATAGTAATCTATTGTTCGATAAAACCAAAGACTGCAGTTTTGGGGATAAGAATGTACTATTTGACAAAAACTGCTGGGAAAACTGGAATACAGTATGGCAGAAACTGGGCATAGACCATTATCTAACACCATATACCAAAATCAAGTCCAAATGGGTGCATGATCTAGGTGTAAAGGATGATACTGTAAGCAATTTGGGAAAGCAAGGAATAGTTTACCTGACAGATTTGTGGAGAGGGGAAGACTTTAGGACCAAACAAGAATTAGAGAGCATTATAAAATGCAAAATGGATAATTTTGATTACATTAAATTGAAAAGCTTCTGTACAAACAAAGCCAATGTAACCAAGATCAAGAGGGAGGTGGGAAATTGGGAAAGAATTTTTACAACTTGTGTCTCTGATAAAGGACTCATTTCTAAAATTTATAGAGAATTGAGCCAAATCTATATGTATACAACTCATTCCCCAATTGATAACTGGTCAAAGGATATGAACAAGCAGTTTTCAGAGTAAGAAATTAAAGATAACTATAAATATATGAAGAAATGCTCTAAATCACTATTGATTAGAGAAATGCAAATCAAAACATCTCTGAGATACCACATCTCTACAGTCAGATTGTCTAAGATGAACAAACAAGAAAGTGACAAATGCTGGAGAAGATGTGGACAAATTGGAACACTAATACATTGCTGGTGGAGTTGTGAACTTATCCAACCATTCTGGAGAGCAATCTGGAATTATGCCCAAAGGATTATAAATAATTTCATGCCCTTTGACCCAACAATACCACTTCTATATCCCAAAGAGATCATAGAAGTGGGAGAAAGACCCATATGTACAAAAATATTTATAGCAGCCGTTTTTGTGGTTGCAAAGAATTGGAAACTAAAGGGGTGCCCATCCATTGGGGAATGGCTAAACAAGTTGTGGTATATGAATGTAATGGAATATTATTGTGCTATAAGAAACGAGGAGGTGACAGATTTCATAATTACCTGGAGAGACTTATACAAACTGATACTGAGCACAAAGAGTAGAATCAGAAGAAATTTGTATACAATCACAGACATACCATATCTGTGATGACCAATTATGACAGACTGGACTCTTTTCAGGAATGCAGTGATATAAGTCAATCCTGAAAGACTCAAGAAAGAGAGAAATGTGCCACCCAGAGATATAACTAGAAAGAACTGAGCCTGAATCCTCATGGAAGCAAATTAAATGAACTTTTTCTTTTCATTGTTAGGTTTTATTTCTTCTTTACCATCTTTCATCCCACCTAGTACAATACGCCTTTGTAATTGGAATAATGTCTAATATGAATATATTTCCAGATCCTATGCTGCACTATATGCTGTCATGGGGGGAGGGGAGAGGGAAGTAAAGGAAATTTGAAAATCAAGGAAAAAAAAAAGAAGAGAAGAGGTCGAGAGGCACCATGACATTTTTATCATCTATTTTAAGGGCTGTCAAAGATAGAAAGGATTTGTTTCCTCTTTTTAGCCCCTAAGGCAGAGCTAGGACCAAAGTGTAGAAGTTCCAAGAAAGTAAATATTTCTTCAGTCAATAGGTTTTCATTTTTTATTTTAGTATTTATGTCATGTTGAACATCAAGGATATATTTTAACAAAGAACTTTCTAATAATCATCATTCTCTAACAATGTAATAGGTAGAATTATTCAAGTCAAGACAGACTTTATGGTTACATCTTGAGGATGGTAAAGGGGAATACCCTTGTCCCTGGTGTCCTGGGACAAGATTTATCTCCAGTGACTTATAAGATTATCTAGTCCTAAAATTTTAAAATATGGAGTTTATTTTCATAAAATTATAATAATAAATTATTATTTAAGTTCATATGGCAAAATTGGCAAGTACTTTATATAGACTCTGAGAAATTTGTATTTCTCTTCCTCTCTATAATTATTTCAAACTAGTTCCTTCTATTAAATGGATATAGTCTGACTCTCTATTTTTGTCATATTCTTAGGGTTTTAATACTCAGTTTGCTTTTCTCTACAAAGCTGAGTAATTTCTATTTTCTAAACATATATAATTTCTGACTCTTTTCTTTCTCTTACTTGCTTCATGCATTCAGTTAACAAGTCTTGCCAATTCTACCTCTGCAATAAATCTTGCATCTATTTCCCCCTCTTCAGTTTCTACAGCTGGCAACCTAGTCCTGGCATTTGTTATCACCTGACTGGACTTTTTCAATAGTACACTTCCCTTCAGTCTATTCCCTCTGTAATCAACCATTTATACTACTGACATGTGTCCAGATTTATACATGTAACTGTCATATTTATAACCTCTAAAAATTCACTATTGCCCATCAGATAAAATATAAACTCTTTGACATGGCTTGCAAGACCTTCTCCAATATAATTTTATTGTTCAGTCACTTTAGTCATGTTTGACTCTTCATGATCTCCCTCGCCATTTTTAAAGATACTAGAGTAGTTTGCCATTGGGGGGGGGGGGCTCCACTCATTTTATAGATCAGGAAATTAAGGCAAAAAGGGCTAGATGACACTCCCAGGGTCACAGAGTTTGTAAGTACATGAAACCAGATTTGAACTCAGGAAAATGAGTCTTTCTGACTTCAGGCCCAGAACTCTATCCAGTGTATCCGCTAATGCATTACCCTACTCTTAAGTACACACAATTCCCTTTCAATCTTTATTTGTTTTACCAAATATCCTCCCTCAGACTTGACCTACACTTGATTATATCCATGCTTTTGGTCATACCATTTTATATGTCATATGTGGCATTACTTTCATTACCACTCACTGAGTCTTCAATATAATAAGAAAATGCTTTCTTTTCTAGGAAGTTCTTGCAGTTTTACCCATCAGAAAAATAATTCCTCTTTTTGTGGACCTTGCATAGTATTTTAAAATTTTTTCTTTTACAATTCTATTCCATATTTATCTTCTATACTTTTCAGTAAAAGAATAACAAAAGGCAGAGCCAGGAGAAAGAGACATACTGCTAAATCTTGCCCTCCTTTGCTAATGATTTTTCAATCATTCCCTCTCAGTACAATAGCAGTAAGCCAACAAGTGCCTCAGGGCAAAGGCATTCTTCATATCCCTCTAAGGAAAAAACAATCAAAGTCCAAAATATAGTTTCGGTGGGGATGCCCACACTTTCTACAGGGAAATGTCCTCAAATCCAGGACAAAAGCACTATCTGTTATTCTTGTTATGTTGCCTAGGCTACTCAGTCAAAATTCTCTGCTTTTTTAATTAATTTAATTTTATCCCAATTCAGTTCACATGTAACTCAACATTTGTCGTTTAAAGCCTTCACAACTTGTCACACCTTTAACATTCTCCATGGTGCAGAAAAAAATGCCTTCTTGCTGTTGTTCACCCATGGCACTTTATCTCACATTTTGGTGCCCTTGCACTCACTATACCCTATATCTAAATATACTCTCTCCTCACTTCTGTCCTTTACAACCCCTTGTTTCCTTAAAAAATCTCAGTTCAAACTCCACCTTCCATGTGAAACCTTTCTTGACACTGTTAGCTGCTAGTGCCCCTCTACCTTGCATTTACTACTTTGTACAGAATTATACATACATACATATATGATCGTGTGTGTGTGTGTGTGTGTGTGTGTGTGTGTGTGTGTGTGTTTCTTTTTGAGAGCAGAGATTTTTTCAATTTTGGCTTTGTATCTCCAGTGTTCAGTATAATCTGTGCTACAGAGTGGACATTTAATAAATGCTCATTTAATTGACTTCTCATTCAAGAAGAGCATTGTTATCCACTCGTATTTTTCATACACTAAATTCAATTTAATTCTTCCCCCTTTGAACCTCAGATTCAATTTCAGGAATTTTGCTATGTGGACTTCAGTCAGAAGTAACTCATCACAACACATATGATGAGGAAAGTGGAAATAAATGCACTTTCAGTTAGAAGTGAAGTAGCCTGCTTCACCAGCCCTGGAATCAGATCTGCCTGCTAAATGTCAGGAGAATCAGGTTTAGGGGAGTAAGGAAGACAGAGATTCATTCAAGCATTTTGCTACTTGGCCATTATGAGAGTGAATGTGAAACTTCAGGAGGGAAGGAAGGAAGAAGGGACTGTTGAGGAAAGAAGTCATATGTTAGCTTCAGTTCTCTGAGAAGATAGTATGGATCCAGCTAGTTTGCCAGATGCAGAATTTAAGAGGTAAGAGTGTAGAGATAGGGAACATAGAGATCATGAGGCCATTATGATACATATTTAAGAAAGCAAAGGATAAAGATAGATAAGAAGGCATCAACGGTTCTTCTCCAAGCTCTCTTTGCTTCTATCTTCAATTACTAGGGGCTCTAGTCCTCTCTCTCCATACATATCTATTTCTTGCAAGAAGACTTTTTTTCCCCAGAGATGGTCCTAACCCATGGTTCTTTACACTCATTGATGTATCTTGACCCAGAGAACCATTAGTGAAAATCCTGGGTCATCCCTCTTCACTTAATTTCTGACTCCACTACTGTGTTCTTGACTTTTCCACTACCTTGCAGCAGCCTCATATTTGTAATCTCAGTATTTATCACAGTAACTGCTATATAGTAAGGGCTCCATAAGTGCTTCCTTCCTTCCTTCCTTCCTTCCTTCCTTCCTTCCTTCCTTCCTTCCTTCCTTCCTTCCTTTTTTCTTTCTTTTTCTCTTTCATCCTTTTTCTTTCTTTCTTCCTCTCTCTCTCTCTCTCTCCTTTATTCCATCCTCTCTTTCTCATAATTTTGAGGACACAGCTTTATATAATTATATGTATATATTTGTATATAGATAGTAGAAATACATATATATATATTAAATATATGTATATAAGAAAAATTATTATTAATAACCAATGATTTGGGAAGATTGAGAGTTTCCCCATTTCCTAAAGTCCTTATTTAAAGTTCAGTCTCTAAAGGTTGAATGAATTTTCCCTTTAATCATGGTCATAGCCCACTGAACCATACAAAGATTTAAATCTAAGGTGGGAAAGCCCATTGTGTTTTACTCAGTTATGGGTAGGGATAAATACTTTGATTAGATTATCTGAGGTTGGGGGTAATTCAAAAGTATATATCATAATCAAAGTTATATCCCCAAGCCCTCATAGGAATAGGTACACCTCTCACTATAATATTCAAACTCTCATTAACTGTCAACCAATCAGAGTTGATTGCCCCCTCAGAAACACCAATCTTCCAGAGGCATATAAATGTTGAAGCTACTGCCATGAAGTGTCTTTGGGATTTGAGAGTGCCACTTGCCTCTTTTATTTAGTAAAATGCTAAAATTATTACAAAATTATTATTGATCAAAAATAATTAATTTAATTTTCATATTATAACTGATTCATTAATTAAATTATTAATTACCAAGAAATTAGGTTTTTCAAATGTTTTAAATGTCACATATATAAATACACAAACAGGTATAATGCAGTATCCTAGTTGCACATACACACAGAGATGTGTGTGTGTGTGTGTGTGTATGTGTGTGTATACACCTGCATGTGTGCATGCGTGTTTGTACTGAAATTTAAAACTGGACTCCAACTTTAGGAACACTTGTGTATGAATGAGACAGAATGCAGTGCAATGGAGAGAGCTGACATCAGAGTCAGAAGATCTGAATTCAAGTTCCAACTCTGCAGCATACTGTCTATATATCATTCAGCAAGTCTCTTGACCACTCAGTGACTCAAGTTATTCTCTAAAATGTGAATTTGTAGTCTAGGTGCTAATGTACATTGGTAGAAATTCCTCCCCAGTAGATGCCTGTATCAAGGAAATCACAGAACAACGTGTGTCTCAGAGATCCATTGTGTGGATGCCAAGAATTGTTCTGAATTGGACAAAATGAGTTGTAAGTGTTGAATATTAAAGGAGAGGAATAATATATAGGTGGTTGCAGAGGGGAACAGAGAAGGGATATGGGAAGGAATAAACAGTTTCTTTCTAATTATGTTTTATTATAGATAAATAGTGAAATAAATTTGCAGTTCCTGAGCAAAAGCTAAAAGACTAGTGGGAAATCCCTCAACCATGCTTGGCATAAAGGAAAATCCAGGCACAGCATAAATAAAGCATTGACTACTGGAAAAGACCATTTAGAATGGAAATCAATAGACCTATGTTTTACATACATGCAAATATATGCATATATATGACACGATGTGTGTATATATAAAGCAAAGCACAAGCAGCTTTCCAGAGGACTGCTGCTGTGAACGGCTTTCAAGATTCTGATTACACAGTGTAGTAAACTCTCTATTTATTCAGTAACAAACTAAGACAAAACATTCAAAGAAAATCAAGGTAGAGCATTCACAATGTTAGAACTTATCAATAAAATAGGCACATAGTTTTCACCAAAATGGTCACATAGTTTTAAGCAAAGTACATTCATTTAGTCAATCACAAAGTCCTTAATTCAATCACAAAGTACAAAAGTCAAAGTCATCCTCCTGTGGGGTATAATTAAGGTACAATATGTTCAGTCACTACTGAGTACCCTCTTAAGGGATAGTGTAAAGTACAAAGGCCATCCTATGTCACAAGTAAATTACAGTTTCATCAATCAGCATTAAATACCTAAGGAGAGGTCTTTTCATCTTGACTCAAGGCAGCCTGTCAGCTTCCATGGTTCCTCTTCCATGGTCCCAGGTCCTGCCCAAATCTAACCAACTGCAACCTGAGTTCAAAGGCAGACAGTTCCTACGTCCTTGTCCAGCTCTCCCTGTTCCTGCTCCACATTAAAGCTCACAGTGTCCAGTCCACCTCAAGTCTTTCACAGTTTCTGTTCCTGGGAAGACAAGGCTTAAAAAGCTACAATTACATTCTTAAACATTGCTTGCATCCTCATCAATTCACTTTCTGCCTGTGAAATTAGCATAGACCCAAAATAGACAGATAAAGTACTGATACCACAGTCATGCTTCCTCTGGCAGCTCCAGCTACCATCAGAAGTCTTTGGCAGCTCCACTGAGGGAATATTTCTTAAAAAGAAAGAAATGGATGAATAAGGATAATGAATGTAAATCCTGAATACAGTAGTAGGATCCATACAATGCCAATAAATAGTAGTAGTGAAACATTGCCAGAACATTGGATAACTTCTTTTTGGAGGATTTTTCTGAAGACATGGATTTTAATTTCATGGGGTGAGATATATATGGATTTTCTATTGAATTCTTTGAGGGGTTCTATATGTTGTTGAGAGGATAGTAATGAAATAAAAAAGAAACATAAAAAATGAAATAAAAAAGAAAAAAAACAGTTGGGTTTTGTTGTTAGGTTGGATTGATATTTAGAGGTAGAAGAAAACTGAGACAATTAGACCAAAACTTCCATATTACCCACTCCATCACATTTGCCATGGTTATCACACTCTCTTACCCTTCTCACTATCAAAATCCTTTCTGGTCATAGTTTCTGCTATGACTATTTCACTCCATAAGAAAGTCTATGAACCATGAATAGAAGTACTACTGGCATGTGCTAGATGTGTTACAAGCTTTACAAAGATGAGCAGTACTCTCCAGAAGCTGCTACAAAGGAAGGAAAACAGGAGAGCCATCCACTACTTCAAAATTCCCACTCAAAGATAAAAGGGAATAACTCTAGGAGTAAAAGTAGATTAAGAAAGTAAACAACATATAGTCCTCTGTCTGCTATCTTGACGTATTCCAGGGTGTGAAGTATCTCCCAAAGGAAGATGTCTTCAAAGTGGACAGGAAAATACTACTGGGGTAAAAATCTATTCATTAAATTAAGCAGTTATGTATGATGAATTCCAAAGTAAATGTAATGCTTTCCAAAAGGTTATTGTTTCAGTCAGATTGGTCTGCAATTGATTTTGCTAGTGCTCTTTTGCTTCTGTTTGTTTATTTTTCCGATGGAAGCCTTTTGGCGTCTTTTCAGAGAGGCACAAACTGAGACCCATTTCAGTGCTCATTTGCAGCCAATTTGGTCTGGGTCTCTCAAAGGTGCAGGAGGTTATCCATGACTGTGGAGACTGTTTTCAGTAGAGTAATGCCTCTACTAATGTGATTCCACCCAATTTGACTGAAGAAAATAACTTTTTAAAACATGCACTGTTTGCTCTCATGAATTTCAATAACAACAAAGCTTCAGGAAAACTTTAAAAAAATGAAACTAGGCTAGTGCTCATTAGGAAAAGGGGAAAATGGCACTGGGAGAGTCTCTATAGTTTAAGAAGTGTATATAGCCTACTTTAGAAAGAAATGTATACCACTTTATAGTGCATAATTCCTTTATGTTATTTATTTAGTATTTTAGTTTTCCCCAGTTACATATAAAAACAACTTTAACATTTGTTTTTAAAACTTTGTATTCCAAATTGTCTCCCTTCCTCCCTACCCACACCCCTTATTGAGAAGACAAGCAATTCTATATAGGTTATACATATGTAATAATGCATAACATTTACATGATAGTCTTGTGAAAGAACACATAGTCCAAAAATAATTCAAGAAAAATTAAAAAGTATGCTCCGATCTATATTCAGACACCATCAGTTCTTTCTCTGGAGATAGATAGCATTTTTGTCACAAATTCTTTGGAGGTGTTTTGGATCATTGTATTACTGAAAGTAGCTAAATAATTCACAACTGATCAGCTTTCAATATCACTGGTACTTTATACACAGTACATTTCACTTTGTAGGAGATCATGCAAGTCCTTCTTAAGTTAATCTGAGAGTATCCTGCTCAGCATTTCTTTTTTTTATGTTGCATTGTATTTTTATTTATTTTGTTAAACATTTCCGAATTTTATTTTATTTTATTTAAACAAATGCTTTATTAACTTCTGTTTTACATCATTCATTTCCGCCAGATTTTGAGTTACAATCATTTTTCCCCCTGTTTTTCTCCTACCCACCCTCCCAGAACAGCAGTCCCACAAGACATCGCTTCCTCCAATCTGCTCTCTCCCCTATCCTCTCCCACACCCCCTTCGACCTCTCCATTAGAGGAAGGTGAATCTTTGTGTCCCAATGCCTGCATATCTTATCTCCCAATTACAAGCAAAAGAGTATTAATAATAGTATTTATATATATTGAAACATTTAATCTTAAGACCTTGAATTTCAGATCCATTTCCTTCCTCCCTTGTCACCCATTCCCTCTGGGGAGATAAGTAATTCAGTATATGTTGTACATGTCTAGCTATGCAAAACATTATCATAGTAGATATATTGTACATTATAATTCCCTCCCCCTCATCCCACCCCCCACCTGGTCCATTCCCCAGTTGATCCTGTCCCTCTTCCAACCTCCCCTCCCCCAAAGGATGCCCTCCCATCCATCATTCCTCCTCTCCTCCTCCTTCCCCCCAATCTACTGTAGGTTGAGATGTCCCACCTAGTATGTATGTCATTCTTTCCCTGAAACAAATTCAATGAGAATGTGGTTTTGCCTTTTTGCCTTCCTATTTTTTCTCTCCCCTGCAATCACTTCCCCCTGCTTCCTCTACATGGGATAGTTCACCCCACCCTGTCTCTCCCCATCTCCTCCTGCAACTTTCCTCTCTTACCTCACAACTTCACCCCTTGAGTAGCCTCCCTTTCCAACAAATTCAACCTATGCCCTCTATCTATGTGGGTGCTGGGGCTCCAGAAGTTGTTCAGAGCCCCCTTTTACATAGTTTGGAGGAAATCTGGGGGCAGAGTGGCTTGGATGCGCTGTTTCTACTCCGCCATCTTGGCTCCACCCCCTGCTCAACATTTCTTATAGCACAACAACTTCTTCTGAAGCCAAGGCTCCACCACAAGTTCTCAGGAAATTCTGGCTCAGTTCATCATTCTCTCTTCTGTAGCTGCTCTGCCACTAGATGCTGGTTCCAAGAAATTGCTTAAAAAATAGACTAACTCAAATGGCAAAGGAGGCCCAAAAGGGCAATGAGGAGAAGAATTCCTTAAAAAGCCAAATTTGGCAGATGGAAAAAAGAATTTCAGAAGGTTACTGAGGAGATTCATTCCTTTAGAGTTAGACTGGAGCAAACGGAAGCTAGTGACTTTACGAGAAATCAAGATGATGTTAAACAGATCCAAACAAATGAAAGAACAGAAGGCAATGTGAAATATCTCATGGGAAAAACCACTGACCTGGAAAAAAATCCAGGAGAGATAATTTAAAAATTATTGGACTACCTGAAAGCCATGATCAAAGAAAGAACCTAGAAATCACCCTTCAAGAAATTCTCAAGGAAAATTGCCATGATGTTCTAGACCCAAAGGTCAAAATAGAGGTTAAAGGAATCCACAGATCACATCCTAAAAAAGATCCCAAAAAGAAAACTCCTAGGAATATTATAGCCAGGTTCCAGAATTCACAGGTCAAGGAGAAAATACTACAACCAGCCAGGAAGAAACAATTTCAATATTGTGGAAACACAATCAGAATAGCACAGGACCTGGCAGCTTCTACACTGAGGGATCAAAGGGCATGGGATATGATATTCCAGAGGGCAAAAGAGCTGGGATTAAAACCAAGAATCACCTACCCAGCAAAACTGAGTATTTTGTTTCAGGGGAAAATATGGTCATTCAGTGGAATAGAGCACTTTTAAGCATTCTTGAGGAGAAAACGAAATTTGAAGAGAAAATCTGACATCCAGACAACAAGAAGCAAGAGATGCTTGAGAAGATAATCAGGGAAAAGAAATCAAAAGGAACTTATCAAAGTTGAACTATTTACATTCCTACATGGAAAAACAATAACTGTGACTGATGAAATATTTCTCAATATGAAAAAAATGGAAGAAGGATATATGGGCATATGAATACGTATGTGAATGTTTGTATATATGTTTACCATTATACATGGATAGAGGGCACAGATTGAATTTGATGGGAAGGGATGATTCTTAAGGGGTGAGGTCAAGAGGTGAGAGAGGAAAGTGACAAGAGGAGGTGGGGAGAGACAGGGTTGGGTAAACTATCTCATGAAGAAGAGGCAAGGGGGCGTGGTCACAGGGGAGGAGAAGAACAGGAAGGCAAAAAGGCAAAACCATATTCTCATTGAATTTGACTCAGGGAGAGAATGACATACATACTAAATGGGATATCTTACCCTGCTGGAGAGTAGGGGGATGGGGGATGAGAGGGGGGATGATGGAGTGGAGGGCATTCTAGGGGGAGGGGAGGTTGGAAGTACCCACTTTCAAAGAGGGACAGGATCAAGGTAGGGAATGGACCAGATGGGGGGGTGGGATGGGTGGGAGGGAATTATACGCAGCCTTTTTCAATATTATCTACTATGGTAATGTTTTGCATAGCTAGAAATGTACAACACATACTGAATTGCTATTCTTCCCAGAGGGAGTGGTTGACAAGGGAGGAAGGGAATGGATCTGAAATTCGAAGTTTTAAAATTAAATGTTTCAAATGTATATAAATACTATTATTATTACTATTTTGCATGTAATTGGGAGATAAGATGTGCAGACATTGCACCACAGAGATTCACCTTGCCCTAATGGTAAAGGCAAAGGGGATATGGGAGAAGATATGGGAGAGAGCAGATTGGATGAGGGGATATCTTGTGGGACTGCTATTCTGGGGTGGTGGTTAGGGGGAAAATGGGGGAAAATTGTAACTCAAAATCTGGCTGAAATTAATGATGTAAACCAGAAGTTAATAAAAAATAATTTAAAAAATCAGAAATATTTGTAGAAAGTTTTGATCTTGGATTGATGTAATATGATTTTTGTTATTTTTGTTATCAATTTGGTAAATTTTGCTTACACTTTTCCTAATATTAAACCAGCTCTGCCTTCTTGGTATAAATCATACCTGGTCATAGAGTATGATTTTTTGTGACATATTGCTGCAATGTCTTTGCTAGTATTTTATTTAAATTTTTTTCATCAATATCTATTAAGAAAATTTGTATATAATTTTCTCTATTGTTCATCTCCCTGGTTTGGGATGTAAAACTATATCCATGTCATAAATGGAATTTTGTAAGATTCCTTTTTTATCTGTTTTTCAAATAATTCATACAGTACTGGAATTAATTATTTTTTGAATATTTTCATGAACTCACTTATAAATCCATCTGATCCTGAAAAGATTTTCTTAGGGAGCTCATTGATGGATTGTTCAATTGCTTTTCAGAGGATAGGGCTATTTTATTTCTTCTATAAAACTCTCAACCCCCTCCCCTCCTACTTCATAGTTGAGATACACTTCTATGTACACACACACATACACACAATCCATTTGAACCAGATAAGAGTGAGTTTCAAGCATTGCCCACCTAGCCACTATTTTCCCACATGTAAAAGTTCTTCTTTGTTTGCCTTTTTTATGTAAGATTATTTTCTCTGTTCTTCCTCTCCCTTCCCCTTCTCACGGGGCAATCCTTTTTCTTGCCTATCTTTTTTTTAAAAATTATTCTAACAAAATTAATTTTCTCCCTTGCCTTCTATGTCGAATTCTTCTAATTAACCTTTTAATTATAAAGTTCTTAGAAGTTATATGTATTTACCCATATTGAAAGTAAACAGTTCGACCTTTTTGAGTCTCTTGTGACTTCTCTTTCATGTTTACCTTTTTGATGCTTCTCTTAAGTCTTATATTTGAAAGTCAGATTTTCTATTCATCTCTGGTATTTTCATTAGCAATGCTTGAAAATCCTCTATTTCTTTTTTTTTTTTCTTTGCTTTTTGGAGGAGGAGAGGCAGGGCAATTGGGGTTAAGTGACTTGACCAAGGTCACATGGCTACTAAGTATTATGTGTCTGAGGCTGGGTTTAAACTCAAGTCTTCCTGCCTTTAATCCAGTCCTCTTTTCATTGCACCACCTAGCCACCCCTCTATTTCTTTAAATGACCGTTTTTTTTTTCCCTTGAAGGATTAGACCTGATTTTGCTGGGTAGCTTATTGTTGTTTGGAATCCCAGCTCTTTTCCTTTACAGAATACCATGTTTCAAGGCCTTTGTTCAATTTACATAGAAACTGCTAAATCTTGTGTGATCCTGACTATGGTTACATAATATCTGAATAGTTTCTTTCTGCCTCCTTATAGTATTCTCTTTGACCTGGAAGGTCTTAAATTTGACTGTAATAATTCTGAAATTTTATTCAGTTTTTTATTTTTTAAGGTGGTGATTGGTGGATTCTTTCAATTTCTATTTTACCCTCTGGTCCTAGGATATCAGGACAGTTTTCCTTGATAATTTCTTGAAATATGTTGCCCAGGGTTTTCTTTTTTTAATTCTAGTTTCTAGGTAATCCAATAATTCTTGTATTATCTCTTCTTGATCTATTTTCCTGGTCAATTTTTCTGATGGGGTATTTCACATTTTCTTCTATTTTTTATGGTTTTCTTTTTGTTTTATTGCTGCTTGTCTCATGGAATCATTAAGTTCCACTTTCCCTAGAGGAAAGAGGGGAGGAAGAGAAGCACTATATGAGATTTTTTTCATCAATCTTGGTTCATGGAGTAAATAACATACTACATTAAGTATAAAAATCTATCATACACTACAGGCAGTGGAGGGAGGGCTAAAAAAAGGAGGGTGAGTAGAAGGGAAGTAAGTAGTAAGGGAGAAGGGTAGAAAAAGGGAGGGGGTGGATAGGGAGGGAATAGTGAGGGAGATGGTGGTGAAAAGGAAAACTTAAGGAGGGGAAAGAAGAAGGGAGAAATAAAAGCAGAAATATGAGGGAATAGGATGGTGGGAAAGACACAGATAGTAATCATAACTGTGAATGTGAATGGGATGAAGTCTCCCATAAAATGGAGGTGGAGAGCAGAATAGATTAAAAACCATAATCCTACAATATGCTTTCTACAAGAAACACATCTGAAACAGGAGGATACACACGGACTAAAGGTAAAAGGTTAGAGCAAAATATATTAAGCTTCAGCTAAAGTAAAAAAAAAAACACAGGGGTAGCAATCTTTATCTGAGAAAAAGAAAAGCAAAAATAGATCTGATTAAATGAGATAAGGAAGGAAACTATATCCTGCTAAAGGCACCACTGAAAATAAAGCAATATCATTACTAAACATATATGTACCAAGCAGTATAGCATCCAAATTACTAGAAGAGAAGTTAAGGAGCTTAGAGGAAGAAATAGATAGCAAAACTATACTAGTGGGGGACCTCAAACTCTGCCTCTCTGAACTTGATAAATCTAACCTAAAAATAAACAAGAAAGAAGTTAAGGAGGTGAATAGAATTTTAGAGAAGGTAGATATGATAGACCTCTGGAGAAAACTGAATGGGGATAAAAAGGAATATACCTTATTCTCAATGGTACATGGCTCATACACAAAAAGTGACCATGCCCTAGGAAATAAAAAACTCACAATTCAGTGCAGAAAGGCAGAAATATTTAATGCATCCTTCTGAGATCATGATACAATAAAAATTATATGTAATGAAGGGTCATGGAAGGATAGATAAAAACTACTTAGTAAATAAATATTTTAATCCTCAAGAATGAGTGTGTCAAACAAGAAATTATAGAAACAATAAATAACTTCATTCAAGAGAATGTCAACAGTGAGAGAACATACCAAAACTTGTGGGATGCAGCAAAAGCAGTTCCTAGGGGAAGTTTTACATCTCTGAATGCATATATGAATAAAATAGGGGAAATGGAAACCAATAAATTGGTCATGCAACTAAAAAACTAGAAAAAGAACACATTGAAAAATCTTTAATTAAATACTAAATTGGAAATACTGAGAACCAAAGGAGAGATTAATAAAATTGAAATTAAGAAAACTAATTAATAAATAAAATAAGAGCTGGTTTTATGAAAAAAGCAACAAATTTGATAACATTTAGTTAAAATTATAGAAGAAAACAAAATCATAAGTATCAAAAATGCAAAGGGTGAATCTACCTCCAATGAAGAGGAAGTTAAAACAATCATTAAGAATTGTTTTAAGGGCGTCTAGGTGGCGCAGTGAATAGAGCGCCGGCCCTGGAGTCAGAAGGACCTGAGTTCAGAGCCGGCCTCCGACACTTAATCCACACAAACGAAAAAAACCTAGCTGTGTAACCTTGGGCAAGTTACTTAATCCCAATTGCCCTAAAGGGGCGGCTAGGTGGCGCAGTGAGTAAGAGTGCCGGCCTCGGAGTTGGGATGACCCAAGATTAGATCCGGCCTCAGAAAATGAGCACCCACTCATAAATAATGACTAGCCATGTAACCTTGAGCAAGTTACTTAACCCCAATTGCTTAAAAAAAAAAGAATTGTTTTATTCAATTGTATGCCCATAAATTTAAAAATCTTAGTGAAATGGATGAATATTTATAAAAATATAAGTTCCCTAGATTAAATGAAGGGAAATAAAATATTTAAATAACCCCATTTCAGAAAAAAGAAATTGAAACCTCTAGGAAAAAAAATCTCCAGGGCAAGATGGATTTACTAGAAAAATTTTATCAAACAAACAACTGATTTTGATTTATCAATCAAAAGAACAACTGATTCTAATACTCTACAAACTATTTGGGAAATTTGGAGAAGTAGTGCTACCATTTTTTTATGACACAAATATGGTACTGATGCCCAAATAAGAAAGACACAAAATGGAGAAAGAAAATTATAGACCATTTTCCTTCATGCATATAGATGGAAAAATTTTAAGTAAAATATTAGCACAAAGACTACCGCAACTTATGATGGGTATAATACACTTTGTTCAGTAGGATTTATTCCAGGAATTCATGGATGGTTCAATATTAGGAAATCTATCAGTATAATTCATTATATCTACAACAAAACTAGTAGAAAACATATGATTTACTCAATAGATGCAGAAAAGTTTTTTACAAAATACAACACCCATTCCTATTAAAAACATTAGAATGTATAGGAATAAATGGAGCCTTCCTTAAAACAATAAGTAGCATCTATCTAAAACCATCAGCAAGTATTATATGTAACAGGGATAAGCTAGAAGCATTTCCAATAAGATCAGGGGTGAAACAAGTATGTCCATTATCACCCCTCATATTCAGTTTGGTACTAGAAATGTTAGCAGTAGCAATAAGGAAAGAAAAAGAAGTTGAAGGACTCAGATTAAGCAAAGAAGAGGCTAAGCTATCACTCTTTGCAGATGATATGATGATATACTTAGAGAATCCTAGAGAATCAAGTTAAAAAATATTTGAGATAATAAATAAATTTAGCCAAGCTGCAGTTTAAAATATAAACCCACGGGGGCGGCTAGGTGGCGCAGTGAGTAGAGCGTCGGCCCTGGAGTCAGATGGACCTGAGTTCGGATCCGGCCTCAGACACTTAACACACACAAACAAAAACCTAGCCGTGTGACCTTGGGCAAGTTACTTAACCCCAATTGCCTTCCAAAAAAAAAGAAAAAAAAATATAAATCCACAAATATCCTCAGCATTCCTATATATTTCTAATGAAATCCAATGACAAGAAATAGAAAGAGAAATTTCATTTTAAGTCACTATAGACATTATAAAATATAAAAACAAACCCAGAATCTATATGAACACAATTACAAAACACTTTTCATACAAATAAAGTCAGATTTAAATAATTGGAAAAACATCAGTTTCTCGTGGCTAGGTTGAGCTAATATAAAAAAGATGACAATTTTACCTAAATTAATTTACATATTTTGTGCCATATCAATCAATCTACCAAAAATTATTTTATAGAACTAGAAAAAAAAACAGTAACAATTTATCTGGCAGAACAAAATGTCCAGAATATCAAGGGAATTAATGAAAAAAAAAATGCTAGGGAAGGTGGCCTAACCATACCAGATTTTAATCTGTATCATAAAGTAGCAGTCATCAAAACTACTTGATACTGGCTGAGGACTATAGTAATGGATCAGTGAAATATATTAAGTACACAAGACAGCAGTTAATGACTATAGTAATCTACTGTTTGATAAACCCAAAGACCCCAGCTTCTGGGATAAGAACTCACTCTTTGTTAAAAACTGCTGGGAAAACTTGAAAATAGTATGGAGGAAATTGGATATACATCAATATTTTATACTGCATACCAAAATCAAGTCAAAATGGGTGCACAATCTAGGTATAAAGGGTGTTACTGTAAGCAATCTGGGAAAGCAAGGAATTGGTTACTGGTGAAATTTATGGAGAAGGGAAGATGTTATGACCAAACAAGGGTTTGAGAGCATTATGAAACGCAAAATGAATAATTTTTATTACATTTAGTCAAAAAAGCTTTTGTACAAAAAACGGAAGAACGTGGGAAATTGGAAAGAATTTTTACAACCAGTGTCTCTGATAAAGGCCTCATTTCTAAAATATACAGAGAATTGAGTCAAATTTGTAAGAATACAAGTAATTCCCCAATTGATAAATGGTCAAAGGATATGGATAGATAGTTTTCAGAGGAAGAAATTAAAAATATCTAAAAGCATATGAAAAAATGCTCTAAATCATTGTTGATTAGAGAAATGCAAATCAAAACAACTCTGAGGTACCACATCTTACCATTCAGACTGGATTTTCCTCTACCACCCTTATTTGATTGTTAAAATAATGTTTAAGTCTCCATATATTTTTGTTGGGTTGTGTCTAATTCACATATTTCTTTGAAGCTTTGCTTGTTCTGTTTTAACACCATATTCTCCTGAGTTTGGTCTTGATCTTCCATGTCAATATAGTAAATTTTTCTGATCAAGTTAATTTGTTTGTTTGCTCATTTCCACCCTATTTCTTGATTTTAATTTGCTTGTGAAAATTATCTGTTCCTTTTTTGAAGGTGAAGAGGGACACTACCCCAAACTTTAGGGTTTTTTTGCATGGCCTGTATCAGAGCTAGTTCTGGGGTTATCAAAGTTTTCCGTGCTTCCAAGGTGGTATGTTTTTAGGAGAGGAGTAGTCATTACTCTCCTGGTCTATGCTCTGGTTCTTACCTAGGCAGGACTCCTAATACCCTGGAATTGCAATCTACACTGCTCCTCAGGATCCCTATTCCTTTGGGACTGGAAGTGATATTGCTCCTTAGGGTCTTTGATCCCTTGTGACCAAAAGCAATTCTGCTCCTCATGGTTCCTGTTCACTCTTGATCTAAAGTGCTCCTTTGCCCTTTTACTGTGACCCAGAAATGGATCTAGCAATGTAGCTGCCAAACAGTATCCCCTCCCTTATCCAGCACTAATACAAAGATTGCTTATAGTCTCTTTCTTACCAATTGCCAGGCTCCTTATGGGTCCCTGGCTTAATAGGTCATGAATCCCCTGCTGCTTCCGACACCACTGCCTAGTCCCATCGCTGCTATTTCCCCCCTTAAAAACTCCTGGCCAGTCTCTACCTCATGTCACAAAGCCCTCTTTCTGACCTCCTAAATTGTTTTGTGTTCTAAGAATGTTAGACAGAGATGGTCCTAAAAACAGAATAGGCAATTTCAATTCCATAAGTTGAAAGGCTCAGAAAGGAAACCTTTTTAAAAGTTCAAAGAAAATTATCTGATAAAGATCTCATATCCCATATATAAAAAAATACCTATAAATATAGAAAGAAACCATTATTCAATATATGATGATCAAATATATGTGAACAAGCAGTTCTGTAATGAATAACTATAATTTATTAATAGCCATATGAAAATATGTTTACAGTTGTTAATAAAGGTACAGTGAATTAAAAGTATTGTAGTCCCACTTTCCATCTATTAGATTGAAAAAAAGATGTCAAAAGAAGAAAAAAAGTCATCATTCTGAAACAGAATGTGATAAAACAGAAACTTAAATGAGCAGTTGGTGAGGTTATTCATTGTTTTCTACCAATCTGAAAAAAATGAAACTATACAACCAAAGTTACTAAAATGTATACAACCTTTGATCCAATGACATAGTTCAAGTGCACATTGGTCCCAGATACAAGCTTATGATTTGTCAACATTGAGTCAATGGGGCAAATAATGAATAAAGCAAAACATTTCCCTCAGAAATAAACAAACCTTTACAAAGGTTACAAATATATGGATTTGGCTTCCCAGGTTACTATCTGTGGGGACCCAAGTAAGTCAATAACAAGAGCCTAAAGAGGAATAATTCTGTCTGGTCTGAAGATTCTGATATTTCTTTACTGTCTTCTTGGTGCCAATTTATAGAGGATTCACCAAAAAAGACCCTTAACACACTTTACCTGAGACATTCTTGGGATCCATGTGTGAGCATTAACCAGGAACTTTAAATCATTAAAATTGTACCTCTTAGTCAGTCCCATAAGGTAGCCCAAGGTCTCCAGAGTCAGAATTTGTTTTCCTTTTGACTACACATGTTGCTAATGGATTTTGTTTTTCTTAATTTCTCGGTATGAAGGTGAGAGAGAGGTAGGTAGAAGAGAATTGAAATGTGAAAATAAAATAAAATTGAATTTTAACAAAAGTAAAATACTTTACAACAAATACTGTCCAATAGCCTGCCACTACTATTTAGCATGTACTCCCCGAAGGTAAATTATTTACACACATGTGTGTGTACACATATATGTGCATATACATGCGTATATGTGTGTATAAACACATATACACACAGGAATATTTATAGCAACACATTTTATTTTAAGAAAGAATAATAAACAAAATAGGAATAAATAGGAACAAACTAGGAATATATTAATATATTTTCTAAAGGTATCAGAATTTTGATGTAACAAAAGAAATAATGTAAATTATGTATTCACTTCTAACAATTAGAACTACTACTGAGCCAAAGGGTCCTATTCCCTATCCCACTTCACTAAAACATCACTCTGCTCTGAACCCATACATGAGATCTGGAACTGGTTTCATGCTGAAGAGAACTTGGCCTCCTAGAAGGTCAGTCCTACTTTTTTCATGCACTTTGACTCACTATAGCCCGGGCCTTGCCATCCCCAGAGAAGATTTATTTTGAAGTTAGGTTTTCATTCATGTTTAGGGTCTTCCTAAACTTGGTAATAGAGAGGTACTTAATTTACTTGCATGTATACAGGTATACATAGACAGTGGGCACAGGAAATATTGAATAGGAAGGTATGATACTTAAAAGGTCAAATTGAGAGGAATATAATGAGAGGAGATGGGGAGAGAAAGAATGGGGTAAATTATCTCATATAGGGGTGGCTAGGTGGCGCAGAGAGTAGAGCACCGGCCCTGGAGTGAGAAGGACCTGGGTTCGGATCCAGCCTCAGACACTTAACACACACAAACAAAAACCTAGCTGTGTGACCTTTGGGCAAGTTATTTAACCACAATTGCTCTCCAAAAAACAAAAAACAAAAATCTCATATAGAAGAGGCAAGCAAAAATGGTTACAAGGGAGGGGAAGGACAAGAATGCAAGAGGGAATGGGTCAACCTTACTATCATTGAATTTGGCTTAGGGAGGGAATGACATACACACTAAATAGTGTGTCTCACCCTACAGGAGAGTAGGGGAAAAGGGGATGGGAGTGGGAATGATGGAGGGGAGGGCAGGTTGCGGGGGAGGGAAGTTAGAAGCACACTTTTGAAAAGGGATAGCTTCAAAGTAGAGAATAGAACAAATGGGGGAAGGGATAGGATAGAGAAAAATATAGTCAGTCTTTCACAATATATCCACTATGGAAATGTTTTGCATTGCTACACATGTATAAGCTATATGGAATTGCCTATCTTTCCAGTCAGGGTGGGTGACAAGAGAGGAAGGGAAAGAATCTGGAATTCAAAGTTTCAAAATCAACTGTGTTTAAAATATTTTTTATTATTTTTTACATGAAACTGAGAAATAAGATACACAGGCACTGTGGTATAGAGATCCCTCTTGACCTACTGGAAAGTCAGAGGGGGTATGAGGGAGGATATAGGAGAAAGCAGATTGGGGGAGGGGGGTATATAGTGGGAGTGCTGTTTTGGGGTGTGGGTAGGGAAAAGATGGGAAGAAAATTTATAACTCAAAATCTTGTGGGAAAGAATGATGTAAGCTAAAAATATACATAAGATTTAATTTAAAAAATAATTAGGTTCAAGCAAATGGAAATTAATGACTTTATAAGAAATCAAGATACTATTAAACAGATTCAAAGAAATGAAAAAATAGAAGGCAATGTGAAATATCTCCTTGGCAAAACCACTGACCTGGAAAATAGATCCAGGGGAGATAACCTTAAAATTATTGGACTACCTGAAAGCCATGATTAAAAAAAGAACCTAGAAACATACTTCAAGTAATCTTCAAGGAAAATTGCCCTGACATTTTAGAACCAAAGGGCAAAATATAAATTGAAAGAATTGACAGATCACTTCTTGAAAAATATCCCCAAAAGGAAACTGCTAGGAATATTATAGTTAGGTTCACGAGTTCCTAGACAAAGGAGAAAATTTTACAAGCAGCCAAGAAAGAAAAATTTGAATATTGTTGAAACGCAATCAGGATAACACAAGATTTAGCAGCTTCTACCTTAAGGGCTCAAAAGACTTGCAATATGATATTCCAGAGTTCAGAGGAGCTAGGTTTAAAACTAAGAATCACCTACCCAGCAAAACAGAATATAACGTTTCAGGGAAAATATGATCATTCAATGAAATAGAGGATTTTCAAGCATTCTTGATGGAAAACCAGAGATGAATAGAAAATTTGATATTCAAATACAAGAAGCAAGAGACGCATGAGAAGGTACACAGGGAAAAGAAATTATAAGGAACTTATCAAATTTGAACTATTTACACACCTACATGGAAAAATGATAATTGTAACTTATGAAAGTTTTCTCCCTTTGAGAATAGTTGAAGGGAATATAACTGTATATCCATACATACACACATACATACATACATATGTCTATATAGGAGGGTTTATGTACATATGAATACATATGTGAGTGTGTGTATATATGTGTAGAGGTATACATAGACAGAGGGCACAGGACCAATTGAATAGGAAAGGATGATATTTAAAAGGTGAAATTGAGAGGTGAGAGAGGAATACAATGAGAGGAGATGGGGAGAGACAGAATGGGGTAAATTATCTCATATAGAAAGGCAAGAGATAACTGTTACAAAGGAGGGGAAGAACAAGAAGGCTAGAGCAAATGGGTCAACTTTACTCTCACTGAATTTGGCCTAGGGAGGAAATGGCATACACACTAAATTGGGTATCTTGCCCCATAGGAGAATAGGGAGGAAGGGGATGAGAGAGGAGATGATGGAGGGGAGGGCAGGATGGGGGAGGGTAGTTTGAAGCACACACTTTTGGAAAGGGACAGGGTCAAAGTAGAGAATAGAACAAATGGGGGTTGGGATAGGATGGAGGGAAATATAGTCAGTCTGTCACAATATATCCACTATGGGAATGTTTTGCATAACTACACATGTACAACCTATATTGAATTGCTTAACTTCCCAGTAAGTTTGGGTGATGAGGGAGGAAGGGAAAGAATTTGTAATTCAAAGTTTTAAAATCAAATGTTTATATGCAACTGGGAAATAAGATATATGGGCACTGGGATATGGACATCCATCTTGTCCTACCAGAAAGTCAATGATGGTATGGGAGAGGATATAGGAGAGATCAGATTGGAAGAGGGGGTATGCAGTGGGATCACTGTTTTGGGGTGGTGGGTAGGGAAAAACAGGGAGAATATTTGTAACATAAAATCTAATGGAAATGAATGATGTGAACTAAAAATAAACATAAAATTTAATTTAAAAGAATAGAGGAAGATTTGAATTATGGTATATCTTGTTAGAACCTGTTTCCATGATTGGCTGAGTTTTTATTTTTTTAAGTCTTGGTTACAAGGAAAAAACCACTAAAAAGAGGAGAGGGGGAGATATAAATTGGAAATAAATGATATAATAGCAAAAGTTGTCAATAAAACTTCTTTTAAAATTATAAACTATGAAAAAACAACCTATAAATCTAAATGATTGGCCTAGGAGTAAGTTTAGATTATTGTATACAACTATAAAGGAAACCACAGAAATCATTGAATTTAAAAATTCAAAGAGATCTGAGTGGGCACATAGACCTATCTAGAAATGAAAAAGAATATTTTTACAAAATATTGAGCAAGTGGTTATGTAGTTCTTGTTTGAAGATTTCAGGGAAGGAGGAACATACTATCTCTTAAAGCAATCTATTCTTTTTTTAATCTCTAATTGTTACATAAAATCTAAACATTCCTCTTTTCCATTTACAATCATTGCTCCTAGTTCTGACCATTCAGGTCAAGCAGTACAAGCTTCCTCCGTCTTTCTAAAAATAAAGAAATAATGGATAAATACATAGATAAATTTTTTGTCTCCTCAACAAAGATGTATAAACAGCAATATTCAATGGCAGATGTATGATGCAGTGTGACAGGGGTTGAATTTGCAGTCAGGAAGATATGAGTTCCACTTCTATCTCAGACATTTACTAGCTATATCTTGATGGACACGTCACCCTTTCTCAGCTATGACTTCCTCATCTGTAAAATGGATAAAATAATAGTGCCAATCTCAGAGGATTGTTGGGAGGTTCAAATTAAATACCATCTGTAAGAATACTTCACATATCTTAAAGTTCTATATAAATGCTATTATTACTAGGAAAAAATAAGGAAACTATGACCAAAGGAGGTTAAATGACTTGTCCAGTTTCACACACATAGTAACTGTCAGAAGTGATTGAATCTCAGCTTGTTGAACTCTGTAACCAGTGCTCTTTCCTTTCAGTTGGAGAGCCACATTGAAAGAGTAAGATAGAAGTTATTCAAAGTCAGTCAAAAAGACTTAGTGACTTAGACTTGCACTCCTTTCTTGCCCTTCTGAGCTTGAAGGAAGCTTTGGTATTTTGAACATATTTTCCAAGAATTAGCACCTAAGGCCCAAACCACTTCCAATACATATGAAAGGGGACTCTGAACAACCTCTGGAGCTCCAGAACCCACAAAATAACACAGAGAAACTAACTTCCCACTGAGGATAGCCCAACAGTCCAACAGAGAGCGGACAGCACAGTGCTCTGGCAACCATGCCCCGGCCTACCTAAGTCAGAGGTTTTAGGCCCATGGTGGCCAGACCAGCAGCTGGCTGGAGGGACTCTAGAACATCAGCAGCTTTGGTGTTTCCAGAATTATCAACACATAGAAGCCTAGGACAAAGTGAGAGGTTAGTGCCCTATGGATTTTGGGACTGGTTGGGAGAGCACATTAGCCTCTTTCCATGGGGACAAGAAGCTGCTGAGTAGATGTGGCAAAGCAAAAATGTTGCAGCTTCAGTTCCTGGCCTGCTAACTGTAGGGGAACCAGTGATCAGTCTGGGGGGGTGGTAATCGCTCTTGCTGTAAGCTTCTTGGATCTGGATTGCAATCTGGGGCAGGGGTCTTGGGGCATGTGAAGAGCTTACCAGAGCTTGTGGGGGCATCAGAGAGGGCACCCAACTAATACTTCCAGTAGCTGAGAAAACCCCAGTATTTAGGATGGGAGCTCCCCTGGCTGGTGGCAGAGTCCTACTGTGGCAACAAGCCCAAAAGTCAACGAATGGAAACATGCCTAGGCAAAGGAAACAAAATAAACAGAAAAATGCTACAATAAACTCCTATATTGGGGGCAAAGAGGACTAAAGTATGGAATAGGAGGAGGATTGGGAGGTCAAAACTCCAGCACCAGAAGCCCCAAATGAAAGTGAGAGCTGGTTGCATGGCATAGAGGACCTTAAGAAGGATTTTAAAAACCAAATAAGAGAAGTGGAGAAAAATTGAGAAGAGAAATGAGAAAGAGGCAAGAAAAGTATGAAATGAGAGTCAACAGCCTGACTGAGGAAAACAACACCTTAAAAAATAGACTAACTCAAATGGCAAAGAGGCTCAAAAAGGCAATGAGGAGAACAATGCCTTAAAAAGCTGAATTTGCCAGATGGAAAAAGAATCTCAAAAGCTCACTGAGGAGAATCATTCCTTCAGAATTAGACTAGAGCAAATGGAAGCTAGTGACTTTATGAGAAATCAAAATGCTGTTAAGCAGATCCAAACAAATGAAAGAATAGAAGGCAATGTGAAATATCTCATGGGAAAAACCACCGACCTGGAAAATAGATCCAGGAGAGATAATTTAAAAATTATTGGACTACCTAAAAACCCATGATCAAAGAAAGAACCTTCAAGAAATTCTCCAGAAAAAATGCCCTGATGTTTTAGAACCAGAGGGCCAAATATCAATTGAAAGAATCAACAGATCACCTCCTGAAAACAATCCCAAAAAGAAAACTCCTAGGAATATTTTACTCCAGGTTCCAGAATTCTGAGATCAAGGAGAAGACATTACAAGCAGCCAGGAAGAAACAATTTTTTTTTTGTTTTTTGGAGGGCAATTGGGGTTAAGTAACTTGCCTAAGGTCACATGGCTAGGTTTTTGTTTGTGTGTGTTAAGTGTCTGAGGCCAGATCAGAACTCAAGTCCTTCTGACTCCAGGGCCAGTGCTCTACTCATTGCACCTACCCGCCCCAGGAAGAAACAATTTCAATATTGTGGAAACTCAATCAGGATAGCACAGGATGTGGCATCTTCTACACTGAGGTATTGAAGTCTTGGAATATGATATTCCAGAGGGTAAAGGAGCTAGGATTAAAACCAAGAATCACCTACCCAGCAAAACTGAATATCATGTTTCAGGGGAAAATATTGTCATTCAGTGGAATCGAGGACTTTCAAGCATTCTTGATGATAAAAACAGAATTGAATAGAAAAATTGACATTCAGATACAAGAAGCAAGAGATGCTTGAGAAGGTAAACAGGGAAAAGAAATAATAAGGAACTTATCAAAGCAAAGTTGAACTATTTACATTTCTACATGGAAAAAATGATAACTGTAACTGTTGAAACCTTTCTCAGTATGAAAATAGTTGAAGAAGGGTATATGGGCATATGAATCCATATGTGAATGTGTGTATATATGTGTACAGATATACGTAGTTATAGGGCACAGGTCAAATTTAATAGGAAGGGATGATACTTAAAAGGTGAAATCAAGAAGTGAGAGAGGGGTATAACAAGAGGAGATGGGAAGAGATGATATGGGGTGGAATATCTCATGTAGAAAAGGCAAGGGAAAATGGTTATAAGGGAGGGGAAGAACAGGAAAGCAAAAAGGCAAAACCTGGTTCTCATTGAATTTGGCTCAGAGAGAGAATGACATACATACTAAATAGGATATCTCACCCTACAGGAGAGTAGGGGGGAAGGGGATAAGAAGGGGGATAATGGAAGGGAGGATGGGAGGGAAGGGGGGAGGGAAGTTGGAAACACCCACTTTTGAAAAGGGACAGGATCAAAGTAGGAAATAGACCAAGTGGGAAGTGGGGTAGGAGGGAGGGAAATATAGTCAGTCTTTTACAATATATCTACTATGGTAATATTTTGGATAGCTACAGATGTGCAACATATACTGAATTGCCTATCTTCCCAGTAAGGGTGGGTGATAAGGGAGGAAGGGAATGAATCTGGAATTCAAAGTTTTAAAATCAAATGTGTAAAAACATACAAATACTGTTATTAATACTATTTTACATATAATTGGAAAATAAGATATATAGGCATTGAGGCACAGAGATTCACCTTGCCCTACTGAAAAAGTCTAAGCGGGTATGGGAGAAGATATAGGAGAGAACACATTTGATGATCAGATATCCAAATGGGGAAAAATTGTCACTCAAAATCTGGCTGATATGAATGATGTAAAGAAGAAGGTAATAAAGCATTTGGGGGAAAAAAGAAGAATAATTAGCACCTAAAATGAGTACATATCCCCAAAATATCTACTCTATATCCATACACAAAATATATATTTTGAGAAATGAGTATTTCTCATTTGAGAAGAATTTCTCCACACATTAAACATGTGAATTAAACCCAGTTTCTGTGAACATTAGAAAATTAAAAATAATTGAAATAAAGCTCCAAGTACCAAGCATCACCAATTGTACCATGGCATCAATTTGTCTTATGAACTTATTTAGCAGGCAATTTAATCAATGAATTTACATATAAAAATTGAATGTCCTTCTATTGCCATGTTTTGAGGAGATTCATGTAATTGTCCTTTTGTTATATTTATCAATCTTTTAGGTGTGAGGTGGTACCTCAGAATTGTTTTAATTTGTAATTCTCTAATAAATAGTGATTTAGAGTATTTTTATACAACTATAGATAGCTATGATTTCTCCCTCTTAAAACTCTTCATATCCTTTGATCACTTATCAAATGGGGAATGACTTGCATTCTTATAAATTTGACTCAGCTCTCTAAAGTTGAGAAATGACGACTTCCCTCAGAGAATCTTGTAATTTTCTCATAATTATGATTATTGAATATTCCATCTATCCCTTTTTCCCTGTTTATCCTTTTCTTTCTCTCTCTCCTTTCACCCTGTCCTTCCTCAAAAGTGTTTTGCTTTTGACCACCACTTTCCACAATTAGCCCTCTCTTCCATCAGCCCCTCCCCTCTTTCTCAACTAATTTTCCTCCTACTTCCCTTTAGGATAAGATCAATATTTTTTTTACTTTTTTTAGACAGGAGAAGGTAGGGCAATTGGGGTTGTGATTTGACCAAGGTCACACAGCTAGTTTGTGTGTGTGTGTGTGTGTGTGTGTGTGTGTGTGTGTGTGTGTGTGTGTGTGTGTTAAGTGTCTGAGGCAAGATTTGAACTCAGGTCCTCCTGACTATAGGTCAGAGGCACAGCTCTATTCACTGTGCCACCTAGCCTCCCCAGGATTAGATCAATTATTATGCCCAACTGAGTGTATGGATTATTCCTTCTTTTCAATTATTATACCCAACTGAGTATATAGATTATTCCTTCTTTAACCAATTCTGATGAGAGGAATATTCAAATTTTTGTGCTACCATCCCATCTCTCCCTCCCTTTTATAAACTCTTTTGCACCCCTCTTATGAGAGATAATTTACCCCATTTCTCTCAGTTCTCTCTTCTCCCAGCACATCTTTCCTTGTCACCTCTAATTTTATTTTATTTTAGATATCATCCCATGATAGTCAATTCACACCTATGCCCTCTCTCTATGTTTACTACTCCTAATTGCCTTAATAATGATAAAAATCTTTGGAGTTACAAGTATTATCTTCTCAGATGGGAATATAAACAGTTTAACCTTATTAAATCCTTTATAATTTGTCCTTCATGTTTACCTTTTGGTTCTTCTATTGAGTCTTTTGTTTAAATGTCAAATTTTCTATTCAGTTCTGCTCTTTTCATCAGCAATGCCTGAAAGTCCTCCATTTCATCAAATGTTTAATTTTTCCCTGAAAGATTATATTCAATTTTGCTTGATATTTGATTCCTCATTGTAATCCTAGCTCATTGGCTCTCTGGAATATCAAATTCCAAGCCCTTCGATATTTTAATGTAGAAGCTGCTAAATATTGCATTATCCTGATTGTGGCTTCATGATGTTGGAATTGTTTCATTTTGTCTGCTTGAAATATTTTCTATTTGACTTTGGAGCTCTAATTTGTGAGGAGTTATTTTCTTCAGTGAGCTCTTGTGCCTTCTGTTCCATTTGACTAATTTAATTTTTAAAGTCTTCTTTTCTTCAAAGACTTTTTGTATATGCTTTTGGGCAATTCTGCTTTTTAAGGAGTCCTGCCCTCCGAATGATTTTGGTGCTGTTTATACCATTTGAACTATTCTGTTTTTGAGGGTGTATTTTATTCAGAATTTTTTGTGCTCTTTTTTTTTCTTTTTACCAAGCTGTTGAGTTTTTAAAAAAAAAAATCTTATTTGGGGGGTGGAACCAAGATGGCAGAGTAGAAACAGCACTTCCAAGGTGCTCTCCCTGACTCCCCTTCCAAACAATGTAAAAGTTGGACTCCGAACAACTTCTGGAGCTCCAGCACCCATAGAACTACACAGAGAAGCTAACCTCCTGCTGAGGAAAGCCCAGCAGCCCTGCAGGGAGGGGCCAGTGCAGCACAGCACCATGCTCTGGGAGCCTAGCCCAGGCCTGAGTGAGCCACGGTTTTAGCCCCAGGGAGGCTGGGCCAGCAGCTGGCTGGAGTGACCCCAGAACACCAGCAGCTCTGGAGATTCCAGAATAATCAACACAGATATGCCTAGGACAAAATGAGAGGTTAGTGCCCTATGGGCTTTGGGACAAGTATTTGGGGAACACATCAGCTTCTTCACCTAGGGGCAAGAGGCAACAGAGGAGGAGGCGATATGGGAGACGATAGGGGAGAGAGCAGATTGGATGAGGGGATATCTTGTGGGACTGCTATTCTGGGCTGGTGGGTATGGGAAAAATGGGGAAAAAGTGTAACTCAAAATCTGGCTGAAATGAATGATGTAAACCAGAAGTTAATAAAGCATTTGTTAAAATAAAAACAAAAAGAAAAAAGAAAAATACTTAGAAAAGAACAGAAGTATAAACAAATAAAACAGATTTGAAATGACCATTTTGAATTTCTCAAATACTAAAAACAACTGTATTCTTTATATTCTAACGTGTACTTTTGAGAATGTTTGTTAAATATAGAATAAAAATATTTTAAAGTAAAGAAAAATAATTTCAAATTTGTTTTTCTTTTTCCCAATTCTTCTTCTAGCTCTCTTGTTTGATTTTTAAATCCTATCTGAGCTCTTCGTGGAATTATTTTTGTGCCTAAGACCAATTCACTTTTTTTTTTCTCTTTGAGGCTTTGCATGTTATTCTGTTAACTTTGTTGTCTTCTGAGCTTACACTTTGATCTTCCTTGTAACCATAGCAATTTTATACAGTGACATTCTCTTTTGGTTATTTGCTCATTTCCAGGGTATTTCTTGACTATTAACTTTATGTTAAGGTTGGGCTCTTCTCCCCGAATGGAAGGGTCACTGTCCCAAGATTCAGAGGTTGGTTTTGTTTTGTTTGTTTTTGTTGTTGTTGTTGTTTGTTTGTTTTTTGCTGCTTTTTTCAGAGTTAGTTCTGGGAATTGGTAAGTTTTCAGTTTTTTCCAAAGTGGTACAATCTAAGGTGAGGTTTAGTCACTTCTCTCTTGGCCTTTGTTCTAGTCTGTGATCAAACACAAACATTCTTTTCTGTCCTGAAACTGGGACCAGGATACCCACTCCTGCTAGCACTATTCTTTGCCATGAGACTGTGATGGAGAATCATGTGTGGACAATGTAACATAGTCCTGCACCAAATATCCACTGTAATCTTCTGGTCAGTTTTCTGATACCTTTATTGTTCATGTGCTGAAAATCACTGGAAATCACTGCCACTGATTCCTATCCCTACCATAATCAAATCATTTTAAAGTATGGTAAGCAAACTATTTTCATATTTATCTAAGACATTGATTTTAAAAAATAAAGATAAGATGTGCAAGCACATATCCTTGAAGTCATGCACAGAATATTTTTTTAATACTTTAGTCTCTTTGGGAAAAGCTGTTTGAAAATTTCTGTATCTAAAAACATATGATAAATACAATGAACCCGACTTTCAAAGAGATAGGAGAGAGTCAGTAAGGTATATTAGATAATTGTACATCAATGATTTCTTCTTTCTTATTAGCATGATAATGAACCTGGATTATCAAAGCCTTTGACAGCAGATCAAAAGATCTCACAAGATGGAAAGATTTCAAATACAGGAAAGATAGTAGCATTTATACCTGTTGTCCCAGGTTGATGATTTTTTTTTCCAGATCAATTAAAATAATTATTTAGAAAGAAGTGTGATCTAAGTGAAGAGAGTACCAACACCAATGAAAACATTGATTGAATTTATAATTCAAATGGTTAATAGTTTTATGAACATCTTAACATCTTAAAATTCATAGAGAGGATTTATGGTTTAATCTCAAAGATAACCAGGATCATAGAACTGAATAGAAAAAAAAAGAGTTAGATAATTTTAATATTTTCAAATTAGTAGGGTATATTTTGAGATAGAAGAGACTAAAGATAAAAAGATGTGGTTGAGTCTATTGAGAATGGGAAGAAAGGGATAAATCATGAAAATGTGCAGAGGGAAGATTTGGTAAAATGAAAGAGTAACTTGAGAGCTTATTGGATTTGGAGATGACAGAAAGTGAAGTTTTCAAATATTACTTGAACTTTTAAATTCACCAAACTTAAAGAATGATATATATAATAGAAAATAGTAATGTTCTTCACTGAAATGGTGGCATTAGAAAAAAAGTAATTATTTTGAACAGTAGGGAAACAATGTGGTTTTAAAGAAGGAAAAAGAAAGGAAAGAAGAAAAAAAGGAGGAATATAGTAAGAAATAAGAAGGAAAAACAGAATAGAAGAAATGAATGAAAGGGCAAGAAAGGAACAGAACCAAGTAGGAGTTAGGAGAGAACAGAGGTGCAAATAAATAAAAAGAAGGAAAATAGGACTGCTGGTATCAGGATTTGGGGCATTTCTAGAAATGGACAAATATAAAAGCACATTTATTCCCTTTTAAAAATAATTCATTTGCATCTCTATTATTAAAGGTTAAATATTTGAATTAAATTTTTACTCTTCATTATATATTTGTTTATTTATTATGGTTCTCAAGTGGACGTATACTAAAAGTAAATAAATATCAAGTTGAAGTCTAAACTAAAAGGTGTATTCTTATACTTCAGAATCTGAAACCAAGTGAAACCTGTGCTTTTCCTATCAAGCCAACTCTGCCCATCTAGAGAACTACTTATGCTATAGGACCAGAGATTTTGGGAAATCCAGCTATTCCAGGTGACTGTGACTAAGAAGAAACTAGATAACGAAAAACCCCAACTATTCTGTTCTTGGCAATATTCTCAAAATATACAACATGATTAAAGGGATAATCTGTGTGTGTGTGTGTTTAGAAATGTAGTCAGTGATCATTAATATATCAACATGACTTCATCCATACCTCTCATGCTAGATGAACCTAATTTCATTTCTTGAAAGGATAGCGAGATACGTGAACACACAAAAAACAAAAGCCTTAGATATTGGGAAAGTATTTGACTATTTTAAATTAATCTTGTCAATGGAAGAAAGGATATAAGCTTTACAATTATAGTTAGATGAATCCTGAGCTAGTAAAATGGCTGCATATTCAAATAACAATTAATGTTATTCTTGATAGTGTTAAATTAGATGGGGGTTAGTTGGTGGATTGCCTCAGAGATTTGTTCTTAGATCTGTAAGATTCAGATTTTTTTTAAAGAAATCATTGATTGGATGAAGGCCTAAATGATGCTTATCAAATTTATAGGTGGTATAGATGATAATCAAGACTCAAAAATGTCTTAGAAGATTAGAATGATGGGTCAAATCAAGGAAGATTAATTTTAATTGATTGACATCTAAATTTGAGTTCCTAAAATTAAATTCCAAGGTATAGACAGAGGACAATGTAGCTGTAGGCTAATTCTTATGAAAAATGTGGGGAAGTTAGTTGACTCTAAGTTCAATATGAGTTCCAAGTGTGATATGATGGCCTGAATGAAGCTAATGCCTTCATAGAGGAGCTATACCTATATAGAGTCTTTTAAGTCTTAAAATTTCTACTTCCTGTCCTACTTTGAACCACTTTCATAATACTGTGCTCAGTTTAGAGTACTATGTTTTTGGAAAGGCACAGACAAACTAGAGTGCATGTAAGAGAGTTTGACCAAATGGAAGGAGAACTAGAGAACATGCTCTATAAAAACAGTTGAGTCACTTGTGTTGTTTATGAAATAAAAAAGAGAAACCTCTCGTGGAATAGAGAATGTGGCCCTTGACTTGAAGTATTTAAAATCTAGCATGTGAAAAATATCAAAATTGTTTTGCCTTCCTCAAGATAACATGATGAAGAGTTTGAAAATTTGGTGGGGCATATAAAAACTCAAAATAAATCGAGCAGTGGTAGTTCTACTAGTACATAGAGAAGAAGATTTGTAAGTAGAGGTAATTATTCCCTTTTCCTAATCTCATACATTTGGATAGCCCCCTTTCATTACCTTTTAGGAATGATATTTTTCTTATTCAAAAGTGAACCACTTGGTAGGGTGGTTATCTTTCAAACCTTTTGTAAAAAATAAAAATAAAAATATCATGTGTTTGAAGCATCCGCCTCTGTCAGGCTATTCCAAAGAACTATTCCTCCAATAAGACTGCCTCAGGCTCATTATGTTTGGTATTGGTCTAGATTCATGTGTTTGTTGTGCTTTTAGGAAACTATTAAACATGCACAATCAAAATCTCTTTTGTTGTTCCGAGGTCCCAATTTTCTGCCATGGAATGCCTCCCAGCAGTAATAAAATCTATAACTCTTCCTTTGTAGATCATTCATCTTGGCTTCCATCTTGGCTGTATTTAATTCCCTTTTAACAAATCCAAATTCTAAATTCATTGAATAAACATATTTTTAGAGAATTTTTTTCTAAAAACAAATGTTGAAACAGAAACAAAAACAAAATTTAAGAAACAAAGTTTAGGGATGCAAGCTCAGTGAGATTCAGAAAATATAGTTGTTGTATCTCTAGTTGTGCTTGAGTAACATGAATTTCTAAAATCATTTTTCATGTTTTTCATGTGAATTCTGCATAACACATCTAGAGTCTTTATCTTAACATCTTGGCATTCTCTTTTTTGCCAGTTCCTTTGATGCCACAGTGATGACAACAGTAATGGTGGCATAAGGACATACATTCCCTTTCTAATTCCTACCCATCTCCTGTCTTCTGTCTGACAATATTTTGCATGACTTCTTTTCCACCTTCCCTCTTCTTTCTCCCTACTGCTCCCCTTTCTTGTCCTTTAGGAAATGGGAATGGCTTTTTTCCCCAAATATTTAATCACATGGAGAATTCTTGACTACTCAGTTTGGGTCAAATAAGCATAAGGATATATTGAGAGGTAATATATGTAGTGCAAAGATGCTGAAAAACACCCCAGTACAATTGCAATCAAATTAAAATGTAATTGGGAATGTTTGTTAAAATAATGGAGCCTTCAAGTGGTGCAGTGGATTGAATGCCAGGCCTGGGGTGTGTAAGACAAAACTTCCTGAGTTCAAATCTGGCTTCAGACCCTACGCAAGTCATTTATCCTGTCGACCACAGTTTCCTCATCTGTAAAATGAGCTTGAGAAGCAAATGGCAAACCATTCCAGTTTGTTTGCCAAAAAACAAAACAAAACCCAAACAAACCCCAAATGGAGTTAGGAAGAGTCATATATGACTGAAAAATGACTGAAAAGAGCAGAATAAAATATTAAAATACAATATAATGTTAATTTGTTGTTTTATAAGTCAACATGTGGCAGGCATAGATCAGTCTTATTTGACTCTCATACCATTGGTGTATTGGGCAGAGCTCTGGAGCTAAATTCAAGAACTCTTGAGTTGAAATGCTCTTTTGGATACTTGCTAGATTTGTGACCCTTGTAAACTCATTTACTTTCTCTGGACCCTGATTCCTACAATTGTATAATGAGGGAGTTGGATTTGTTGGCTTCTAAAGACTCTTTCCAGGTTTAAATCTGTAGTTCTATGATTAACTCCTAAAAATTATTGCTGTTTAAAAGTGAGTGGGATTGTCCAAGGAGTCATTAGTTTCCATCATTCTGAAAATCTTGTAATAGAGATAGATGATCTTTTCTAGGGAATATTGTAGAAAAGATTATGGTTCACGTATTAATGGAATTCGATGTCTTCTGAGGTTTTATGATTCTGTGGATACTATGAACATGAAATCCTTGAGATTCCTTTTGTAGTCATGAAAATCCTACAAAGAGAAACCATTTATAAATTATTAGTAAGGATCTGAAAAAGAGTTTGCAAAAGGGTGAGAAAAGGTTAAGTGTAAGAAGTTTGGGCTTATCAACTTTCATTTTCTCCAGAGTCAAATTTGTTGGATCTGATACCTTGGTGTATCATATATATGTGTGTATATATATATATATATATATATATATATATATATATATATATATATATATATATATATATATATATACCTTATAACTATTAGCAGGATGTAAAGCAAATTTCCACTATGCAGATGAAGGAGCTGAACCTCAGAGAATTTAAATACCTTTGACAATGTCCACAGAGGTGAAAGGAGGATTAGGACCTATGACTTTCTGTTAGGACTAAGTGGCACTGAGATATCTTCCAAATCTCAAATTCTGTGAATCCAAGTCTATGCTCACTTTACCATTCCAAAATGCTTCACATATATACTCTAGGATCTCACTATGGAATGTGTCTGGTTCCCTGAACTATATATAGCATCACTTGAAATTGAAATTTTAAATGGTGTAGCCCAGTACAATTCTTGAAAACAATCTTGCTTTTTTCATAACAACAGGGATTAGCAGTGAAATCGAGAAACTGAATCTTCTTGAAGGCAAAGTATTTCTGAACATTTACTGTGTTTCACCACATAATTATTGATGTCAAATAATAGTTACACCCTGTTTTTTTTTTTAGTTCAAAAATTGATTTATAACCTTTCATCATGTAATCATTGCATGGCATAATTCTGTTTATCATGCTGCTTAAAAGGTAAACAGAGCAGCAATGTATTCACCAGTGGCATATGGTTGCCCATTTATCTCTCTACCCATTGTGTTCAGGAACTTAGAATTATTATTATATTAGGATTATGACTTAATCATTGTCAGGATATTTCCCAAAATCAACTTGCATGGTTTGTTTAGAGAACTGTAGTACTAATGGGCACTCAACCCAAAGAAGAATGTGAGGTAGGTAGGCAGGACAAGCTATTATGAGCAAGTCACATAATATGGTAAGATGTGCATCCTCCCAATTTTAACATATATTCATGAGTATTCCATGCATACTAATCTTGCAGCAAAGATAGTAGCAATAAATGATTTCTAAGTTATAGCAGCACAATTTTTAGTTTTATATAATGGTTGAACCCTACTTTTTCCAAAAACATTGGCATATAATTTGTGACAATTATGTGGGGAAAAACAGTAATTTCTTTTTTTATTTGCAAGTTACTTTCAGATGAATAGATCTGAAGCTGATGAACAATAACACTATGACTTCTTTGTTTTCAAGGATAGCTGAATCTAAGAACTGAGGTCCTCCTGTTGCTATTATTCCTCCAGGAGTTACTGAGATAAGCAAAAAATATAAACCTTGACACCAAAAAGGAGAGGTTTAGGGTTTTGGGGTAATTTTTTATTCATTTTAAACTTAAATACAAAACAAGAAAAGAATAGAAAAACAATATTCCCATGTACAGAGCAGAACATAAAAAAGGATCCAATATAAAGCAATAAATTTCCATTTCAAGAAATCCTATCTAATAAATAGTACCCATTGTTTTCATACCTACTCACCTTTTCTTTGCTTCCTTCTAGGTTTTCCTATATTTTCCACTATGTCTTTTTTACTTTATTTTTGTTTCCTCATACACACACACTCACACACCCATCATAAAGGAGGCTACAATTAAATGTGCACACACACACACACACACACACACACACACACACGTAAGACCGTTCTATGCATATTTCCACTTGCCATCTCTTTCTTTGGAGGTGGATAGCATGTTCTTTCCTGGGTCCAAGTCCTTCTGTGTTTATTTTTAATCAACCAGCTCATCATTTCCTATATCACAGCAGTATTCCAAAACAAACACATCTTATCTGAAAGATTGCCCATCAAAGTTTTCCCCAGTTTTCTGCATTCTTTCTGTTTTTGGCTACATTGTTTTTATTTATATTAAAATAATTCCCACATAATATTTTCCTAATTGCATGTAAACAATTAGCATAATTTTTGAAAATTTTCAGTACCAAATTTTCTCCCTGCCTCCCATCCCTCCATTGTGAAGGGAAGCAATTTGAAATAGGTTATACGTGTATAGTCAGGCATAGCATATTTCTATGTAAGGCGTTTTGTGAAAAAAATAGATCAAAAAACCCAAGGAAATAAAGTAAAGAAAAAAGTATCTTTGATCTCTTTTCAGGCTTTATCACTTCATTTTCTGGAGGAGCAAAACATCTTTCATCATAAGTCCTATAGAATAGTCTTAGAAAATTTTATTAATGAGAATGGCTGTTATTCATAGCAGATCATTATACAATATTACTGTTACTATGTACAATGTTCTCCTTCTGCTCATTTCACTTTGTAAGTCTTTCCATATTTTTCTAGAGCATTTTGCTCATCATTTCTTAAAGAAAAATAGTTTTTCATTACAATCATACACAACAATTTTGTATCCATCCCCCAATTGATGGACATCCTGTCAATTTCCAATTCTTGGCCACCACTAAAAGAATTACTATAAATAATTTTGTACATGTGCATCCTTTTCCTTTCTTTAAATCTCTTTGGCATACAGGACTAGTAGTAGTATTGCTTTGTCAAAAAGTGTTCATGTTTTTCCAGCCCTTTGAGCATAATTTCAAATTGCTCTCCAGAATCTCCAGAATCCAGAATCCAATATACATCTTCACCAATAGTAACTTAGTGTTTTTATTTTCCCACATCACCTACAACATCCTTCATTTTCCTTTTTTTTGCCATATTCTGTTCATATCCTTTGATCAATTATCAATGAGGAATGACTCTTATTTCTATTAATTTGACCCAGTTTTATACATGTTTGAGAAATGAAGTCTTTATCAGAGAAACTCACTGCATTTTTTCCACATTAATTATTACCAACTATGTATTTCCCTCCATCCTATTTTCCCAATTTATTCTACTCTCTCTCTCCCTTTACCCTGTCCATTCTCATATGTATTTTGCTTTTGTTTTTTATCTCCCCTCCAAACTGTATCCCTTCTACCAACTGTCTCCCCTTATCCTGTTCCCTTTTTACTTTCCTATATGATAAAATAGATTTCTACACCCAACTGAATGTGTATATTATTTCCTTGTTGAGCCAGTTCTGATGATGGGAAAGTTCATATGCCCTTTTCCCTGTTTCCCTCATTTCCCCCTCCATTGTACAATCTCTTTCCAGCCTCTTTTATGTCAGATAATTTATCCCATTCAAACTCCCACTTTCCCCTTCTCTCAGTGCCTTCTTTCTCATCCTTTAATTTTATTTTTCTTAGATAATTATACCATTACATTCAAATCATACCTCTGCTTTCTATGTATACTCTTTCTGACTATCTTAATAATGAGAAATTTCTTAAGAGTTATAAATATTTTCCCATTTAGGACTATAAATAGTTTAACTCTATCAAATCCCTTATGCTTTCTCTTTCCCGGATATTTTTTTTTTACTATTATTTTGCCTCTTATATTTGAAAGTCAAATTTTCTTTTCACCTCTTGTCTTTTCATCAGGATTTCTCTGTTTCATAGAATGTAAATATTTCTTCAACAGGATTATATTCAGTTTTTCTGAGTAGGTGATTCATCGTAGTAATCCTAACTATTTTGCCTTTTGGAACATCACATCCAAGCACTCTGATCCTTTAATGTAGAAGGTGCTAAATCTTCTGTTATCCTGACTGTGACTCTATGATATTTGAATTGTTTCTTTTTGGTTGCTTGCAGCAATTTCTCCTTGATATTGGAGGTCTGGAATTTGTCTGTAATATTCCTGTGAGTTTTCTTTTTGGGATGTTTTTTAGGACAACAATGGTGAATTCTTTCAATTTTTATTTTACGCTCTGGTTCTAGAATATTAGAGCAATTTTCCTTGATAATTTCTTGAAAGATATTGTATAGCCTCTTTTTTTACCATGATTTTAATGTGGTCCAATAATTCTTAAAATATCTCTCCTGGATGTAATTCCCAGGTCAGTTGTTTTTTTCTGGTGAGATATTGCCACATTGTCTTCTATTGTTTCCCTCTTTTTTGGTATTATTTCCTGGTGTTTCATAAAGTCCTTAGCTTCCATTTGCCCAATTTAAATTTTAAGGAATTATTTTCCTCAGTGAGCTTTTGTATCTCCTTTTCCATTTGTCCAAATCTTCTTTTTTTTAAACAAATGCTTTATTAACTTCTGTTTTACATCATTCATTTCCGCCAGATTTTGAGTTACACTCATTTTCCCTCCGTTATTCCCCTACCCACCCTCCCAGAATAGCAGGCCCACAAGATATAGCTTCCTCCAATCTGCTCTCTCCCATACCTTCTCCCATAGACCCTTCGACTTTTGCATTGGAGGAAGAAGAATCTTGTGTCCCAATGCCTGCACATCTTATCTCTCTATTACAAGCAAAAGACCTTGAATTTCAGATCCATTTCCTTCCTCCCTTGTCACCCATTCCCTCTGGGGAGATAAGTAATTCAGTATATGTTGTACATGTCTAGCTATGCAAAACATTATCATAGTAGATATATTGTACAAGGCTGCTTATAATTCCCTCCCACTCACCCCACCCCCACCTGGTCCATTCCCTACATGATCCTGTCCCTCTTCTATAGTGGGTACTTCCAACCTCCCCTCCCCCTAAGGATGCCCTCCCATCCATCATCCCTCCTCTCATCTCCCTTCCCCCTATCCTGCTGCAAGTTGAGATATCTCATTTAGTATATATGTCATTCTCTCCCTGAACCAAATTCAATGAGAATGTGGTTTTGCCTTTTTAGCCTTCCTATTCTCCCCCTCCCTTGCAACCACTTCCCCTTGCTTCTTCTACATGGGATAGTTTACCCTACCCTGTCGCTCCCCATCTCCTCTTCCCATTTTCCTCTCTCACCTCAAAATTTCATCCCTTGAGTATTCTCCCTTTTGAACAAATTCAACCTATGCCCTCTATCCATATATAACTGTAACCATATATACACACATTCATATATGTATTCATATGACCACACACCCTTCTTCCATTATTTTCGTAGTGAGAAAGATATCATCAGTCACAGTTATTGCTTTTCCATATAGGAATGTAAATAGTTCAACTTTGATAAGTTCCATTTGATTTCTTTTCCCTGATTACCTTCTCCAATATCTCTTCCTTCTTGTGTCTGGATGTCAAATTATCTATTCAATTCTGGTTTTTTCCTCAAGAATGCTTGAAAGTCCTCTATTCCACTGAATGACCATATTTTCCCCTGAAACAAAATACTCAGTTTTGCTGGGTAGGTGACCCTTGGGTTCATTCCCAGTTCTTTTGCCCTCTGGAATATCATATTCCATGCCCTTCCATCCCTCAGTGTAGAAGCTGCCAGGTCCTGGGCTATTCTGATTGTGTTTCCACAATATTGAAATTGTTTCTTCCTGGATGCTTGTAGAATTTTCTCCTTGATCTGGGGATTCTGGAACCTGGCTATAATATTCCTGGGAGTTTTCTTTTTGGGATCTTTTTCAGGAGGTGATTGGTGGATTCTTTCAACCTCTATTTTGCTCTCTGGATCTAAAACATCAGGGCAGTTTTCCTTGAGAATTTCTTGAAGGGTGATTTCTAGGTTCTTTCTTTGATCATGGCTTTCAGGTAGTCCAATAATTTTTAAATTGTCTCTCCTGGATCTATTTTCCAGGTCAGTGGTTTTTCCCATGAGATATTTCACGTTGCCTTCTAATCTTTCATTTGTTTGTATCTGCTTAACAGCATCTTGATTTCTCATAAAGTCATTAGCTTCCATTTGCTCCAGTCTAACTCTGAAGGAATGAATCTCCTCAGTGAACTTTGAGATTCTTTTTCCATCTGGCAAATTCGACTTTTTAAGGCATTCTTCTCCTCATTGCCCTTTTGGGCCTCCTTTGCCATTTGAGCTAGTCTATTTTTTAAGGTGTTGTTTTCCTCAGTCAGGCTGTTGACCCTCATTTCATACTTTTCCTGCATCCTTCTCATTTCTCTTTCCAATTTTTCCTCCACTTCTCTTATTTGATTTTTAAAGTCCTTCTTAAGGTCCTCTATGGCCTGCAACCTGCTCATGTTTTCCCCTGGGGCTTTTGGAGCAGGACTTCTGACCTCACAGTCCTTTTCCTGCTCTATGCCCCCAAAATAGGAGTCTAGGGTTGCATTTTTCTGTTTCCTTTGCCTTGGCATGTTGCCACTTAATTACTTGACTTTTGGGCTTGTTGCCACACTATGGCTTTAAGGCCAGATAGAGGAATTTTCGTCCCGAACATGTGGGGGGCAACTTCCATTTCTGGCAATCTGTAAACCCACCCACGACTTCCACCCTAGATCACAATCCAGATCCAGGGAGGTTAAAGCAAGAGAGATTACCCCCCAAGACTGATCGCTGGATCTCCCTACAATTAATTTGCAGGCCAGGAGCTGGAGTTGCCTCTGAAAACTACAAAATGGCATGTCTCCTCAGTGGCTTCTAGCCCCCAGCAGAGGGAGCCCACAAATTCCCCAAATACAGGTCCCAAAGTCCATAGGACACTAACCTCTTACTTTGTCTTAGGCATGTCTATGTTGATAATTCTGGAGTCGCCACATCTGCTGGTGTTCTCGGGTTCCTCCAGCTGGCTGCTGGCCCTGCCGCCCTGGGGCTGAAACCTCGGCTCACAGGGACCTGGGCTCAGCTTGGCTCCTGTGCTCTGTGCGCTGAGCACTGCGCACTGCTGGCTCCCAGACCACTGTGCTGGTCCTTCCTGCAGGGCTGCTGAGCTGTCCTCAGTGGGAGGTTAGCTTCTCTGTGTCGTTCTGTGGGTGCTAGGGCTCCAGAAGTTGTTCACAGTCCCCTTTTCCATATTTTGGTGGGAATCTGGGGGCAGAGTGGCTTGGATGAGCTGTTTCTACTCCGCCATCTTGGCTCCACCCCCCCCCCCAATCTGCTTTTTAAAAATTTCTTCTCTTCATTGGATTTTCATGCCTCTTTCACCATTTAACCTATTTTATTTTCTTAAGGTGTTCCTTTCTTCAGCATTTTTTGCCTTCCCTACCAAGCTCTTGCCTCATTTTTTATGACTTTTTTTTTTTGCCTCACTCTCACTTCTCTTCCTAATTTTTCCTCTCTCTCTTATTTGATTTTAAAGATCCATTTTGAGTTTGTCCATGGCCTGAAACCAATTCATATTTTTCTTTGAGGCTTTGGATGCAGAAATTTTGTTTTTGATGTCTCCTTCTGAGTTTGTATTTTGATCTTCCTCATCACCATAGTTATATTTTATAGTAATAATTTTTCTGTTGTTTGCTCATTTTACAGCCTATATATTGACTTTTAACTCTAAGCTCAAGTGGAACCCTGCTTCCCAAGTTGAGGAGGCCCTGTCTCAAGCTTAAGTTTTTTTTGTGTAACTATTTTCAGAGGTAATTATGGGGACCTGTTACTTTCTGGCCCTTCCAAGGTGGTGTGATCTAGAGAGAGATATGTTTACTACTCTCCCATATTGTACAATGGTTTATGAGCAAACACAAGCACTATTTTCAACCCTGGAACTGTGACCAGGGTCCCTGCTCCCCTGTGACCCAAGCTCTGTTCTGCTAGTGCTCCTTCTCACCCTGTGTCTAAGAACCAAGACTGCAACCCAAATCCAAGTATAGTCAATACAATGGAGTCCTGACCCTGGTGCCAGGAAAGGAAAACCTGTAAATCTCCTTCTGACCTGTGGTTTGATCCCCTTACCTTCTACTGATTCAGTCACCCTGAGGCCTGTTCTTGCTTGGCTGGGGCTGGGTCTGCCCTCATACAGCCTACATTGGACTTCTCTCCTCTATCACCCTGGCGCAACAGACCTTTCCTCTCAGCCTTCTAAGTTTCCTTGGGCTGCAAAATTGTTTTACTCCATCTTTTTGTGGGTTCCTCTACTCTAGAATTTGTTTAGAGTCATTATTTAAAAGTATTTGGAGTGTTTGGGGAAGAGCCCAGGTGAGGGCCTTCCTTTACTATGCCATCTCGGCTCTGCCTCACACACAAAAATATTTAACTGAAAATAATTGAAAACAATCAATTTAATACTTCAACAACACTTTTATCTTATTATATAGTTTAAAGGCTGATACTGCAGAATCTTCTTCCTTTATATGTTTTTTAAAAACCTGATTACTCTGAAATTCCTGACCTTTTGTTCTTACAAATGAACTTTGTTTTTATTTTTTTCCTAATTCAGTAGTACAATTTTTGAGTAATTTAATTGGAAAGGCATTTAATAAATAAATTATGTAAAATTCTCTTTTTCATATTGGCTTTACCAACCCATCAACAATAAATATTACTCCAATTATTCAAATCTGATTTTATTTATATTAAAGTATTTCTCTGTCTATGATCATATAGTTCCTATGTCTGTTTTGGCAGATATACTCTCAGGTATTTTATACTATCTGGTTATTTTAAATGGTCTAAAACAATATTGAATAATATTGGTAACACATAAACTAGTTGTCCTAAGTTTCTCTTTTGATTATACCTATTTTAACTTTAACTTTGTCTGAGATCATGATTATTATCCCCTCTTTTTATATAATAAATTCTATTCCAGCCATTTATTTTGTCTTTGTGTTTATCATTCATTTTTATTGTTTTCCCTGAAAGCAGCAAATTATTTAATTCAAATTTTAAATCTGCTATCCATTTTCATTTTATGGGTACATTCTTCCTATTCACATTCAAAGCCATTATTACTGTTTGTATATTTCCCTCTTCCTTTTCTTCACTATCCTTCTAACTCTATTTTTTCCTGTTCCTCCTCACTCCTCTACTTTACTTTTACCTCTTACCTTGCCCTCCTATCATTAAACAACCCACCTCCATAAGAGCCCCTCTCTTATACTCTCCCCTCACCCTATCCCCTAGCTATCTTATTTCTTTGTAAATTCAGAGCACTTTTTATACATACATACATATATATATATATATATATATTTCTCTCTTTAACCCATTCCCTCTGAGAGTAAGGTTGTAGCATTACCCTCTCTCCCTGTTTCCCAATTGTTTCTTCTGTATCATTTTTTCCCTTTCATACTTCATTTGTGTAATATAATTACTCCTTCTATCTCTTCCTACACAGTTGTATTTTTTCAGAGTTGCTGCATCATATACAGCTTAGCCCAAGTCTTTCTCTCAAATCACTCAAATAACGATAAGTCATAAACAGACTGATAACATTTTCACATGTGAGAAGTAAATAAAGTATATAATGTGACTTTATTAGTTCCTTTTAATTTGTCTTCAATGTTTACCTTATATTTTTTCTGGATCTTATATGTCAAATTTTCTCCTTAACCTGGGATTTTTGAAACTTGGCTATGATATTCCTGTAAGTTTTCCCCAGGTAACACTTTCAGGTGGTAATCAGTGTTCTGTTTTGTTTTGTTTTGTTTTTTCCTTCTATTTATGCTTTGTCTTCTTGTTCTAGAACTCCAAGGCATTTTTCCTTAATAATTTCATGTAATATCACCTCAAGTTTCTTTTTTACTGTAATTTTTAGATATTCTGACTTCTTATATTTTTTTCCTCCATCTGTTCTTAAGGTCAGTTGCTTTTCTGATGAAATGTTTCACTTCTCTTCTATTTTTTTTTATTCTTTTGATTTTATTTTATTTCTTGTTGTCTTATAATATTCTTAGCTTCCCCTTGCTCTATTTCAATTTGATTGAATTTCTTTTCATATATATATTTTTAATTTTCTTGAATTGTTTTTTTTCCCTAACCTTCCCTCCATCTACCTTAATTGATTTTTAAAGTTCTTTTTAAGTTCTTCAAAGAACTCTTTTTGTGCTAGGGACCATTTAATATTCCTCATTGCAAAAGGAGTCCCTTTTTTAGCTTCACTATCTTCCTCTGAATATGAACCCATATCTTCTCCATCCCTATAGTAGCTATCTATAGTTTAGTCCTTTCTCCTTTGCCTACTCCTTTTTATTTATTTATTTTAGCAGCTATTAATATAATCAAGTGCTAGTACCAAGGTATGTGGAATAATGCTCCAAGCCTCAGGTCATTTTTATTTTTATTTTCTGAGGCTTGTCCTAGGGCACAAACTTGTGCTTTCCCCTTCACTTTTTAGCCAGGCCTAGAGCCCCCAGCCATGCTGTCTCACAAACGCTCTTGCTCCCTGTGGTCCCTCTAGTAACAGCAAACTACAGCTGTCCTCTATGCTCCAGAATTGAAATCAAGGACTCTACTCTTCTGTAAGTGCCCACAGCCAGCAGTATCCCTACCCCTCTCCTACTGTACTCAGCAGGCATGTGTTAGCTCCTTCTCTCCCTCAGTTGCAGCCCAAGACACTTCTGGTCAGCACAACGGTGCTTGTTGTCTCTCAACAGTGGAAAGTTCTTCAGTCTTCTACTCACCATTCTAACCCCCACAGTCTGTGAAGTGAAAGTTCCTGATGCTGAGACTGTCTCCCAAACTAGCAGCCTCCATGGCTTGTTATTTGTTAAATCTGCAGAGTAATCTGGTAAATGTTTGTTCTTCACTCAAGCTAAGACCCCCTGTAGGTTGGGTTTTTCCTGGGATCTTTTCAGATTGTCTAAAGAGGACAACTGCTTTACCAACTTTTGTTTATTCTCACTGCTCTACATTCCCTCTGAGGTGAGGCTCTCTTTTTTTTGTGGAAGAAATTTGTGGAATGAAATATTTTCTGACCTGCTCTGCCATCTTCCCAGAATCCTCTCTCCAAAATATAATATGTTGTTCCATGTGATAGGAATTTTTGTATGTAAGAAATTCCAGGCAAAGAATAAATGCAAAAAGTAGTTTGTAATGCATGTAAATAAAATAATTTGTCTTTATAACTTATATAGAAATCAAAAGGTAAACAAAATTAATTAAAATTATTAGAGGAAATCTAGGTCAGCTAACTCCTGATATCATCAAATCTATCTTCTCAATACAGAAAAATATAGTGATAAAGAAATGGAAAGCAGAAAGTACTCAAATATCTGCAAATATATGTGGTAATAAAAAAAAAGTCTTACTTCTTAAGGATGGCTTCTTGGGTAAAAATGAAATAAAAATAAATTTGCAAGAAGAGTGTAGATCACCTTTACTTATTATCCACACCTCCCTCAAGAAGAATAGAAGACTAAGATTTGAATCCAAGAAATCTGCCTTATTTTTGAATCTGAACCAACCAAAGCAACTTACCACACTGTGCATAGGTGGTATAAGAATATCTACAAGGTTCTAAAGTGTGCTTATTATAATTGAATTGTAAACTGGTGAAAGTATTAAATATTATACTATCATCTTTGATGATTTTTGGGAACAGGAAATAGACCAATCTTGTAAAAATCTACTAGAGATAGATTTTTCCATTTAAAAAATTAGAAAAATACTCTACATGAAACAAAACATAACAGCATTTACCCAGGAGGAGTAGATGAGATAAGAAAGAAGATGGACAATTTATTTCTGACGGCAGGCACCATTAAGGACGATGTTGAAAAGAAAACAAAGCTAAAAAGAACCCTAAAGAAATCTTTTGGCAGTGATCATGTCAACTCAAATTTGTTGAAATAAGTGCCTGAAACTCATCAACATAAAGGGGTAACTTCAAAAATCCACAAGGAAAAACATTCTCTTTTTCGTCATTCTTTGCCTTTACCTTTCTTTATACCTTTGGGAGAGCTTCTGTGAACAGTCCTCAGGCAGCAATATGCAATGGGAGTCTGGCTTGCCAGTAGACAATAGAATAGGACTGATAAATGTGCTTTTTAAATCAATTGTTGAGGTCAGGCAGTGAAGTTGAATTGGCTCCACATACCTTATCTCTCCTTTCTGTACTATTTATGAAACTCTGGGCTTTTATCCCCAGGGTATACTCACCATTTGATCAGAATCTGCATGGCCTGCAGTGCACAATTTAGGAGCACTTCATTAGACAAAGTTCACAGGGATTTATTCTACATCTTTCAGGCAAGATCTACTTGTTTTAAGAGGGGAATTTATATCAGTCAAAACAAGTCAGTCTCAAAAATTGATGTAAAATTATATCCCTAAATAATAATCTGGAAACACTTGGTTCATTTGAGGCCCATTGAAATTAGGAGAAAGAATAAAAAAAATAGCAACAGGGGACAAAGTAAAAGTGAAAATAGTTTGAAATGGGATAATGTGAGTTAAATGCAGCTAAATCAGGAGTTTCTCTGCTACATGCAAAAGAAAAGCAAGGCCATCCTTTACTTCTGTCTCAGCTACTGCTAGAAGCTCATTCAGTCAGAATTCTCTAGTTGCTGAGCATACCCTTTCTCTTTGCAGCTGCATTCCTTGTTGGGTTATTTGTGTTTTTTGGAAGTGTTTCTTGCATGACTGGGCATTTAGCTAGTAGAGGATGATTGGACCCCAGAGCTCTGCCTCTCCTCATCTCATCACATTACATAATGACTCCATGTCCATAAAGGCTGTCTTCTTCAGCAGAGTGTATTTTTTCTTCTCCCCCCAGGCCTGGGCTCCTTCCAGTAAGGTTCCCTCTGTGTGTGTGTGTGTGTGTGTGTGTGTGTGTGTGTGTATACATATTTATCTATATTTTATATTGATTTATCTATATTTCTACATATGTATTCATCTATCTATTATCTCTCTATCTTTCTATCTATCTATGTATATATCTATCTGTCGGATCTATCTATGAAATATGTAGGATTATAGCTTTAAATGTAGAAGAAACACCTGTTTTCTCTTTAGTAAAATGAGGGAATTGGAATATAGATAAGCACCAAGATCCCTTCTACATCTAAAGCCATAGTCCTCCAGGTTATGTCTTTAATTCATATAGAGATAGATAGATAGATAGATAGATAAATAGATAGGTAGATAGATGATAGATAGATAGACAGATAGAGAGATAAATTCCCATGAACCTCAGAGATTAATATAAAGAATATAATCAACAAGTTATGTTTTGGAGTCTCTGAAGAAGGGATAATACTAATAATGAATGGTTAACTTATTTGTAGAGACTAAAGAGGACTTTAGATTTAATAAATACTTCATAAGATAATAAGATTTAGAGCTAGAAATTTAGTTTTATTTAGTATAATCCTTATTTTACAGAAAAGGAACTGAGGCCCAGAGAGGTTTACTGTTTTGCCCAAGGTCATACAGGTGGGAAATTGCAAATCTGGAATTTAAACTCAGTTTCTGACTCTGAACCCAATGCCCTTTCTACTCTGCTACATTGCCATTCTATCTAGGGCTTTGTCTCTCTAAGCAGTGAGCTAGATACTAGATAAGATTTTTTTTTAATTTATGAGAGATGATCTACTAGTCTCAAATAGGGGACAATGGGATTAAATGACCAACTCTGCAACTACCTTGTAGCTAAAGGTCCCTAGAGACAGCAATTTAAAGGGAATTCTCAAGAATAAATGCTATTTAAATTTCTGGGTGGCATTAAGCATTATGTCAGAATGGCCTTTTCTGGAGCAGAGATACAGAGATTCCAATTTGTCTCTAGACTGTACTATCAAGAGCTTTTAATTAGCATTCCCATTTCTACTCATTAACAACAGTTGAACCCATGTTGTGTTTAATAGATCATTAATAGCCAAGAGAGAAATCCAAAAGTGAAATAAGAGAAAATAAATTTCCATGCCAGGATATAAATCAACATATTTGGGATTATTAGTTTGGCTCCCTCCTCAAGGATCTATTTCACATCTGTGGGAGCTGGTTAAATTTTCATGCTAGAGAGCTGAAGAAAACCCCTCTGTATACCTCTACTCAATGGCTACTGATAAATTAGCTATGAATCCTAATGAACTAACAGTTCACATACCTTATCTGAAAGCACAAATATCAAACAGTTATGCATTTAGTCCTATAATAATGGGAAGTGAAGAGGTCTTAAAATCAACTGGAAAATCATTTTTACTTTACAAGTAGGAAACAGAGGTTCATAAAAGGAAACTCTTCACATACTAGCTTCAGCTTACATTCTATGACTTATCTCATATTATCCTTCATGCATGCAGATAAACTGGTCTACTTGTAATTCCTCGAACTTTACATCCCATCTTTTGCCTCCAAGACTTTGCATGAGTTGTCTTCTAGCCTTGGATGTTACAATTACCCATTTCCCCACCCCTTCCTTACATTTTACTTTCTAGTTAATTTTACTTTAACTCCCTTTGAGGTTCTACTGAGATAAAATCTCCAATAGGGTAATATTTCCTGATCCTCCTAGTTTCTAGTGACCTTTCCCTCCTCAGATCATCTTGGATTTGTTTAAACGAGCAATTGTTGTTAGTTCCTTGAAGGAAAGGGCAGCTGTTTAAAATTTAACTTAATTTTATATTATTTAATTGATTTGATGTTTTGTTTTCTCTTTCTATAATGCTATGTTAGTACAGTGTATTTTGCATAATAGACACTTAATAAATGTTTATTCAATTGATTTGAAGGAATTTGCTCAATGTGATACCCCCCTTGGGAGCAATGATAATGTATCAATGGAGGAGATAGCAAATCTCTCCCAAGAAGTTAAACCTATTGTAAGCTGAAGCCAAATAAGCTGCCTAATAAATAGAGAGTGGGTCAGATCTCTATACACTGAGATTATTTTGAATTAATCAAAGAAACAGAATTTTTAGTGCTAGAATCAGTCTTTGAAATTATATTGTTCAGCAATGTATCAGAAAAACAGGTGTGTGTGTGTGTGTGTGTGTGTGTGTGTGTGTGTGTGTGCCTATTTTGACAAGATAAAGAACAATGAGCAAAACTGAATTAGGTGAAATTCAATAGGGATAAATGTAAAGTTTTATACATGGGTGTAAAGTCAAGCATGATTTTCTTGGTTTGCATTAAATACCCAAGGAGAAGTCTTTTCATCTTGACTTGAGGCAGGCTCTCAGCTTCCATGGTGCCTCTTCCATAGTCCCAGCTCTTGCCTGACTCTATCCAACTGCCACCTGGGTTCACAGGCAGAAGCTCTCATTTCTTTGTCCAATTTCTCGTGCAGTTCCTGTTCCGTATTGGAGCTCACAGTATCTGTTTACCTCAAGTCCTTCACAGTTTCTGCTCCCGGGAAGACAAAACTTAGCAAAGCCACAATAACATTCAAAAATATTGCCAGCATCTTCATCAATTCACTTTTTGCCTGTGAAATCAACATAGCCCCAACAGCAAGGTATGGGGAATCAACACAATTCATCAGTATAGTCCCTGGACCTCTGAAATTGTCAGCAAGATCATCCTCCAGGATTTCTGTAAACATACAACAAGAAAATCATCTTTCAGGGCTTCTGAAGCAGCAGCAAGGGCCCAGGGCTTCTGTAACAATAGAACCATCCTCTATTAGCAGACAAATCTGACAAAGTAACATCAAAACAGACAGAAAATATACTGATACCACAGCCATGCCTCCTCCCAGTTCTCCTCTCTTCTCATTTCTCAGCCCTTCTCAGTTCTCAGTTCAGTTCTCAATTCTCTTCTCTCTCTCCAGCAGTACCAACCCAGCCTCCAGACATTCAGAAGTTCTGGCCTCTCTCAATTTGGGATTTTCCTTATATACAGTATTAGCTCCTCCATGCTCTTCCCCTTCCTATTACCTCAACAAGTCCATCCCACTGTGAGTTTCCCAAGATCTGGGTCCTAATACTTGACACAATCATGAACTTGGAAATACAAGGGGAAGGGAAGATCTTCAAATTCCCATTCCCATTACAATGAGTTCAAACAATCAATTCCTCCAATATAAGATGGAGAAAAAATGGATAGAAAACAGCTTTTCTAAAGATGTTTAAATGTACTAAACCAGGGTTGGGGAACTTGTGGCCTTGAGACTAAATGTGGCCCTCTAGATATTCAATTATGGCCTTTTGACTTAATCCCCACTTCACAGAACAAATGCTTTTATTAAGGGAATTTTTTTCTGTCAAGTTTGGAATCAGTCAAAGGGCCACACTTGAGGACCTGGGGGGCCACATGTCATCTCAAAGCTATAGATTCCACGCCCCTGGTAAGAACTCATGTTGTCTGGGACTGCATCAAAGAGGACATATTTTCCATGAAAAGAGAGTTGATCATCCCACTGTACAATGATCTTTCCAAACACCATCTAATATCTTGTGTTATGTTTTGATCACCACAGTATGTAAAAGACAATGATAAGCTAGAAAATGGCCAAGGGAGGACAACAAAAATGGTGAAGGGCCATATATTTATGGTACATGAGGGCTGGCTAAATAATCCTTCATGTTTAGCTTAATAAAGAGAAAATCAGGAAAAAGTAGGCAATTGTGTTCAAATATTTGAAGAGTTATCTTCAGTCATATCTTACTCTTTGTGGTGTCCTTTAGCATTTTCTTATCAAAGATGCTAGAGTGCTTTGCCATTTCTCTCCCCAACTCATTTTACAGATGAAGCACTGAGGCAGGCAGGGTAAAGTGACTTGGATAGGGTCACATAGCTAATGTGTGTGAAGATGGATTTGATCTCACGAACATGTTTGTAAGCCCAGTCCTCTATCCACTATACCACCTACCTGAAGGGATTGGACTTGCTTTCTTTGACCCCAGAATATAGAACAAGGAGCAATGTATAGAAGTTCCAAAGAGGCAATTTTGGCTTAATGTCATTTGAAACAAACAAATAAGATTTTCTAAAAATTTCTGTTGTTTTATCATCTAGTCTTTCAGTAGTATTTGACTCTTCATGATCTCATGAACCATAGCCAGCCAATACTGTCAATGGGTCTTTTTTGTTTGTTTTTTGGCAAAGATACTGGAGTGGTTTGCTATTTCCTTCTCCAATAGATTAAGGTACCAGATGTTAAATGATTTGCCCAAGGTCACACAGATAGTAAGTGTCTGAGGTTGGATTTAAACAGATTTTCCTTTCTCCAGGCCCAGCACTCTAGTCAATGAGCAAACTAGCTCTATCAATTAGTTATCGAAAAGTGTAATGGACTGCCTCAAGATTTCTCATCATTAGATGCTTTCAAGTAGAGTATAGATAATCTCCTTTTGGGTATATTGTGGTGAGGATTTCTTTGATGTATGGGTCAGACTAGATGGCCCAAGTCCTTTCCAACTCTTAAATTCAGCTATTCTGTTTCATAAATGCCCCACAGGATACATGTTGGGCACCTGGGCTAGAGTAAATCTTGCATTTTGCAGGTGTGGTAAATAGGACCTAGAGAGATGGAGTGAGGAAGAAGCTGTAATAGAAAATGGAAGAGGCAAGAGTGGAATTCAACTTTCCTCTTCTCAATTCTAGGAAGAAATTCCACTTTTCAGGACTCATATGCCTCTATTATCAGGATTTGGGGCTGCAAAAAAAACAGGAATAAAAATTCTGATAAATATGTAACATAACTTACTAAGTACAAAGTGCTTACTTTCTACCAGGCATTATGCTTTCTGTTTTAGAATTGTGTCATTTGATTCTCAGAACAATCCTGGGAGATAGCTACTATGATTGGATGAGGAAACTCTGGAAATCAAAGGATAGGCGATTTGCCCAGGATAACACAGCTAGTAAATGTCTGAGGCCAGATTTCAACTTAGTTCTTCCTGACTCCAGGACAAGTGACTCTCCACTGTTATCACCTAGTTTCTTACTTATAGTTTTCAAGGTAAAGACCCCCTTGACACTGATTCCCTCTAAAATCTATGCCCCTGCCTCCCATACTTCACTTTTTTTGACACCTCTGATTTTAGGCCAGAGGGGTGTCAAACATACAAACCAGGTATCACTGAATTATATTCAAATATAATTGGGAATATTTTTAAAAAGTAAATAACAATAAAACATAGATAATGTTAATATGTGGTTTTCTGAATCAATATATGACCCATAGGGATCATTATGAATGATTTTAGTGAACCTGTATCTATTCAAATTTGGGACCATTGCTTTAGGCCAATTTGCTTATAGTAATGAGATTATCTGATGCCTAGGCCCCAGATAACTGAAATCACCTAAGTGCCAAGACTATCCTGACTCTCTCAAAATCAAACATTATCTATTAGTAAGAATTTGTGCTAGGACCCGAGAGACTATGCTGTGCTACCTTCTCCCTCTCTCTTATGGAAACCTTCTCAGTTTTTCATCCTCAATGTGATCTGGACCAAATTCAATCCTGGGGAGCCCTCTCCACAAACATATTGGCTTATTACATTGCAAACTTGGCAGCCTTTGGGGAATATTTCCACAAAGTTTATGTTTTGGCACATGTCAAAAATCTCCCCAGGGGTAGGTGTAGTGAGTAGAAATATAATTAATGTACAATGTGAATTAGGCAGAGAAAAATGTCCATTTACTATATAGGAAAGATGTGTGAATATAAAACATTTGCGATAAGAATGACTTAAAACAGAAGTCATTAACTTTACTTTTCACTACAATTACATTCCCCAAGAAGGTTGATGCTTAAACTCTATCAGAAAAAAAAATCAGTTTGCAGAACTGTTCAATAGGTAGTGTTACATTTCATTTCAGCTCTATACTGTCCCTTCAAAGTACATAACTACCAGATAGCCATGTCAGGGCTGGGGATCCTTGTCTTGTCAGTGGTCATCTTACCTGGTGCAACTAGGATCTGTAGTCCTTTCACAGTAACCTCTAAGCCTCAGCACACCTTTTCTGAGACTGATGTTTATTCAGAATATTTCACCTGTTATGTGGGAGCTGTGGCCATGATGCTGAGGAAGGGAGAAAAGGAACCAGCCCTTCCCACATGCTTTCGAGTAAAAGAGAGCTATTTTCACAAGGGAGAAATGAAGATTGAGTCAGGGGTAGAGACACTCCTTTTTAAAAGTATCAAAGAGTTGGCAGCTCTTCCTGCTCAATACCAATTAGAAGAATTTATTATCCCTAAACTCCCTAAGTACTGAGCTGGCACATATGGTCAGACAAGAAGAATCAGGGAAGCCTAAGGTACACCCCATCTAAATCTAATTAGAAATGTGTTGTTTTAAGTGGCACAAGCCTTTTGTTGGCATTGGTAGTAACACCATTTACCCTTCATCTTGGACTGAATTAATACAAAGGGATTGTAGGAGCAAAACAGTAGCTCCTAATTTTGTACCCACAATACACCACTTTTAAACACAGGAGTATTTCCAGTGCCCTCCTGGGTCAGAAAGAGCTTGAAGCTGGACATTTTATAAAGGAGATTACAAAAAGTGAATATGGGCAACCTTGTTGTCTCTAAGGTATCTTGGAAATTGAGTCTCAAACCATCTGGTTATAAAAGCCCACATATACAGAAAAAAGTTAAATGACTGGATGTATCTATCTGCTAAACCACTAAATACTTGCTTGTAACTGTATGCTGGAAAAGATCCACATTGCCAGCAGGCTAAATCAAACCCTAATTATGAAGAATGCTTGCAATATGCTACCATTTTTGTGAAATAAAATAATTATTCAACTTTCTCCAGACTGAATGCTGACATTTTCCATTAAACAAAAACTGCAGTCTAAGTTTTCAGTATAAGAATTTATGATGCTGCTCAATTCTCATTTCAAAATCCATTCACAGGCTAAGAAGAGAGGGTACATCTTCTAATACCATGCTATGTGGGTTCTTGTGGGTGGGGGGAATGGTTATGGAATTATTTTAATCCAAAAATAGATAAATGAAAGGTAAATAATTTTCCACACAGATTCTATTCTTATTAGTTCCCTGCTGTGATTGACATGTGACCATGAGTCCTACCCTGATAACTCACTGGATATGGAGTTCTCAAATAATGAGTTCTCAAAAGCTAGGACATTAAAGTGCCAGTGATCAGTGATCCTATTGGAAAGTCTGTGAGTATGGGATTCTGAAGGTCTGTTATCCAAAAATAAGCCCAGTTAAATTTCGAGAGGCTCATCACCAGAGGGTTGGCCACTACAGGATGTATTTTTTTCTTTTTCTCCCCTCATTTCCCCTCGCCTTACCTATTTTCTTCTTTTCCCTTCTCTCCTCTCCTTTTATTTTCTTCATCTTTTTCTTTTGTTTTATCTCTTAGCCATGGAACTATATCAGTCATCTAATGATAGAACAGTTGTGATCTGGATTAGTGGACAAAGTACTCACATGGATTAATAAAGACTTCTTAAGACATTGCCTCAATAAATCTCCCTTATAAGCATACCTATATCTATCTTTCTATCTATCTATCTATCTATCTATCTATCTATCTATCTATCTATCTTAATAAATCTACCCTAATATTCAACCTATTAACACAGACTTATTATTCTGTTTCCCCTTTCCCTTCCACCGCCTTTCAAACTTTTGCTCAATGTATAGTAATCAAATAAATACTTCCACTGTTTCTGGAGATGAACAAAGGCCACACTTTGTGTGTTGTGTGACTATTCGTAGTTATGGCTCCATTCAACTTCCCTATGACTCCCCAGACAGTTGTCTCCATCTATTAAAACATTTGCCCTTTGAACATAGGATCTGCCTGTTTTTCTTTTTGTATGTATATGCCTTTCTATCCCTAGCAACATTCCTGGAATATTTAATATATATTTAAAATATATTTTCATTATTTCATTCATAAATTGCAATTTGCGCAAGTTATAGTTATACAAGTCCATGGGTCAGTTCATAATTTGTAATTCTGAGCTAATTAGGAAAGAATTATCTTTTGGTCTTCAGTAATCATCTGTTTAGGGCAGTTATGAGGTACAGTGGATAGAGCGCCAGACCTAGAGTCAGGAAGACTCATCTTCTTGAGTTCAGATCTGGCCTCAGACACTTTTATTAGCTGTGTGACCCTGGCAAGTCACTTAATCCTGTTTGACTTGGTTTCCTCATCTGGAAAACAAGCTGAATAACGTAATTAAAAACCACTTCAGTATCTTTGCAGAGAAAACCCTAAATGTGGTTATGGAAAGTCTGACAAGACTGAAAAAAAACTGAACAAACAATAACAACAATCATATGAAGGACTCAAAGGATGGCATATGTATGTAATTCCAAATTAGCATCAATTAGCATATCTTGGGAATTGGTACTTCTCACATATATTGGTGATAAGTTGCAGATGGTGTAGAAATGATGGAAAGAAAGAGAAGGTGTCTTCTTTTTTCCATCAAGAAAACCCCCAAGTGTGTTCTAACACTTTCTTGTTAGTATGAGCCCTGTAATAGTAATGTAATTTGAAGTTCCTTTTGTATTGCTAGGCTGAGAGGTACTTAGCACCTAGTTCAAATTAAGCCTCTGTTAAAGAAACAGAAGGTATGAAGTCCTGTTGCTGATGTAACAGGATGGGGTTGCAAAGGGTGGAGCAATATTGTATATAAGGAAAAGCCCCAGAGAGGCAGAGTCAGATCATTCTTGGAGACAGAAGCTGCTGATGCCAGGGAGGCTAAAGAGGAAAGGCTCCTCCAGGCTGGAGAGAATGATTTTGATTTTTGGAACCTGTGTGAAGTGATTTGATTCTGGGAACCAGCTAGAGCTTCTGCTGGGGAGCTATCAGCTTCTCCTGCGAGCTGCTACAGACTGAGGAAGCCTGACTGTGATGCTGGCACTTTGAATGAACCTGTTTGAGGCTTTGTTAAGCCTTTACTTCCCCAGAATAGAGACTGTGAATGATTTAAGGTGGACTGGACAGTGTGAGTTTCAGCATGGAACAGGAACAGTGTGGAGATCTGGACAAGGAACTGGAAGCTACCTGTCTTTGAAGGCAAGTGACAGTTTGGTAAATCCAGGCAGGATCTGGGGCCATGGAAGGGGATCCAGGGCATCTGAGAAACCACCCCTAGTCAAGCTGAAAGAAGAATTTACTCAGTACTGACTGAGAAATTGTAACTTACTAGTGACCTAGGGTTGGAGGGTTTTTGTATTTTCTGATGATTGAATAGTGAATGATGACCAAATAAGCAATTGCTTTGTAACTTAGTATGCCCCATGAGTGGAGAACTTTGAGTATTATACTTGGTGTCCTTTAAGGAAGCAAACCTCCTTGAGGGTGAATGAATGATTGAGTTACTAAATAATTGATTGACTAAATGATTATACTTTGTTCAAAACTGTGTGACCACTGTGGTAAAAACTATGTGGCCATTTTCTGTGATAAGTTGTTGTGAATGGTGTATTTTGATTATCTGTGATAAGTTGTAACATTGTGAAAGCTGTACCTTTATTTACTGTGAATGTTTTGCTCTGATTTCTTATTGAATAGAGTGTTCATTATACTATGTTATCAGAACTTTAAAAGTTGTTCACAGTAGCATTCTTCTGAAAGCTGCTTGTGCTTGGCATTACAAGCCCTGGGGGCCATCTCCATTCATCCTGATCTATATCTTGCCACTGCACCCAGATGGCTCCAGAGGAAAGAGTGAAGATGATAACTTTGCATAGCATTCACTCACTTAAATATAATTCACTTATATATCATGGCATCACCTTCCTGATGTCAAATGAATCAGTCAAGTGAGAACTCAGAAAGACCTTAGTTTAAAAAGGACAAGTTCTCCCACTGATCTGGGACCATGTCCATAAGTCCTGATCTACATCTTTCCATGGGAACCAGTGGACTTCTGAGGAAAAAATAAGGCTGGCAATTTTGCACAGCCCTCTCTAACTTAAATTGAATTCACTTACAAGTCATAGTATCACCTTCCTGGTGTCATGGTCTGCTTCATAAATGAAGAACAAACAGCAGGGATGAGTCTTGAAAGTTTCATTTCTTCATGGTACTATGAGTATTGGACCAGAGTAAATTCCATAGTTCTCAGGGATTTCTTCTCAAGTTTAGTAAAACCCTAAAGAAACATTTTCTTTCTTTTTTGCACTTAATAGTATATCTTAACCCAATTAAGTGTAAAGATAGTTTTCAAAATTCATTTTTGTAAGATTTAAGTTCCAAAAATTTCCCTCCATTCCTCCACTCCTGCCTCCCCAACACAGCAAGCAATCTTATATAGGTTATGCATGTACAATCATGTTAAATATTTTTTTCCACTTTAAGTCATGTTGTGAATGAATAAGCAGGAAAAAGTGAAAATCATGAGACCTTTTTTTGAAAAAAGTAAAAATAGTAAACTTTGATCTACATTCACACTCATAGTTCTTTCTCTGGATATTGATAGCATTTTCCATCATGACTCTTTTGGAATTGTCTTGGATCATTGTATTGTTGAGAATAGTTAAGTCTATCACAGTGGATCATCACACAATGTTGCTGTTACTATGTACAATGTTCTAGTTTTGCTCCCTTCTCTCAGCATCAGTTCATGTAAGTCTTTCCAAGTTTTTTTTTTTCTTCTGATATCTGCCTGATCATAATTTCTTATAGAACCATAGTATTGCATTATATTTGTGTACCACAACTTGTTCAGTCATTCCCCAACTGATTGATATCCCCTCAATTTCCAATTCTAAGCCACCACAGAAAGAACTGCTATAAATATTTTTTTTTATATGTGGGTCCTTCTCCCTTTTTAATGATCTCTTTGGGATACAGACATAGTAGCGACCCTAGCCTTTTAAATAGGTATGGCTTCTTCCTGCTTTTTGTCAAAAGCTTTTTCTGCATCTATTGATATAATCATATGGATATATACAGTATGGTTGCCCTTTCAGCAGCATTCCAAATTGCTCTCTGGGATGTTTGGATCAGTTCACAACTCCATCTACATTGCATTAAGTTCTAATTTTCCCACGTATTCTCCAACATTTATCATTTTCCTTTTCTGTGTCCTATTAGTCAATCTGATAAATGTGAGGTGGTACCTTAGAGTTGTTTTTATTTGCATTTCTCTAATCAATAATAATTTAGACACTTTTTCATATGACTATAGATAGCTTTAAATTATTCATCTGAAAACTGTGGGTTCATATGCACTGACCATTTATTTTCAAATGGGGAATGGCTTGTATTCTTTTAAATTTGAGAAATGAGTCAATATTTTGAAATATAAAATATAGAAATGTCTCTATATATTTGAGAAATGAGGCCTTTATTGGAGATGCTGGTGATAAAAATTGTTTCTGAATTTTCTATTTTCCTTCTAGTCTTGATTGCATTGGTGTTGTTTGTGCAAAACCTTTTTAATTTAATGTAATACAATTATCCATTTTATATTTTATAATGTTCTATATCTATTGTTCGATCACAAATTCTTAGTTTCTCCATAAATCTGAGGTAAAGTATTCCTTGATCTCCTAATTTGCTTTTAATATAATCCTTTATGTATAAAACATGTGCCTATTTCCACTTTATCTAGGTATGTGGTGTGAGATGTTGGTGTATGCCTAGATTCTGCCGTACTATTTTCCAGTTTTCCAAGAAGTTTTTGTCAAATAATGAGTTCTTATCCCAGAAGCTGGAGTCCTTGAAATAATCAAACAGTGGAATACAATAATCAATAACTACTATGTCTTCTGTACTTATTCCATTGATCCACTACTCTATTTCTCTGCCAGGGTTGACTTCTTTTGATGATTATTGTTTCAGATTATATTCAAAGAAGGGAGGCTACCTTCCTTTTCATTTTTTTTCATTTATTCCCTTGATATTCTTGAACTTTTTTTCTTCCATATTAATTTTGTTATTATTTTTCTAGCTCTATGAAATAATTTTTGGTAGTTTGATTAGTTTGTCACTGAAAAAGTAAATTACTTTAGGTAGAATGGTCATTTTTATCATAGTAGCTCAGTCTATGCATGAGCAATAGATATTATTCAAATTGTTTAGGTTTGACTTTATTTGTGTGAAAAGTGTTTTATAATTGTGTACATTTACTTACTTGATTTGTCTTAGCAGGCAGATTTTCAAATCCTTTATATTATTTCCAGGTATTTTAAATATAATTTCCCTTTCTATCTTTTGCTATTGGACTCTGTTAGTAATATAGTGGAATGCCAATAATTTATGTGGGTATATTTTATAACCTGAAATTTTGCTAAAGTTGTTAATTGATTCAAGACAGTTTTCATTTCATTCTCTAGGATTCTCTAAGTATACCATCATATCATCTGCAAAGAGTGATAATTTTGTTCTCTTGTTGAGTATTCTAATTCATTCAATTTCCTTTTCTTCTCTTATTGCTAAAGCCAACAATTCTGGTACAATGTTGAACAATAATAGTGATAATGAGCATCCTTGTTTCACCCCTAATCTTATTTGGAATGCTTTTAGCTTATCCCCATTACATCTAGTACTTGTAATGACTTTAGATAGATATTGCTTATCATTTTAAGCAGTATTCCCTTTATTCCTATGCTCTCTAGTCTTTTTTTTTTTTTCAAGTAAACAAGGTAGAAACCTATTTAATCAACTTTGAGGACAGAGTTCAAACGTCTGCACAAAAATCACCAAAACTCGTCTTTGGGGGAATGATGCAATGTAAATAAAAACCAACTTGGTAAAGGAGGAAGAAAAGCTTTTCAATTGGCAGGTGGAGGAGGAGGAATGTTTCCAGGTCCTTCCGAGGGAAGAGGGGGCCGCAACATTGGGGGCATTGGAGTTGGGGGATGTACACCTGGGGCTTGGGGGTGAACCCCTGGAGCCTGAGGATGAACTCCTGGAGCTTGAGGATGAACCCCCGGGGCCTGATGATGAACCCCTGGAGCCTGAGGATGGACCCCCGAAACCTGTGGGTGAACCCCAGGAGCCTGTGGGTGAACCCCAGGTGCTTGTGGGTGAACCCCAGGTGCTTGGGGATGTACCCCAGGAGCTTGGGGATGAACCCCAGGTGCCTGGGGGTGTACCCCAGGAGCTTGAGGATGAACCCCAGGTGGCTGGGGGTGTACCCCAGGAGCTTGAGGATGAACTCCAGGTGCTTGGGGGTGTACCCCTGGAGCCTGAGGATGAACCCCAGGTGCTTGGGGATGTACTCCAGGAGCTTGAGGGTGAACCCCAGGTGCTTGGGGGTGTACCCCAGGAGCTTGGGGGTGTACCCCAGGAGCTTGAGGGTGAACTCCAGGTGCTGGAGGGTGAACTCCTGGAGCCTGGGGATGAACCCCAGGTGCTGGAGGATGTACCCCAGGAGCAGGAGGGTGCACTCCAGGAGCTTGGGGGTGTACTCCAGGAGCCTGGGGGTGTACCCCAGGAGCAGGAGGATGAACCCCAGGAGTAGGGGGTGAACCCCAGGAGCTGGAGGATGAACCCCAGGAGCTGGAGGGTGAACCCCAGGAGCTGGGGGGTGAACCCCAGGAGCAGGGGGGTGAACCCCAGGAGCAGGGTGGTGAACTCCAGGAGCAGGAGGGGGCATCTGAGGAGGCCCAGGAGGGCCTGGGGGGGCAGGCCCACTAGGAGGCATGGGTGGCAGAGGCATGCCACCTGGAGGTGGTGGTGGCAAGGACTCTGGCAGAGGTGGTCAAGGAGGCAAACCATTCATAAGCGGAGGTGGGGGCCGCTTCACTCCAGGCGGCCCAGCTGGGAGGGCTGGAGGAGCAGGAGGCTTCTCCATCTTAAAATGGAACTGAAGAAAAAACTGTTTGGTTTCTCTGTTCCAGTGGGTCCAAAACTTCCCCTCAGCCTTGTCAATCTCTCTACTTGGCACCTTGAAAGCAATGGTTTCATAGGGCTCAGCTGCCATCAAAAGAAACTGCCAGCATCTGTCTGGGGGTTCAATCCTCTGCTCGTACGCAGACATGAAACGGTGGAGTGGCATAATGCTCTCAGCAATCTCAGGATAGTCAATCTGGAAGAGGAGGCTCTGCTGGCCCATCTCTGTATCCCGCTGCTTGGTCACTCTTTGCCACACAGTCCTTATCTTGTCCTGTGGCTGAACTCCAAACTCCTGGGTTCCTTCTCCTCCAGCAGAAGGCAGCAGCTCCAGGCTTCTCCACAGGTCTCCATGAAGGCAGCTCACCATTCCTGCTCTCAGCTCAGTGAAGTCAGCATGCAGGTCTTTCTCTCCTGCTCCATGGCTCCACAGAATCACAGCTACCACAACTGGGAAACAAACAATTATCCCAGCCCCCATACTTTCCTTTTACTCAGCAGATCCCATCCCTCGTCGCCATTTTGTAGCGGCAAGCACCCCAATATCCCCAGGGTGACTGCCAATACAGGTTCTTAGATCTGCTTTTCAAAAGGAAAGCAACTCAAAATGGGTTAGCAAGCTTACTTCAATCAAACAAACACACATTACCTAGTTCAGGGGAAAAAGGTCAGCACCCCGAACTTCAGAGTTACAGAACTTACAGATCAAACAAGACAGGCTTCCAAACTGTCCCACCATTATATCAATACAAATCACAGTTACCAGAGAGGGAAGCATCAACATCTGGGTTTTCAAAGCCGGGGGGCTCTCAACAACGGCTTCCCAGAGTCTCATCTGGTCAAATCACACAACACTTCTCAAAGTGAGCCCCCCTCTCTAGTCTTTTTAATAGGCATGGGTTCTTCCTGCTTTTTGTCAATAGCTTTTTCTCCATCTATTGATATAATCATATTATTTCTGTTAGCTTTGTTATTGATATGATCAATTATGCTGATAGTTTTCCTAATATTGAACCAGCCTGCCTTCCTGATATAAATTCCCCCTAGTCATACTGTATTATCCTGGTGATAAATCACTCTAATCTCTTTGTCAACATTTTATTTAAAATTTTTGCATCAATATTCATTAGGGAATTCTGTCTGCCATTTCCTTCTCTGTTTGGATTCTTCCTAGTTTAGGTATCAGCACCATATTTGTGTAATAAAAGGTATTTGGTAGAATTTTTTTCTTTGCCTATGTTTTCAAATATTTTATTTAGTACTGGGATTAATTGTTCTATAGCTGTTTGAGAGAATTCACTTGTAAATCCATCTGGCCCTGGAGATTTTTTCTTAGAGAGTTCGTTGATAGCGTATTGAGCTTATTTTTCTAAAATTGGGTTGTTTTGTTTCCTCTTTTGAAAATCTAGACAATTAATATTTTCATAAATATTCATTCATTTCACCTAGATTTTCAGGTTAACTGGCATACAGTTGGGCAAAATTGCCCCTAATTATTGCTTTGATTTCTTCTCCATAGGTGATGAATTCACCATTTAAATTTTCATATTGATAATTTGACTTTATTCTTTCTTTTCTTTTAAATCAAATTAACTAAGGATTTATCTACTTCATTGCTTTTTTCATGAAACAAACTCTTAATTTTATTTATTATTTCAATAGTTTTCTTAATTTAAATTTTATTAATCTCCTTTGATTTTCAGAATTTATAATTTGGTATTTAATTGGCGGTTTTTAATCTGTTCTTTTTCTAGCTTTTTAATTGCATGCCCAATTCATTGATAACTTACTTCTCTATTTTATTCTTGTAAGCATTTAGAGATAAAAAAATCCCCCCTAAGAAGTGCTTTGGTTGGGTTTTGATATATTGCCTCATTATTGTACTTCTCTTTGATGAAATTATTGATTGTTTCTATGATTTACTGTTTGATCCATTCATTCTTTAGGATTAGTTTATTTAGTTTCCAATTAGTTTTTAGTCTCTTTCCGTGGTTATTTAGTATATCTATTTTTTTTTCATCATGATCTGAAAAGCATGCATTTAATAGTTCTCTCTTTCTGCATTTTATTGTTAGGGTTTTATGCCCTAATACATGGTCAGTTTTTGCATAGATGCCATGTGCCACTGAGGAAAAGGTATATTTCTTTCTAATTCCATTCCTTTTTTTCTAGATATCTATAATGTCTAGCTTTTCTAAAATTTTATTCAGCCCCTTAACTTCTTTCTTGTTGATTTTGTGATTCAATTAATCTAGTTTTGAGTAAGGAAAGTTGAGGTACCCAACCAGTATAGTTTGCTGTCTTTTTCTTCCTATTAATTTCTCATCTAAGGATTTAGATAATACACGATTTGGTGCATATATATTTATTATTTATATTACTTCATTGTGTATGGTACCATTTATTAAGATGGAGTTTCCTCCCTTATCTCTTTTAATTAGGTCTATTTTTGCTTTTGCTTTGTCTGAGATCAAGTTTGCTACTCTTTGGTTATGCTTTTTTGTTTCATTTTGTTTTTACTTCAGCTGAAACATAATGTGTACTTTTATTCAGTGTGTATCTTTCTACTTCAAATCTGTTTTTTGTAAATAACATATTGTAGGATTCTGTAGGTTTTTAAGCCCCACTGCTATTCATTTCTATTTTATGGGAGATTTCATCCCATTAATATTCATATTGTGCATTATTCCTAAGGGCCTCCCTCTGGCTATCCTGGACACCATCTTCCCTGGGCTATACTCCCCTATTACCCAATTGAAATAGACTTTCCTGAAGTCCTTCTAAGTTATCTTAAGCTTGAAAATTGTTTTACTCCTTTTTCTTGGGTTCTGTTGTTCCAGGATATGTTTAATGGTTTGATTTAAACATTGTTTTTGAGGGAAACTTGAGAGAGTTCAAGCACCTTCCCAGTTTCTCTTCAACATCTTTGTTCCACCTAGAAAACATTTTAAACTGCAGAGAGGAACACACTTTTAAACATGTTCTTCTGGGGGGTGGAATCAAGATGGTGGAGTAGAAACAGGACTTCCACAGGGCTCTGGCTTCCACCTCCCCTAACTCATGTAAAAGGTGACTCTGAGGAAACTTTGGAGTTACAGAACCCAAAAATGACACAGAGAAGCCAACCTCCTGCTGAGTACAGCCTGGCAGGCCAGCAGCAAGCAGCCAGCACAGTGCTCTGGGAGCCAAGCCCAGCCCTGCAAGAGCCAGTGGTTTTAGCCCCAGGGCAGGGCTGACCAAGCACCAGGTGGAGGAAATTCAGATCACCAGCAGCTGTAGTCGTTTCCAGAATTATCAACCCATAGATGCTAAGGACAAAGAGAGAAGTCAGTGCAGTGTGTACTTTGGGATCCAGTAGCTGGGAGTGCATTGCCTTTTGCCCGGGGGGTGGGGAGAAGCGGCTGAGGCCCCCAGCCCTGCAGGCACAGCCACACATGGCTGTTCAGCTCCTGGCCTGAAGATTGTAGGGGGACCAAGTGACCAGTCTGAGGGGTAATCATTCTTGCTTTAACCTGCTTGGATCTGGATGGCAGTCTAGGGTGGAGTTCCTGGGGTATGCAACCAGCTTGCCAGAGCATGTGGAGGCTTCAGAGAGGACACCCAAATAATACCTTAGGCAGCTGAGAAAAGCCCAGCATTTGGTACAAAGCACCCCTGTCTGTAGCAGAGTCCTACTGTCAAAAGTCAAGTAATTGAATGGCAACATGAGTAAAGGAGGGAAGCAAAGCAAACAGAGGAAGCCAACATTAGACTCCTATTTTGGGGAGAAAATGTATCAAAGCATGAAACAGGAAGAAGACAGAACTCTTGTAAAAAAAGCTTCCAAGAAAAATTTGAGTGGCTTACAGGGCATAGAGGACCTTAAGAAGGATTTTAAAAATCAAATAAGAGAAGTGGAGGAAAAATTGGGAAGAGAAATGAGAATGATGCAAGAAAATTATGAAATGAGAGTTAACAATCTGACTGAAGAAAATAGCACCTTAAAAAATAGACAAACATAAATGGCAAAAGAGGCTCAAAAAGGCAATGAAAATAAAAATCATTTAAAAAGCCAAATTTGCCAGATGGAAAAAAAAATCTCAAAAGCTCACTGAGGAGAATCATTCCTTCAGAATTAGACCCCTTCTTCATGCTCTGTGTCTTTGCACTGACTATCCTTCGTGCCTGAAATTTTCGGACTCCTCAACTCTACCTCTTAGTTTCTCTGGATTCTTTAAAGACTCATTTCAAATCCAACTTGCTATGGGATCCTTTTCCTGGTCCTTCCAGATATTAGTGTTTTCCTTCTTTTAGATGATTTTCACCTACTCTGTTTATATCTTGTATGCACAGAGCTTTTTACATATTATCTCTTCCATTAAAATGTTAGGTTTTTGAGGGCAGAAATTAGGTTTATGGTTTAGTTTTTCTTTTTCTTTTCTTTTTTTCTTTACTTTTTTTGGTGGGAGAGGGATATCCAGGACTTAACAGAGTGGTTGACACATCCTAAGTCCTTAATAAATGCTTGTTTAGAGATTGAATTAACTGATCTCCCATTAGAAGAAATCAGCTAGCAAGAATAATTTTACATTTGTATTTGTATCCTCGGGCAAATCTTTATTAATACGTATTTTTTTCTTCATTCAGTTAGCCCACCAGTCATTTATTGGTAGACATTGAGAATCCATCATCTTTACATGAAGAAATCTTCCTTGAGCTGAATACAAAAGATCAGATCGGAGGTTCAGAGATTTATTGCTGGAAGACACCTTAGAATCCACCAAGTCCGACACTCTCATTTTACAAGTGAGAAAACAAAAACAGAAAGGCTAAATGACTGACAGATAGTAATGTCAAAGCCAAGATTGAAACTGGTTTACCTCTCTGAGATTCCAGGTTTCTATCCATTATATTATGTTGGCAAGGAAACAGTAGAAAACACAATCTTCCTCAAAGTGATTAAATTCAAATTATTCCATAGTCTCTCTGAAAATCTAAAGGAAAGTACATTTTAAATCATTTTTAACTGATTAAAGATCTGAATGATATTAAGGGTGATCAGCTATAGGCTTGGCTGAAAGTTCATTGGCGGGTCTTGTCTTTTAAATCAAAATGATTTGTACCTAGACTCCATTGTTCAGGCAAATTTTTAGAGTCTTTTCTCTACCATTTGTTGAGGCCCAAATATACTAGTTCCATATTGAGTTTAGTTTTAATCCATAGTTTCTCTAACACCATATTCATAATTAAAAGTAAGAAAAAATCTGTTATTTTCCTATTTCTACCATGCCATCAAGTAGCTTTCTCAATACCAATGGCAGTTTAATCTCATGCTCCAGTGTTTGCAGGAGATGCTCAGTACATCCCTCTTTGTCCCCAGTTTAAATTTTCATCAACTTTAAGAGATATTTACCAGGAAACATGCTTTTCTGCAGCATTTATATTTCATTTTTTCACTTCTTCCAGTTCATACTTTAGTTGAACTTTATCATCTTTTTTGGTTCTTCCATTTATCAGAAGCACACCCCCCCACCTGCCACACACACTTACCACCTCTTCAATGCACCCCGTTTCTTTCTTTTCAGTATAGCAGTACTCATTTAGGATGTGCAGTTAAGTGCTGACTTTTTTTGAACTAGATAAGCCTTAAAAAACAAAAGATGAAGAACTAAATTTTGCCCCCAATTCAGGGCAGCTATGGTTATGAAGAAAAATCAACAGTTATTTTACAACTTCCCAACAGCAACATTGTAATTTGGGAAAAGTCAGATTAAAAAAAAACATATTCTTGATATTAATTGTAGAGGGCATATGAATGGCAAAATGTTATTTACCAATGAAATTTAGTTGTGATGATAGTTTATATTAGTACTAGGGTTATTAGATATAAAAATAAATTTCCCAGTAAACTATGGTAGATGGTAATTATATGTCTTATGATCAGAATCAAATATTTCTGTCATTTGCATTCAGAAGATGTTGCCTTTTAAGTGACTTAGTATGCTGGGAACATAATAGGCATTTAATAATAATAGTAACAATAATAATAATAATATTAGCTATTTTGTTGATACTGCTTTCTAAAGCATCTCTTCATTAGAAAGTCTCAAATCCAAATAATAAACTAAACTGGATATCAGATATGATAGCTGTACAGTAATACATAACTTCAAGTAGGCCTTTGTAGCACTGTACAGTCTGGCCACCATCTAGCTTTTTAGATTTATTATATGTCCTACCCCTTACCTTCCAGTCTACTTGTGTTTTCCATGATATTTTTATTTCTTACCACTGTTGTATTTTTCTAGTGTGTCCCCCATCCTTAAAATATGCTCTCCCCTCACCTGTGGCCTCTTGAATCCTTAGTTTCTCCTTCAAGATTCAGCTCATGTGAAAATTCCTATGGGAAGCCTTACCCGAAAGGTCAAACTTTTCAGTGATCAGAAATTATCTTGCATTTTTGTGAATCTAAATGTTATTACTCCCAGAAAAAAAAAAAAAAAACACAAAGTCCTTGAGGTCATGGTCTTGTTTTTATTTTTCCCTTTTTTCTGCCTCCAGTAGAGTTCCTTGTATATGCAGGGATTCTTAACCTAAGAGTCTTTGAACTTAAAAAAATAATATATTTTGGCAACTATATTTCAATATAAGGGTTTGTAATGGAAATGCAAATTTAAAGATCTTCCCTGCCCCTAGGCCCTTTGATAGGCTTAAGAGACTCTGAGAACCTTCCTTGATTTGAAAATATACTCTGCCTCCTAATAGGCTGCATGTGGTCACATGAAGCCTGTGGCAGGAGGCTTGGTTTTCAGGAATGCCTACACCTTGATGCTGTGTGATTGGGCAGGATCGAGAGGGTGGTTACATTCTCTCACCCAGGAGAAGACTGTATAATCCCTGATCTCAGGCTTTGCTTTGGGGCTCACTTTGAGAAGTGTTGTGTGATTTGACCAGATGAGACTCTGGGCAGCTGTTGAGAGTTCCCCTGGCTTTGAAAACCCAGATGTTGATGCTTCCCTCTCTGGTAATTGTGATTTGGTATTGATGTAATGGTTGGACAGTTTGGAAGCAATGTCTTCTTGATCTGTTTGTTTCTCTGTCTTGTAAGTTCTGTCTGTATACTATGAAGTTTGGGGTGCTGATCTTTTCCCCCTGATCTAGGTAAATGATATGTGTTTGATTGATTAAAGTAAGCTTGTTAACCCATTTTGAGTTGCTTTCCTTTAGAAAAGCAGATCTAAGAACCTGTGTTGGCAGCCACCCTGGGGATGTTGGGGTGCTTGCTGCTACAGGGTTTCCTTTTTATTTATATCTATTTTATTTTAGGCATTTAGAAATATTCTGAAAAGGGGCCCATAGGCTTCATCATACTTCCAAACATTCTTCAACATATCTCTATGACACAAAATGTTAGGGAACCCTGAAGTAGGATTTGCTACATATTGATTTAATTGAGCTTCTTTTAATCCCTGTGGGTTGGCCCAACACACACATATACATGCATACATACACACACATATATACATGCATATGTACATATATATATATATATGTACACATACACACAAATATACTCACCTGATGCTTATATTCTTACAATAACCTTTTGAGAGTAGATAATATTAAGTTGCTACAGTCATTTTATAGACAAGGGAATGCATAGAGCTTAAGTGAATTCATTAGGAGTTGTAGAACAAGAAAGTGTAGAACATAAGAATTAAACTGAGATGTCTCCTTATTCCAAATCCAACTGCCTTTCCATTGCACTTTTAGATTTTATATGTACTAAATGTATATGTACTAGATCTTTGCTGTTAAAACTCAAATAAAAATAGGCTACTAAACATACATAAGGATTCTTTCAGGTTGCATATTGACTTTGAAAAGCACATGTTCACATTATCTTTGTTTTCATTGCATTTATTATGTTAAATATTTCCCAATAACATTTTAATCTGGTTCAGGAAGGACTAAAAAAATTGTTGGCAGCTGCATCTTCATGCCACAAGTTTAACAACTCTGTTCTATATGTAAGGTGCAGTTGAATAAAGAACCTATCATTGTTGTGGTGGCAGAGGCACTTGTGTTATATGTGATGGGAACTTGTAGCATAGCATTTTCTATGTGTCAGAGACAGCTAAATTGCTTTAGAAGAGATAAAAATTGTTGCAGAAGAAAATGACATGGAAGTGATGTGAGGGAATTACAAGAGATTTTTCAATCTAGAAATTTTCATTTTCACCCTGAAGTTCTCAATACTTTTCCCACAACTCTTAAAATTATGCTAAAAATGCTGAAAGTAAAAGATAAAGTATAAAGTATTCTATCATCCAATGTATTCTTTGAAGTTAAAATTCCTAGCTATTGCCTCAATTTGAGCTCCAGTATTAAATCAATCACAAGACAAAACTGTTAAGAGAGCCCTCAAATTTATTTTCTAATTTCAGATAGAGTGTTAGATTTGGAATCTAAAGAAATACTACAGCAAAAGCTTCCTCTCTGAGTGACTGTGGGTAAATAATTTAATGTCTCAGACCATAAGTTTCCTAATCTATAAAATAGATATAATAATACTTCTGTTGTAAGGAAAATGTTTGTTCACCTCAACTTGTTTCAAAATATGAAATTATAATAAATATAGTTACTATTATTAGTATTACATTCCCCAAATATGCATCATAATGAGAAACTATAAGTCAAATCTGATTTCCCCAAAGATACTTTTAGATTCTTGATCATAGGCTTGATGTTCAGTTTTTTGAAGAATCAAAAATGCTGATAGATAGCATATTGAACCTACTATTTATTTACTTTTAAGCACTATACCTATCAGATTCACTCCATTGCACTCCACAAGGTTTTGTAAACAAAAGCAGGGTTATACAATCAATTCATGTTTTATTTTTTTTCCATTTTTCTATTTGTCTTCTTAGGAAAGGAATTTTAAATTATTTACTTATTTATTTCCTTTTTTTTGAAGGGGGAAGGGCAGGGCAATTGGGGTTATTGACTTGCCCAAGGTTACACAGCTAGTTAGTGTTAAATGTCTGAGGCCAAATTTGAACTCAGGTCCTCCTGACTGCAGGGCTGGTACTCTATTCACTGTGCCACCTAGCTGCCCCTTAGGAAAGGAATTTCAAAGATTTGAAGATACATGAGACTTTGAGGGGAAACAAAATCTTTTCTGTTTCCCATCCATCAAGTTACTTCTATTTTCTGATCCTCTTTCCTAAACACACTACTTTCTCTTTACTTTGTATGAATTACAAATCTACTTATTCTGTGTAACTGTTCTCCTCAACAGATCGTAAGTTCCTTCATGGCTGACACTGTTCCATCTGTTTGTTTTCTAGCCTCATTTCTTAACATTAAATAGTACAGTAGCAGGCACCCAATAAATGCTTATTGAACTGAATTGAAATTAATTGAATTGGTTAGAAGAGAATAGTTGGAGGATCCACTAGAGGACATTTGTGTCTGAGGTCAATAATCCAAGAGACTCTGAGAAAAGATTTATATAATGATGGGAAGAGACTATTAGAAACCCGGAGGCAGGGGGATATGGTCTTATGCACTGGGATACAGGAAGAAACAGACTGCTGGATCCACATAGTTTGTGTTGCCTGCTGGGCACAAATGATAGACTAAGATAGGCCTCATTTTCAATTGAGGACTAGCTGTATTCCAAGTTTACTGGGTGACTTTATAACACTATCATTGCTATTGCCATATACTGGAATCTTTACCAGGCTGGGTTAACCCCCTTTCAGACATTAATGTTTCCTGATCTCCTGTGGCATTCTGACCAGTCAATTTCTTGCTTGACAACGTTAATTATTTCTATATTTCACTATTAATTAAATATGGTCTTCCTGTCACATCTTACCTCAGGCAGAAAGCCCAGGGTCCCTGTAGATGCTAAAACTCAAGTGAAAATTAAATAAAAATGAACTCAGCATAGGTTAGAGGTACATAATGTTTAGTATTATTTGCCATCACCATCTAGAATGTTTTGACACTGGATACTATGGTCACTGTTTCAGAGGAGAAGAGGACAAATATCTGAGAATATCTAAGAAAATAACTCATAATGTATTCTCTATAGATCAAGTTCTGAACTAGCCTAACAGTTTATACTTTGCTTATTGTTATTTTTTTTACTTTCTACTTTGCAATATTCTGTAGTGAATAGAAGAACAGCTTCAGGCAGGAAGACTGATTCCTCCTGCTGACCTTGGATTTTGAGCAGGGTTTTGGACAATTCCTGGTAACACTGATGTCTATGTGATTGATCCTGGGCAAATTATTTCATCTCAGTGCCTTAGGTAACACAGGGCCATCTATTAAGTAGCTATTCCTCTGAATGTATAGTGGGAATTTCCTAAACCAATGAAATCATAAGTCCTATTAAAATTTAAAGCCTTGTATTGTACTTATTTGTGCTTAAGTCTTATTTTATTTTTTCCCACTAACTGATAAGTTTCCTAGTGTTGGGAAATCTTTTTTACTCATTTTTTACTCATTTACTTCATTTCCTTAGCCCACTTCTTTGCCTAGAGTAGATACAAAATGAGAATGCTGAATCACAGACCTACTGATTTTCCATTAGACAAAGGCATGAGCTTACATGTGAGATATAAATTCAAAACTCCTGCTCAAAACCCTCTAAAAGTAACTCTGGGATATCACAGGTCAAAGCCTCAGGGTCAAAACTTTTAGGATAAAATGGGAAAGATAATATTACAAAGTGCTAGAAATGTAATCAGTAAGACTTGTCTTCAAATCCCACCAATGACACATATCAACTCTGTGATCATGAGCAAGCCACTTAACTTTTATTGTATCTATTTTGCCATCTGTAAAATGAGAATAATGATATGTGTCTATAACTAAAACAATGACTGCAAAGCTATTATTTATATTCTTTACAAATCTTAACATCATAAGTAAATATCAACTATTATTAAAATAAAAATTCTTCATCTTGGTATTATTCCAGGTTTTCTAAACTCTGGACCTAATCTACTTTATGGATTTATTTCATATTATTACCCTATATATAGTCCATGTTGTAAACAGACTGGACTACTAGATGTTCCCTGAATCTTACATTTCATCTCCTTCCTATCAGCATTTGTACACACCATTCCTCTTTGCCTGGAATATGCAACCTCCCCATATACCCATTTTAGAATGGCACTTTTCCTTCAAGGCACACCTGAAGTGTCACCTCCTCTGGGAAGCCTACCTAGACTAAATGTTCTCTATTGTTACTTATAGCTTTAAACTCACAATTATGTGTGCTCTCTAATTGTTATTGCAAAGACTCTGTTATAGAAATGCTTGTTTTATTCCTTAAGTTCAGAATAAAATAAATTTAAAAAATTAAAATGTCTCATATTATGGCTTTATAATAAAATCAAAGAATTAAAAATTTTGAAAGGGCCCAGAGACCATATGTCCATTGGAAATAATCCAATCCATATGTTAAAGGAATTCCCACTAGGATACAGCTGATGACTTGGTGTCCTTTGTCTGCTTGAAGACTTCCAAGAAGGGAAAACCTATTAGCTCTCTCAAGGTAGGCCACTCCACTTTTGGACAGCTCTAATTGTTAAAGAAATTTTTCCTGATATTGAGTCTAAACCTGCCTGTTACTTCTATCATCTTTTTTTCTGACTTCTGTATCCTGGGACAAAAGAGAACAAGCCAAATCATTTTTCTATATAACAGCTCTTCAGTCCCCTCAGAATCTTCCCTTCTCCAGTTTATTCATGCCATTAGGGCCTTCAACTGACCCTTATGTTACATGAACTAAAGGGCCTTCAAAATCCAAGTTGCAAGATACACTTAAGTTTCTTTCTTTTTTTGGTATTTTTGGAAGGGTGAAGGCAGGGTAATAAAGGGTAAGTGATTTGACCAAGGTCATACAGCTAGTAAGTGTTAAATGTCTGAGACCAGATTTGGACTCAGATCCTCCTGACTCCAGGGCCAGCGCTCTATACACCATACCACCTAGCTGCCCCTAAGCTAAGTACTTCTTAAGTTGTCATGACCAGAAATGAACAGTACTCTAGATGGTGTCTCTTAAGGACATAGTACATTGAAATCATCTCCCTGTTCCTGGATCTTATGCAGGCCAAGCCTGCTTCAACTGTTCTGGCTGCTATATGTGACCACTGAACATACATGTCACAAAAATCTTCAAATCTTTTTTTTTTCAGAGCTATTATTCTCTATTCTTGCTTTGTTCATATCATATTTGTAAAGTTGATTTTTGGTGCCTAAGGTAAGCCTCACATTTGTCCTTGAATTAAATTTTCTTTGATTCAGCCCAATACCTTAACTGGGTAAAATCTGTTGGAATCCTATCTGTCATGGAGAACAAAAGTTATCCCAACTTCTTTTGTATTGTATGCAAATTTGAAAAGTATACTTTGAAGTTACTTCTCACTCTGAGATTTTGTGAATCTCCAAAACTGATCTTGCATGTAAGTTCCTTGAGGCTAGATAATGCTTCATTTTTATCTTTAGATTTCAGTGCTTAGTACCTTGCACATTGGAGATTCTTAGTGCATTTTTATTGAATTGCATTGGACTAGGAAAAATTTAAATACGATAAAGCATGAAAGAAATACTTAGGGATTAGATATAGAAAAAAAAAACATAGAAAACTGAGAAAGAAAAAGATCACTTCTTTTCAAATATATTTATTTAGGTTTTAATATTAAAGTAATGAGAAAATTACATAAATTGCATGAGGGAATCAGTTCCATTAGTTCATAACTAGATGCTTTATTTTCATGTGACAATGGTTACACTATTTGCAATGTACTTTAAAAACCTCGTCCCTGATCTTTGAGACTTATTAACTAAAATAAGTCAGATGTGGACAGATGAAACGATAACTATACCACAGAGAGAGGGGAATTTATAAATCATATTTTGACAGAAACAAAGAATTTCTCAACGCATTTTATGATAAAAAGATATGATAAAAAATTGGCCTGGCACAATTCACAATGGAAAACAAATTCCCTAAAGTAACCCACCTGATAACTGACCCATTAGCCTTTGCTCCATGACTTCCAATGAGGGGGACCCCAGGACTGCTCATTTCTATTTTGCATAATTCTAATCTTTAGGTAATTTGTTTTCTTCCAACAAACTGGTTTTCCTCTTCTCAGCTTCCAACCAGTGATTCTATTTTTGCCCTTTAAGGCTATTAGAGCAACGGATACAGCTTCAGACACTTGACACTTACTAGCTGTGTGACCTTGGGCAAGCCATTTAACTGTAATTACCTTGCCTTCCCTCCTAAAAAAAAAAAGAAACAAACCAAAAGTCAATGACTAGATCAACAACAACAAAATAATTTATTAAACTTACTGTGTGCAAATCATTGTCCCACATTTTGGACATACAGATTCAAACATGACATTTTCCATACCCAAGAAGTCAACATTTCTAAATGGGGGAAGAGAGAGAGCTTCTAAAGGGAGCTACACAAGGGGGGCTAAAATGGGTAAGGAGTCCAGGGTATATGTGAGGACATGGTGTAAAAACTGGTGGAAAGTGGCATGCTGGTCTGGACCTGGAAATTATAAAGTGAACACTCCCAGGGGGCACAAAGTTCCAACATGAGGAGGAAGAGGATGGTCAGAAGTGAGACAGCATTATTTGAAAGTGACTGGGAAGAATAGACCAAGTTTATTGTCTCTACTTCAAACATTAAATGCAAGGGATAATGAAAGGGGATCTTGGGAAGAGATCCTTTGTTTAGACAGCTGCATGAGGACTTATTCAGATTAAGGCACTTGAGAGGAGGTCTGGTGTAATGGACAGATAAAACCTTGGGGAAAAGAATAAGTATGAATGTGGCACAGATACATGCTAGCTATAGGACAATGAGACTAGTATCTTCATCTTTTAGTGTCCTAGGCCATTCTCTAGGGCTTTATACTTCAGAAGAATAGCTTATCTGTAGAGGTGAAAGGGATTTTCACACTAGGAGATTCCTGAACAAGTGAAGTCACATATAAAAGGGAAACTATGTATTTTGAGAAAAACTTCAGCCAGCATATGAGATATCTGAATCATTCTGAAGGAAAAATCATTTATTGAGCTGAATTGAGTCTGAAAGGGTATTAGGGATGTTCTATCAATGGTTTTCAGGGGAAAGCATTCCAAATAATTATGGATTAATCTGTTTATGGAGGCATGTTTGTAGGGAACGCTGGAAAATACATCTGGTCTGGGGGCAGTCTGGTAGCAGAGGGGCAGTGCTTTTTCAGGACAACCACAAGTAAGAGGATTGCTGAAGAGGAGGATGTCAGAAAGCAGGTGGTTTCACTAGCTGCTAAAAAAAGACCTAAGGCTCACAGATGTCTGTACAAAGAGCTTGTAAATCCCCCACTAGAGCTCAGGCAAAGCTGGTATAACTCTTCCTCTGTGACTTCCTCTTGCCCCTCAAGCTGCAGGTTGACCTTTCTGTGACTCATCTCCATCTTCCAGACTGCCTGGCCTGTTCATTTTAATCTGATTTCACCTGTATACATTACTGGGCTAAGAAGGGAAGGAAAGGTTTGGATTGAAGAGATTCACCCTTTTGTGTGCCTATAGGAAAACTGATTCTTAAGAGGGGAATCTTTACTTGCTAACCTGGTCAATATTTCTGATAAGGAATGTATTCATTCCTATTGTTAATTTCTTATATAAATTCTTATGCTTATTTTTGGCAAGTTTTGTTGAATCTATACTCAGGAATCTAGCAAATGCTCATTTCTCAAAAGTCAGCTGACTGGACTGAGACTGTCTTATGTATGTCCTAGAGATCATTTTTCGAAATTGTGGAGATATTTTTGGTCATTAGTCTGAAGGTTGTGTTTTGAAGAATAGCAATTGGTAAGAAAACAATTTGCCAACTAGATGGATAGAGTGCTGGATTTGGAAACTTGAAATCAGGAGGAATTGAGCTCAAACCCTTCCATAGACATTTACTAACTGTAAGTTAGTGAAAAATTATTCTACATCTCCAGGACTTAGATTCCACAGCTATAAAATGGACTTGATGATAGTACCTATTTCACAGGGTTTTCTTTTGTTTAATCAAATGAGATATCTGAAAAAACTTCACAAATCTTTAAGCACTATATAAATGTTAATTATAATCATCATCATCATCATTTTGATAGTATCCTAAAGAAATATCCTAGCTTTGTATCTCAGATTGCTACTTGAAGAGCCAACTGAGATGTGACCTTAGGCAAATTACTACAAATGAAGAAACTGAGAAAAATGACATGCTCAGCAAAAATTTCTTGTAATCCTCCCTTCTTGCCTTAAAATAACCAGTGTTGTGCATCTCTGTCTCTGCATTCTTTTTACATGAACTTGAATTTTCTTATCTTGAAAGAAAATTATATTGTGAATTACAATCCCATGCCTTCATGTCACATGGAAATATGACTTTTTTAAGCATCTGTTATCCCATTGTTGTGTCCAATTTCACTATAAATAGAGACCAAAACCTTATCTGTTTTCTTATATGATTTTCACCTGAAAATTCTTTACTCTGCAGCCACCCTGATGGTGAAAATCTCTAAATTTAGCTAAGCTGAGTTCATGATGAATTGGGAAAATTGCTGAATTTGGCATCAGGGAGTCTGGGTTCAAATCACTGCCTCTTCCTAGCTGTGCTACCAAAAAACAAAAACAAGATTGATGGATAGATAGATAAATAAATAAATAAACAAACAAACAAACAAACAAATAAATAAATAAATAAAACAACCTACAACCTTCTCATCTGTAGCATTGGACTAAGCAATTTCTAAATTATCTGTTAGTTCTAAAGCTAGGATCAGATAGTAGCTTGGGAAGATACTGTAGATAAACAATGGTTATAGCTCATGGGGAAAATGTCTTGAATTTAGAAAATTTCATAGTATTTTCAAAGACTTCATGTTCTCCATGAAACTTTAAATTGTTTTAAACCCTGATGCTTTTTCTTATAAAGCCACTATTTTTGGTAATGAAATAATTCTCTAAGGATTCAGAGTTTTGGGTGAACAAAAATGAAATGGAGAAGTTCATGGTGTAAGCATATTGAAGCATAATAATAATGCTGCCTTAGTTTATGCATCAGAAGTAATGTAAATGACATCACTTGAGATATCTAGGGTTAGAAAAGAAAGTAAGGGGCGGCTAGGTGGTGCAGTGAGTAGAGCATCGGCCCTGGAGTCAAAAGGACCTGAGTTCGGATCTGGCCTCAGACACTTAATGTCACACACACACAAAACCTAGCTGTGTGACCTTGGGCAAGTTACTTAAACCCCCAGTTGCTCTCCAAAAAGCAAAAAAAAAAAGAAAGAAAGTAGGCTGGCCATACATATAGTGACAGCCAGAATAATAAATGGATGGTCTTAGTGCTTTGTCAATTTCCATGACATTTTGAAAAATCTGGAGGAAGATTGCACATGTCGGCTGAATTTCTCTATGGAAGATTTATGAGAAGAAATAGACCAGATTTACAAAGTCAAAAAGTCAACAAGAATTTTATCCAGCATTCATAATATACTATGTACTGTACTAAGCAATGGAAATGCAGATAAAAGTAAAAGCAAAGTAGTGTCTGCCTTTAAGAAGCTTACATTCTATTAGGGTAAGGTAATACACAAATGCCAGTTGAAAATCAGGGAAAGGTGGGGAATAAAAGAACCACAAGGCATGGTAAGGAAGTCTACACTGACACCTCATAAGTAAAGAAGTCATGGCTGGCATGGGTACCTTCCCTAAGTGAAGGTCCTAGGAAAAGCCATGAAAGAAGGAAAGGTCTAAAGCAACAGGGCAATTCTGAAGTGTGAATTCCAGGGCTGAAGTGATCTTCTAAAATGTAAAGTTTTCTGCAACTGGTAGAGAATCTGGAATGTACCCTATTGAGAAAGCAAATTATAAGAGGATGAAGATAGATTTTAATCTGTATCATCTGAGGGTGAAATAACATCAATTAATAATGGATGTGGTGAAATATATACTCACAAATATAAACATACACGTGTATTGGTGAATATATGTGCATATACATGTGTATATGGGTATATATGTATGTGTGCATATATGTGTGTGTATTATATATATTTGTGTGTGTGTGCATGTGTGTTTATATATTTATTTATTTATTTATTTATTTATTTTATGTATATGTGTGTAGTGGAATCATTCAATGCTGGTCCTGAAGTCAGGAAGACTCATCTTCCTGAGTTAAAATCTGTCCTCAGATTCTTACTAGCTGTGCGAACCTGGGCAAATCACTTAACCCTGTTTCCCTCCATTTTCTGATCTGTAAAATGAGCTGAAGGAGGAAAGACAAGTATCTTTGCCAAGAAAACCCCAAATAAGGTCACATAGAGTCATACAGAGCTGAAACTATTGAACAATGTATATGTGTATATTTTGATCTGAATCGTTGATTTCATCAGTGTTGGGAATTCTTGGAATTGAAGTGTTTCCTCCAAAGCAAGTAACCAAGTTTCCATAGTTATTAATCTGAAAAACCTTTGTGAGGGTACTGAAAGGATAGTGACTTGCCCATGGTCACATAAGCAGAATATTTACAAGATGGGAATTGAATCAAAATTATTCTGACTACATAAGAGTCAGCCTACCCACTGTACCATAATGTCTTTTATACTGTCTCAGAAAATAATTTCTCATATATAAAATCAGACCAAAAAACATATACATCAATGTAGGTGATTTGAGATACTTTGGAAGATCCTTCTAATGACCATGCCTTAGTAAAGTCATGAATATATTGAAACTCATTAGTAAAAATTTCCATCAAGAAATGGAAACCACATTTATTTGCAATTTGGAAGGTACAGGTTTCTGCTCATACATATTCAAATAAGTCATGCTGGTGTTACCTTCTTGCTTTGCAAGTGTTTTAAAATTTCCATTGAACCTGTAGTGAATGACTACTTAAAGAATCATTGATTACTGTTTTGGGTGACCATAAGGAATGTAAACATTTTATTTATAGTCTTCTAGGTACTCATTTTAATGAAACTGATGCCATTGCCATTTAGTCTTCTGTTGGAACATATAACATTGTTTTCTCAGTATTAACATAATTTTCAATTAGCCTTTGCTGAAGTTTAATAAGTCTGATCACTTGAAGCTTCTCATAAAATTTGTTCTAATAAATACAGATTTTAATAATTGTGAATCTTGTCGTATAACTCCTATGTCTATATCAAGCACAGTTAATGCAAACACACATGACAATTTCCAAAAAAATATGGAAATTACAACTTTTGTGTATATGCCATTGGTATACATCCAAAGCTATACAAATTTAAACATTTCATTTCAGTGAAATAAACATGTATTGAGCATCTACTGTATACAAGATCCACTGTGTGGTGCAGAGAGAAAGCGATGAAGTTTGTTTAAGCCTCGTCCCTTATTCTTGACTGAACTTAGAGTATAACGCTCTACACAAATAGGCATCACACAAAATTGAGCATGCTAAATGCATATTTGAGACATAAACACATGAATATATGATGTCCAAAGTCAGGACAATACTACCTGAAGGAAGTGAGAGAAGGTTTATCAGTGAAGGTAGAATTTGAGTTGGGTTTCAAAAAATGGAAATCAATAGGGAAGGGGGAAATTCTTTCTAAATCCAGCTAACAATCTACATGAACAAATGTATGGAAGTGGGAAACTATAGGGTATTTGTATGGGAAAAAAATCTTGCTTCATTAGAGAAGTGAGTGATTGTAGGGGAGTAGCATAAGATAAGGATACTGCCAGATTATTGAAGGCCCTAACTGAGCCTAATTTGGTAAATAGTAGGAAAGGTTTTGAGAAGAGGAATAACAGAAGCATATCTAAACCAATCAAGTCAGTAATTTTAAGCCAGTTAATGCAGATTATTAACTACTTACTATGTGCCAGGCATTGTGAAAAGTGCTAGGGATACAAGGAAAGGAAAGAGCATGCTCACAACCATCAAAAAGCTTGTATTTTTGAGGGAGCAGAGCAAAGGTGGCAGAGTAAAAGCAAGAACTTGCTTGAGCTCTAGCTCCAACCACCTCCAATACCTGTAAAATATTACTCTAAACAAATTTTAGAGCTAGAGAACCCACAAAGTGATAGAGATACAAATATTCTGCTGAATGCTTCCTGAATGCTACCAGACTGAAAGGAATGGTCTATCATACCAGCACAGAGCTGTGTGAGCTGTAGGGGCCCAGACCTGGGGAGGCTCCAACCAGTGGCACAGACTGCCAGAGCAGACTTCAGGAGAGTGAATCACTGGCATCTGTGGTGCTTTCCAGAATTTTCAACCCATAAATGCCAAAGAGCAAGTAAAAGGTCAGGGGGGAACCCTGTTGATCCAGGGTGAGAGAAGAGCATAATCTGTTGCCTGCCCCCAGGGGGAAGCAAAGGTGATAGCAGCTGCAAGTGATGCCATTGCTGCTGCTTCTAGTTCCTTGCAAACAGAGCATAGAGGGACCAAGTGACTGTCCAAAGGGCATTTGCAGGAATTTCTTTGCTGGCACTTGGGCAATATTCTCCTGCTTTACCCTGCTCGGATCTGTGTCTCATTTTTGGGTGGTGGTCTTGGGGTTAAGAGTGCTGGTGTGGCAGAGTTTGTTAAGGCTGTGAAGAGAAAATGATCCTCACAGTTCTGCAGCAGATGCCTGGAAAAATATCTGACAACAACTGGGCAAAACCCCAGCAATCTAGAGCACAGCATTCTCCACTCTGGAAGCAGAGCTCAAAAGTCAAGAAACTGGTTGGCAAGATGAGCAAACAAAGGAAGCACAATCAGACTATAAAATCTTTTTGGGGGAACAAAGAGAATCAAAACATAGAATGAGAAAAGACAACAAGGTCAAAACTCCTGGATCAAAAACCTCCAAGAAATATATGAACTGGTTGCAGGCCATGGAGGAGCTTGAGAAAGATTGTGAAAATCTTGTAAGAAAGGTAAAGAAGAAATTGGGAAGAGAAATGAGAACAGTGCAAGAAAATGATGAAAAATGAGCCAACAGCCTGACTGAAAAAAAATAACATCTTAAAAAATAGACTAACTCAAATGGGAAAAGAGGTCCAAAAAGCCAATGAGAAGAATGACTTTAAAAACCCAATTGGTCAGATGGAAAAGGAATTTCAAGAACTCACTGAAGAGAATAATTCTTCAAAATTAGATTGGAGCAAATGGAAGGTAATGACTTTATGAGAAATCAAGATACTATAAAACAGATCCAAACAAATGAGAAAATAGAAGGCAATGTGAAATATCTCATTGGAAAAACCATTGACCTAGAAAATAGATCCAGGAGAGAGAATTTAAAAATTATTGGACTACCTGAAAGCCATAATAAAAAGAAATCCTAGATATCATCCTTCAAAAAATTCTCTAGGAAAATTGCACTGATATTCAAGAACCAGACTACTAAATAGAAATTGAAATAATTCACTGCTCACCTATTGAAAAAGATCACAAGAAGAAAACTCCTAGAAATTTTATAGCTAAATTCCAGAGTTCCCAGATCAAAGAGAAAATATTACAAGCAGTTAGGGAGAAACAATTTGAGTACTGTGAAAACACAATTAGAATAACACAAGATCTAGCAGCTTCTATACTAAGGGATCAAAGGGTTATGGAATATGATATTCCAGAGGTCAAAGGATCTAGGATTAAAACAAAAAATCACCTACCAGCAAAACTGAATATAATACTTCAGGGGAAAATATGGACATTCAATGAAATAGAAGACTTTCAAGAATTCTTGATGACCAGAGCTGAAGAGAAAATTTGACTTTCAAGAAAAAATAAGAGAAAAATAAATTTGGAAAAAACTAATGCATCCAGGGGGCGGCTAGGTGGCGCAGTGAATAGAGCACGGGCCCTGGAGTCAGAAGGACCTGAGTTCGGATTTGGCCTCAGACACTTAACGCACATGCAAACAAACAAAAAAAAGAAAACCTAGCCATATAACCCTGGGCAAGTTACTTAACCCCAACTGCCCTCCGAAAAGCAAAAAACAAACAAACAAACAAACAAAACCTAATGCATCCTGTTAATCCTGTCTCTGAAATATTTTATTGAATCTGTAATTAGTTGATCAGTGTTACTAAATCAGATAGTACATGAAGGGGAATACTGTGTAAGAAGACTAGAAAAATAATAAAGGGACATATTATAAAAGACGTTAAAAGTTGTCTTTTAAATGTATTTTTTAAATTTGATTTATATGTACTTAATTTACTAATATGGTTTTAATTTATTAATTCTTGAAAAATCTAAAGAATTTTTAAAGGACTTAAATTTTTACCTTGTAGGATCTAGGGAATTATTGGAATTTATTGAGTAGGTTGTGATATGGTCAATTAGGAACATCACTTTGGCAGCCGAATTTGAACTAAAGTGGGGAGAGATGGGGCAGGAAGACCAATCAGACATCTATTTCAGGAGCCTAGGAATGACAGGACTAGTGCCTCCAATTTTGTGGCAGTTACATGAGTAAAGAGAAGAAGACATATATGAGAAATGTGATTTGGCAACATATTAGATATGCTTTTGAATTTTAAATTTATGACGGAACCCTCATAGCAATAAGGAAGGCAGGAAGACAGAATTTATTAAGAGGAAAGATAATGAAATCAATTTTGGACACATTGAGTTTGAGATGTCTATGGAACTTCTAGTTTGAATTGTCATAGACAGTTGGAGATATGAAACTAGAGAGCAAGAGAGAGCTGCATAAATATATATGAGAACCATTCAAATAGTTATAATTAAACCCATGGAATTTGGTGAAGTCGATAAATGAGAGAGCATAGAAGGAGAAGAGAACAAGGTCCAGGATAGATATTTGGAAGATACCTGTTATTAGTAAGCATGACCTGGAGGAAGATCCATCAAAGGAGAATGAAGAGTGGTCAGAAAGGAGACAAACTAGTAGAAAGCAATATCACAAATACCTGGACAGAGGATCATATTAAGAAAAGGATGGTAATTGAAAGTATGGAAAGCTGCAGAAAAATCAAGAAGGAAGAAGTCTGAGGAAAGGCCATTGTGTTTGTTAATATAAATATGTTTGAAAACTTTGGAGAGTGTAATTCCGGTGTGATGGTGAGGTTGGAAGCCAGGCTGCTAAAAGGTTAGAAAAGCAATATTTTTGTTTGTGTGTGTGTTAAGTGTCTGAGGCCACATCGGAACTCAGGTCCTTCTGACTCCAGGGCCGGTGCTCTACTCACTGCGCCACCTAGCCGCCCTCTGGGTGCATTAATTTTTTTCCAAATTTATTTTTCTCTTATTTTTTCTTGAAAGAAAGAATTCTCTGGATAGGGAAATGATGAGGAATATATTTTAAAAAGAGGATGCTAGAAACACAAAAGATATTTTAAAAATAAGACAAAACAATTGGGACCATCAGTTTTTAATAATTGGTTTGGATACTATAGGGAAAAATGCTAAGAAAAAGAACAGCAAAATTTCAAACAGGTGGCCAGGAGAAGAAAAATTCTACCCTTGGTAGAAATGGGGAAGTGATAAAAAAAAAAGTGAAGTGGAAAAGAGGCCAGTAAATTCCATTTTGTCTTCAAAGGGAAAGAATAAAGAGAAGAGAGATGAAGAGAGACATGAAGAGTATAAACAAAGACAAATAATAAGATATACATTGGCACAGATACTGACCTACACATAGATATAGATCCATAAGTATTTTTCCAGTCTACATGTAACACATGAAATGAGAGCTGAATGAGAAAAAAAACAATAGATACATCTCTAGACATATGTAGACACACATGTCAAAAAATCTTAGAGATATATGTAACCTCACAAGTAAATTAGTCCAAACAATGCTTTATCAAGAAATACTTTTTTTGGAAAAGATCTTAGAATTTAAGCTTTCTCCACATTCAAAATCATTTTCTGTTATTTGAGCGTGTGCTGGAGATTGAAATAATTATTGGTGTAGCTGACCATCTCGTAACAAAAAATAGATTCTCGTCTGTTAGATAATTTGCTCTTGTTTGGTCACTGGATTCCCAAGCATCTCCTAAGTACCCACCATTTAGCAGACACTGTACTAAGCTCAGAGAGTACAAAGACAAACATGAAACATTCCAAGAAATGCTTTTATAGCAGCTTCAACAAGTAGTTATCTAATCTATGTTGGAAGGTCTTCAATAAGTACAACCTAATACTTCCTGAGGCATCGTCTTCCGTTCTTGTTCCCCCTAACTGTTAAGAAAGACATTGATCTGGTGCAGCCAGGTGACACAGTGAATAGAGCACCAGCCCTGGAGTCAGGAGGACCTGAGTTCAAATATGGCCTCAGAAACTTAATATAAAAACTAGCCATATGACCTTGGGCAATTCACTTAACCCCAATTGCCTTCCAAAAAGGAAAAACAAATAAATTTTAAAAAAAGAAAGATATTGCTCAATGAGCATGCCAATTTGGTTGGCCAGATTTCTGGAAATAATTGTCTCTTACCTATAGCAGGTGTATGTCTGTCCTTTATAACTTTTTTTTTAGATTGCCAGACTAGCAAGAGTAACTTTAGTCTTTAAGGAAGCATAGACTGTAGGTTCAGCATGATTAATCACATCTTAACATGTCATTAGGAAAAAGTAACAACCACACATCCTTTAAAAATTAGTCAATTCAATTGAATAAAACTCTAGTGAATATTGTGAGACATAAAGCATCCTCTTCAATTGTATTTTTTAGTACAATTCAGCCTTTGATATTCATGAACCTTAGTATTTCTTGTTAATTTCTTGGCCTGCTTAGTAAAGAAATATGCATATGTGCGTCCTTTGGGCTTCAAAATGAACAATCTTATTACTGGATGCAATTAACATTTTTCTGAGCAATTTGGGTAACTTCTCTACTCATATCCTAGCCCTTACACCTGTTACATCTGCATTCATTATGTTGTCAACAAAGGAATCAATCAAAAAAATTCTGCTAGCGTTATTCCAGTGGTATGATCCTTTTTGCCAACGATTCAATGTTTTCCAAAGCACAGGAAGTGTGTGTTAAAGAGAAAATCTCAAATGAACTACTAGTGTAATGAAATTTCAAATTAACTACTAGTGTAGTGTAGTGTAATAACATAAATTATTTCTGAATACCTTACTCTTAATATCCTCAGGATCATATCCAATATCCTCACTTATTGTCAGTCTCCAAGTTATTATTTGGGAGGCCTTAAGATTCAGTAAGAGCAATATAATAACTTTATATAATATTTTACAGTTTACAAAGTGATTTCCCCACAGCCAGACTGAAATGGATACATTTTATAAGTGCTGACATTGAGGCTTAGAACATTTGATTGACTTCTCTAAGGGGGGAGAGTCAGGATCCAAAGCTACATCTTCTGTCTTCAAACCCAATACTCTTTTAGTTCTATTAGTTCTAATCCTGAGTCTTCCACTGAATTGTTAGGTAATTACATGAGTCACTGAACTTTATACCTCTGTTACCACTCCTACAAAATGTGGAATTCCACCAATATACCTTAATGAATTATGTTTATTAGGAATTATGCTAATTACAGAAATAATATGGTTAGATGAAGAGTATATCTTCTTGGCTCATTTTTTTTTAAAAGGAAATTCTATATGTTTCTATTTTCTGTGAAGAATACTAAAACATTTTGGTAGAAAAACAAAATTGTCCAACTGTTCTGGAAAATAGAACTGGCAAAGTTATCAAATTCCCAGCCACAAATCTTTTCTCTATAAACTTCAAGAAGTTCAAAGACAGAGGAAATTACCCACATATACCAAAATATTTGTAACAATTCTCCCCCCCATAATATATTTTTAAAACCCAAATTAGAAAGAGAATATCTCTAGTTCTTAGTGAATGGCTTAACAAACTGTGGTGTATATTCTTACCAGAATATTATTAAACTTAAATGAAGATCTGAAGAAATCCAGAAACCTTAGGAAATACAGAGAGACAGAGAGAGAGAGACAGAGACAGAGAGAGACAGAGACAGAAAGAGAGATAGAGACAGAGACAGAGAGAGACAGAGAAAAAGAGATAGAGACAGAGACAGAGAGACAGAGAGGCAGAAAGAGAGACAGAGACAGAGAGGCAGAGACAGAGACAGTGAGACAGAGAGAGAGAGACACAGAGAGAGAGACGAGAGAGAGAGAGAGAGAGAGAGAGAGAGAGAGAGAGAGAGAGAGAGCAATTAAGCAGAAGAACAAGAGAAATGTACATAGTGACCACAATAATGTAAAGAAGAATAGTGTGAACAGAAATTAGAACTCAGTTTAATGACATGACCATTTGATTCCAGAAGACTGATGATGAAATTACAGGTGTGACAGAAGGCATATGTAACCATATATGGTCAATACTTTGATTTATTCATGATATTTTTTTTTGTTGTTGAGGAAGGGTTTTATTAGGGCAGGGGGTAATGGGAAATGACAGCAATATGAAAAGTCACTGATAAAACATCAAAATGTGTTAATGTATTGTAACTCTTTATCCTTATTCTTTCCTCATCAATCTTATATTTTCAGCATCAGTAGTCACTGGGCATATGTTAATGTAACCTATTTGTAGGTCTTTGTGTAGTTAGTCAAATCTGGGGAGCCATTTTTTTTTTCTCCACTAAGTGGTCTCTTTAAAAAAAACAGTAAATGGCTTGATTATATCACGTAAACTTTCTCAGTTTGTATGGAATCAGAAAGAGCTTTTAACAGAATAAAGTACCAAAGTTATTTCCTGGAATGTCTCATCTATGTGATATGTAGTTCTCACTCCTCTGGCTACCTAACTCTGACTGCAGTCATATAAGAGATGAAACAATGACAAAATATTTTGAGAAATTTAGGAGCAATGCTAAGTTTTAGTTTTACATTTATCTTGACAAAAATCCTTCACAAATGACTCACTCTTCTGGCTCAAGAAGACAGAGAGAGAACCTTGATTTATTAAGAGTTACAAACAGAGCAAGGACCTACTAGGTTACATCAAACTAAAAAGGTTTTAATTAAAGGCAAAAAAACAGATCATTTTTATCACTTGAAAACATAAATAACTGGGGGGGTGAGGTGCTGAGAGGAGGAAAATAATCAGCTTTTATGTGGTGTCTACTACATACCAGGCAGTGGGTTAAGTACTTTACAAATGTTGTCACATTTGATCCTCCCATCGACTCTTCTAGGTGAGTATTAATATTATCCCCATTTTACAGTTGAGGAAACTGGGGCAAATACAGTTAAAGTGACTTTTTCAGGGTCATACAATTAGCAAGTGTCTGAGACTGGATTTGAACTCAGGTCTTCTTGATTCTAGATCCAGTGCTGTATCCATTGGGCCCTTAGCTCTTTCAAGTATTGGGAAATTCGTTCCCAGGTTGACTTTTTCTTTTGCTTCTGATGACCTCTAAAGCAGACAGAAATGCAAAATGTCCCCAGTACTTTTTGGAAAGCCACGACTTTCTGTTTGATTTTAAAATATTCTATTCATTCCTTCTGAAAGAATTTCTATCTCTCTAGGTACTCATCTACAATGAACAATTCTTTAAAAATGAAAAATATAATCATAATGACAAACATTCATAATCCAGAAAAAATAAATGTATATACTTTCCCTGTCCAAATAGGCATGTTAACTCTCTGACAAGAGTTGGGTAGCATGTTTCATTTTTGGTCTCTGGACTTTTAGTGTGTCATTGTTTTGGTCAGAATTCCAGCCTTTTGTGTTTTTCTTTTTAATAATGTCTTTTATTGTTTTTTTTTTATTTTTACATACTATTTTAGTTAGGATCACTTCACTCTGTCATTTTATAGAGGTCGTCTTACTGTCCTCTTAAAATGTTCATTTTGCTATTTCTTATGACACAATAAAGTTTCATTACATTCATACACCATAATTTATGTTGCCATTTCCAAAAGTTGGTCACCTCCTGAATTTCAAATGTTGGTTCCAAAGAAAAAAATACTCTAGAATTATTTTTCTAACCATAGGTCTTTTCCCCTCTTTTCTTTGACTTCTTTGGGTAATACTCCTAGTACAGTATAGCTGAGTCAAAAGATATGCAGAGTTTAATAGCTCTGAGAGGTTGTTTCTGCTTCTTCAGTAATAGTGATGGAGTGGTTGGAAAGCACATAGAAATAACTAAGAATAACACATTTCTTAACTCATAGATGGACATTAATATTTTTTCCTCCAAAGAAAGAAAAAAATTGAATGATAATTGCTTTGCATGAGAAAATGTGGAGACATTTTCCATTTGTGTCAGCAGAGAGTACATCCACATTGATGGGATCACAGTTTCATGGTGATAAGAATAGTCACTGGGAAATAGCCAGTATATAAGATAAATCTAAGAACATATTAATGATATAACATTCAAATGCAGTAAAAAAAAAAAAACCCTCTTCAGCTTGATGCTAAATGACATTAATCAATGACTAAATTTAATGACATTTGCATTTGTCCTACTATATCGTTCACAAATCATAAAAATCCTTTTCTTTTATTTTTTAGCAAACACAGCATTGTTGCTATAACACTTCTTACATTCCAAATTGAATAATATGATTAAAATTAATATCAGTTTTCTAAGTTCTGAATCTGCCTTGTTAGGTAGAATTTTAGATATCTTAATGTTTTGTAGGTCTATTATTTTTTTCAGTTTCGGTTCTCCCAATCAAGCAGATAAAAAGCCATCCAAGTCTTCCTAAGATGGCCATTAGTGAATTTTCTAGTAGTAGTGGTAGTAACATATCTACTATGGCCCTCAGAATACAGAAATGTAGCACTGCTAACAGCAAAGACATGTAGAAAGTCTTCTTGGCTTGTAGAACCTGTCAGAAATTATGTTCCAGTGACATACCCTTTAAAATTATAGGTGTACCTCTTTGCCAAAGAGAGACTATAGAAGAATAATTCAGTAAAGACATTTTATACTTTTAATGCATAAAAACCTCATTTTCTAAAATGTTATAATCAACTCATAATGACACAGGAAGGCAGACACATGTGATTTGTAAATAATATCTTATTTACCGGCAAATTATTTGATACCCTGAAGGTCAGATAGGATAATTTAACTGCTCGGCATGACAGTTCCATCATCAAATAACATCTTTAGGAGTGACATTCAAGGGGTGTCGACTCATATGTTAATTTGAATTGCCTCTTTCCTTGTCAGCAATTCTATTAAGGAAGGAGAAAATCTTTTACATATAATGGGCTTAATTCCTAACAGTACCAACATTACTCTAAGCTGACAGACATCATTTGCCCGAAATTTTCTCCATCTGTATTCTACAAAAATGGTAGTGCACCCAAGGGGACCCAATATGCCAGACACAAAAGAGCCATCATTTTCATCATCATCATCATCACCCAGAACAATTTCAAAGGCAATGTTTTTCAAAGTCATCAAGTCCAATGTCCTTCCACAGATTTGAGAACCATTGTGTTTATGATTATGAGGAAAAGGAAATTTATTGGAAATATATATGTTGGTTGTTTTAATCATATTCATTAGCACAGATGGCTAATACAATTGATCTCCAAGAAAAGAACTAGGAAGATGAGTAAATGACAAAACTCGATTTATTTTTATTGCTAATCTTGTCTCCTGATAGATAAACCATTTTTGATAGCTCCCTAGGTTGGCAGTTATTATACCCCCTCATAAAATGCTTACTACATGCTTTTTTTTTAGTTAACTGATTACTATGGCATGACATGGTTTCAAGCATAAGCCTTTTCTGTTTTTAATTAGAAGGTTCTAAATATGCTAATTGTCAGAATTAAATATCTGTAATTATATTGCTGCACTAAAAAAATCATTTAATTGTACCTTCTAGGGACTCTACTTTGTAACCACCCACTGGGGGAATTATTTGGTTAATTCAAGGTCTTATATGACATTATGTAGCTAAAGAATTGTTCTTCTAGAAAGAGCATTGGCCTTAGGCTGATTTAGAAGAACTTGGGCAAGCTATTCCTGCTAATAATTAGCTAAATATTATCATAATATTTATCTTAATATAATCCTTGTCATCACATACGAAGAAGAAAATAACATAAAGAACTCTTCCTTATACAATATCCTTAATTTATATATGTGAAAAATGCTAATTTATCTTTGTGGTGTGGTATAATGGACAGAATACAGGACTGAGTTGGGAAGAACCCAGTCTAAAGTCTACCTTTGACAACTTTCAGGTGTATGATCACTTAATCCCCTGATCTTACTTCCCTGTTTGTAAAAAAAAAAAAAAAAGTTAATAATATCCATAGTGTATACTTGCAATGTTTTTATTGAGAATCAATAAGGTATAATATATTTCATGCACTTTTCAAATTTAAAGTGATATATCTGTCATTTATTACCACCACTGTTGTCTAATTCAGAATTACCAAAGACTTGTATAGACTTGTTTTTCGATAATCAGCAAGCTGTCTATGACCTAGCTAGACCAACATGTCCAACTTGGTAATCCTTGCTGGAACCCCCAGTTAAGCTCCACTTTTACCATCTGATCTCTAAAACACACCAAGAGAATGACCTATTCTTTGAGCACTCACTAGTAGGTCTCATTCTTCTTTCTACCTCCTTATCTAGAATCCACCATATCTGTACTATGATTCCTTGACTGAAGCTTGTAGAATCAAAAAATTGAATTTATTGGCTGTTGAATTTCTTCTTCTCTGTGAATTCAGAGGTGGGAAAACTATCAGTTTTATTTACTGGGAACTTAATCTCTCCTTATAAAACAGTGGAGTTACCTTGAAGCATGGGATAAAGATGAAATCAAAGGTCCAAGACAAAGTCAAATGAAGGATTGTGTCAATTTCCAGACACAGCCTATCACAAGACTGTTGTGGATCACCTACAGTTGTCTGAAAAATTAAATACCCAGATTCCCCTAGAAACATCCCTGGGCTTTATTTAACCCTCCTCGTATTTTCCAAGTCTTGATAGAAAGGTTTCAATTCAGGTCCCAAGGGTGTGTGTGAAGTGGGAGTGGGGTATGTAGAGAGAGGCACAATTAACTTCTAGGATCATAGATTTAGGACTGGAAGTTTCCTCTAGGTCATTGAATACAAACCTCCTAATTTTCTAGATTAGGAAATTGAAGCACAGAATTATTAAATTACTTATAGGATTAAACACCTAGTAATAATCTAAACACGATTTGAACTTGGGTCTTCCTGACTCTAAGGTCACAACTTTTTCTAATATGCCACCTAGTTTAGAAAAGTCATTTGATCACAGTATAAGGGCCTCACTACTCAACTCTTATTCCTGCTGCCCCCTACTCCACTCTTTTTTGGGCATCTTCATTTAAGCAATTTGGCTCCCTTTGAGATGCCCGTTAAAAGGATCTGTTTATTTCAGCATTGATTGGCTCTTCTTATTTTTCAAGGCCTATTCTGCACAATAGACTTTAACAATCAACAATGAACCTCAACAAATATTATTACCTATTCTAAATAATCAATTTTAGTAAATTTTAATGCCCAAAATTCTTTATAATGGGTCAATATTTTCTTTACATTCATGATATGTTTGGATTTAACAGCCTTCTCAGATCAAACCTATAGTTTATTTTTTTAAAGAAACCATGGGGCAGAAATCTTGCCATGTTACCTGATGTCTGCTGTCCAAGGCAAAGAATATAGCTCAGAGAATTAAGAACGTCACCAGAGACCTGGTGACTCAACAGGCTAAGTTCCCTTCATAGGAAAACTTTTTGTTTTCAATAAAGAGAACAAAAGTAATGAGAGATTAAAAAAAAAAACCTAACAATAATGTGAGGACTAATGCTGCATTCTGGAAACTTTACCTTTTTATTATGAAATAGATATCCCAATTCAGTTGGGAGCAGTCCCTGAAAAATAACTTTAATTTTTTTTTGGCACCAAGGCCTTAGTCAAAATGAAAGTGGTAACTTACTCATAGCTGGTGTTTTAAATAATACAGTGGGAAATTTAAAGACATCAGGAACTTGAATAGAATGTATTATCCAGAAGGGCCACTTTCTGTCCATCTGTTAACTATGCTATCACTCCAGTTATCATCCTCATCTCTTCCCGTAACAAGATTGAGCTCTGACTCTGAATACCCCCAGCATAAATTACCTTTTGCCTTATCTTTCAGGTAAACAGGTCTCCATGTTATTTCCTGGTAATCCCTATGCCGCATCACCCTGGATGCTCACCCACTCCCAAATACCCTTTAGGTGTTGTCTTTGTCCTTTAGAATGTACCTTCCTTGGGGAGCAGGGATGCTGATATTTATATCCAGTGTTTAGCACAGTGCTAACAGAATAATCATTGAATTAATACTCTATCTATCTATTGTATATATTATATACAAGTTAGGCAGTGTCTTAGGGTGTAATATTCAAATGGCCATAATGAGGAATACTTTTTAACATAACCTATCATGGTTAAAATTCGTAGGATAAGCCAGAACCTTTTTCTTCTCAAAGAGCTGTCAAAAACACAATCATCTCCATGCCATCATGAGGCACTAAACTGGGCTTTCATGTACTATTTACTAGAAGATAGTGTATACCTGTTATTCAAAGAGTAGCTTACCTAGTTATCACCATCTCGTGAGCAACTTTCTCCTCCTAATGGCTGGACGTTATAGAAATTAGCTAGGGTGGTCCTTGTCAGGAGAAACCTTGGTGGGCATAAAAGGGAGATATGATTAATATTGGTGAAAGTTATCTACATTAATGCAATGAAAAAATTTTGAAGTGTTTAAGTATATATATATAAATGTTAAATGCCCAGGCATTCTGTTTTACAAATGTATTTACATTCATGAGTAGTAACTCTTGAGTTTTCAGTAGAAATTATCACCATTAATAATATCGACTAAATTTTACTTAATTCAGATAGCAGAACTCATTATCATTCACAGAATTTACTTATCAAATATACTCATGTACAAATTAAATTCAGACCATAAGTATTTTTAAATTTATATCAATAAGTTGATGAACCTGTTATCTCACAAGGATTGATGTTCCCTCTGGTAAAATCAATCAAGAGATATTTATTAACATTTATTTATGTGCTAAGGACTGTTCTTGGTCCTGGAACTTCAAAATCATACTAGAATGATCTCTAACTTCATGGAGCTTATGTTTGAAAAATGGAAACAATGTGTACATAGATGAACATATGCAGAATAAATGCAAAACGAGGGTGTCGACATTAGTGATAGAATATTTTGGAAAAATTAATGCCAACAAGCTTCAAATCAACAAATATATATTAATTCATTAATCACCTACCATGTGCCAAACACCAGGCTAAACTCTGGAGATACAAAAATGAGCAAAAATAACCACTGCCCTCAAAAAGCCTACAATCTAATGGGGAAGATGACATACAAAAATCTATACACATATGTACAAGAAAAACTGGAATCAATCTCAGAGGGTATGTACTAGAATGAAGTGAAATGGAGAAAGATTTCTAGCAAAAGTTAGGATTTTCACTGAGTCTTTCAAGGAGCCATAGGACTCCAGATGAGGAAGTGAGACAGGTGAGAATTCCTGGTACAGTGGGGAAAGCATCAGGGAAAATACCCAGAGACAGGCATGTCTTGTATAAGCAATCACAGTGAGATTGGAATCACTGGATACTCAAGAAAGTGGATGAAAGTAAGGTGTAAGGATATTATAAAGATAAGGAGAGACTACATTATGAAGAATTTTAGATACCAAACACAGGATTTTATAGGATTCTGGAGGTACTAGGGAGTCACTGAAGTTTATTGAATAGGAGAGTAACATGGTCAAATCTGAGTTTCAAGAATATATTACTGAGTAGAGGGTATACTAGACTGCAAAAAAACTTGAGTTACAGAGATTAAACAGAAAACTATTGCCGGAGTCAAAGTATAAGGTGACAAGAGATTGTACAAGGGTGGTGGCAATATCAGAGAAGAGGTGGCTTATATGAAATATGCTGTGAAGGTAGAATCAATAGTATTTAGTGGAGTAGTAGAGAGTGAGGAGTCAAGGATTACACCTAGGCCATGAGCCTGGGTGACTGTGTTATCCTGAACAATGAAAAGGAAGTTTGAAATGAGGTAGGATGTTGGAGAAAAGAGTGCATTGAGTTTTGCATGTGTTAAGTTTAGGATGTATGTGACTTTTAAAAAAATGAGAGACATAATTTTTGATTAATTTAATCATTTTATTAATAATGTCAGAATTTTAATGAAAGGACCAATGACACTCTCAAATGTCAAAGGTCATCATGGTGGGAGGTCACAACTTATAGGCCCTTTGAAAAAGGGATGTTCCCAAGAGTGGCAATAAACTCTAATTGGTTAACAATTAATGAGAAAATGAATATTACAAGGAGGGTGTATGAGTTACATCATGCCAAAGAGAAACTATTCCCATTTCCAGACCATCCCCAGAACTAATATATTCAAAGAGTTTATAATCATCAAAAGCTTATTAGAGCAAAATGGCTTCCCCACCTGGCATAGAGGCTGAACAAGATTGTCAAGAAAGTTCAATTAATATTATTATCAGTAATGTCCTTTAAGATACTGAGCTTTTGGAATAAGGACTTTAGGAAAATGGGAGAACTCTGGATCTCCCCAAATCAATGGATATTAATAAACATTTCTCTCCTATCCATGGGATATTCAGTTCAAGATACCCAAAAGAGAATTGGAGACAGGAAAGTGGAGATCAGGTAAAAGGTTAGGACTAGACAAATCAACCTGATAATCATCTTCATAGATATGACAAATCCATGAGAGCTAATGAGATCAACATATGAAATAATAAAGAGAAGAAGGTCTAGGAAAGAGTATTAGGGGACATTCAAGAAAATACTGTATATAGATGACATTGCTTGACAGGCTCTTAAAGATGGTGATCCTGCATCACAACTGAGGAAAGAGCATTTCCAGAATGGGTGGGGGGCCCATGGGGAATAATGAGTGTGAAGACAAAGAGACTCATATATGAAGTGTAATGTGTGAGGAGTAGCAAGAATGTCAATTTGATTTGACAATACAGTATGGAAAAGGATATAATATATGCTGAAGCTGGAAGGACTTTAAAAGCCAAACAGAAGAGTTTTATTTTAACTTGGAGCAATAAAACCTTGGGTTTAGTAGGTGATTTAGGGGATAAAGCACTGGGCCTGGAGTCAGGAAGACCTGAGTTCAAACCCCAACTTAGACCCTTACTAGCTGTGTGACCCTGGGCAAGTAACTTACTTTTCATTTTCCTTAGTTCCTGGAGAAGGAAATGGCAAATCACTCCATTATCTTTGCCAAGAAAATGCCATGAACTGTTTTGGTGGGCTACAGTTTACAGGGTCATGAAGAGTTGGACATGATTGAAAATCTGAACAGCAACAACAATAAGGAGTAATAAAAAACCATTGGGCTTTATTGAGAAAAGGGGCCACGTGCTTAAGAATTTCAGGAAATTTTCTTTTAGCAGCTATATGGAACACAGAATGGATTCAGGAGGAACTTAAGATTGTCCAGTCATTTTAGAGTGATGTCTGACTATTCATGAACCCATTTCAGGGTTTTGGGGGGGTTGTTTTGTTTTTTGGAAAACCACTGCCACACTGGAGTGGTTTGCCATTTCCTTCTTCTGCTCATTTTATAGGTGATAAAACTGAGGCAAACAGGGTTAAGTGCCTTGCCCAGGGTGACACAGCTAGTAAATGTCTGAGGCCAGATTTGATCTCAGGAAGAAGAGCCTTCCTGACTCCTGGTCCAGCATACTACCCACTGGACCACTAAGCTGCCCCAAATTTAAGGCGATGAAATCAATTAGGTGGTCATTGAAATAGTTCAAGGGAGAGATAGCCATGCCCTGACCTAGGATGTGGATAAGTAAATATAGAGAAGCAGATGGATGGCAAAAATATTTTAGATGTAGATTTGACAATATTTGGCTACTAAGTGGATATGTATAGTCTACGACAGTAAGGAATCAAAGATAATGCTAATGGTGTGAACCTAGAAGACGGTAAGGAGGGCATTGCCACTTATAGATAAAGTGAAGGTCAGAAAAGTAGATTTGAGAGAAAAGATAACGCATTTTGTTTTGGACATGTTGATTTGAAATATCTTTAAAGCATGGAGTTTGTATTGTTTTCCAAAGCCAGCTGTTTGAGACTGGAAGGATATATAGATTTAGCAGTCATCCATGTAGATATGATAATTAGAGTTATTGAAAATTAATGAGGTCATCAGGGGAGATAGCACAGAAGTCCCTACCAACACCACAGCACCTTGGGATACACCCATAGTTAAGGGGGAAAGAAATGGAAAAGGATATTAAGAAAGAATGAACAGAATTGTAGAAGAACCTTGACACAACAGTCATGAAAATCCAGAGAAATTTCCAGTATGAGAGAAGGAAAAACACTAGTGCAGCAGATAATTTGAGAAGGACGAGCACTGAAAAAAATATCATCATATTTTGTAATTGGTAACTTGGAGAAAGTGGTTTAAGGGGACCAATTAGGTTGGAAGCTAGATTGGAATGGTTTGAGACATGAGGAAAGGGAGTGGAGGCAATGAATGTAGATACTTTTTTTTGTAGGAGTTTGACTGAGAAAGGAGAGATCCAAGATAACTGCTTGAGGCAAAGGTGTGGTTTAGTGAAGGCTTATTAAAGAATAGGGTAGTCACACATGTTTATAGGTGACAGGGAAAGAATTAGTAGAAGTGATTGGAGATTTGAGAAAGGAGGGGATGCTTATGCAGCCAATCTGCTAAAGAAGAGCAAAGGTGATGGGACTAAAGACACATGTGAAGAATGATGTCAAGGAGGTTGGAGGTGAAAAGATAGTAGGAAAAGGTGGCTGTCTTTAAGCCGTCATAGCTATCATACTATTCTGTAAGCTTTGATAGAACATATACCCAACATTATGGAAGTCTTTGATCCTATCAGCATTTTATTGGCATGGTTATAGGTACTAAGCTAATCTGATATCCCTCAGTTCTAGAATATGACATCTCCTTTTCCAACTTTATTTTACTTAATGGTTTAATTTGTCCCCATTGCTTATGAGAAACTCATTCTTGGTAAAATGCTGCTTCCTATTTATAACTACAATGTCCTTGAATTTATATTTTTGTATAAATTATACTTTTGCATAAATTATGAAATAGCACAGTTTTATTATTAAGCATGATATTCCATGCATTATGTTGTGTTGCATCACAATATTTAATATTTATATGCTAAAGAATATTGTGACTATATTATTCAAGAAATATCTGCATAGAAAAGGAGGTGGACCAGTTCTTTACATGTCAAAACAAATAGCATTCATTTTTACAAGATTTTTTGTTCCACCCACTTACCATCCCTTACTATTCTTAACTCTTCTGAAAATGTAGGCAATTTGATAAAAGTTATACGTGTGCTATCATATATATTTCCATATTAGTCACAGTTGTGAGAGGGAAAAAAAACATTAAAAGGAGAAAAACACAAAAAAGAATAAATTAAGTAAAAAAGTATGCTTTAATCTGCATTCAGAATCCATCAATTTTTTATTTGGATGTGGATAGCGTTTTCTTTTAATGAGTCCTTTGTACCTGTCTTGGATCATTTTGTTGCTGAGAAAAGCTGAGTGAATCATAATCGATCATCACATAATGTTTCTGATACTGTGTATGTTTTACTGCTCATAGTTGAACATCACACAATGTTGCTGATATATGCCTATAGGTAACCTTGATTTCTTCATCTGAAAACTGTTTGTTCATAATCTTTGACTATTTAACAGTTAGGGAATGACTTGTATTCTTATGAATTTGACTCATTTCTCTATATATGTGAGTAATAAGATCTTTATCATGGGGACTTGATGTAAAAAAATGTTTCTCAGCTTTCTGCTTCCCTTCTAATCTTGGTTACACTTGTTTTGTCTGTGCAAAAGTTTTTTTTTTTAATTTAATATAACCAAAATTATCTATTTTACATTTTATAATGCTCTTATTTCATCATGAACCTATAACAACACCTCCTTTAAGAGTCTGGATGCAATACTACTTGCTGCATGTATATTTAGTATTGATATTACTTCATTGTCTATGGGACCTATTAACAAGATGCAATTTCCTTATGTATCTCTTTTAATTAGTTCTATTTTTGCTTTTCCTTTGTCTGATATCAGGATTTCTACCCGTCCTTTTTTTCTTTTCTTTTTTTTTTTTTTTAACTTCAGCTGAAGCCTAATAGATTCTGCCTGAGTCCTTTACCTTTACTCTGTGGGTGTCTGTCGGCTTCAAGTGTATTTCCTATAAACAATGTATTATAACATTCTGGTTTTTGGTCCACTCTGTTGAACACTTCCTGTTTTATGGAAGAGTTCATCCTATTCCCATTCCCAGTTTTGATAGTGACCTGTGTGTTTGCCTTCATCATATTTTTCTTCCTATGTGTCCTCTTTCCTTTCAGCTTTTCCCTCCTTGACAGTGTTTTGCTTCTGTCTCCTGCCTAGCTTTGTCTGCCCTCTCTTCTTTCAGTGCCTCCCACCCTTTTGCTTGATCTCTTGCCCTCCCACTTTCCTGTTAGATAAGACTTCTGTCAGGTATGAAAGATTTCTATATTGAACTGACTGTGTATATTATTCATTCTATGAACTAGTACTGATGAAAGTAAGGTTCAGGCAATGTCCATAACCCACCCTCCTATCTTTCCCCCCTCTGTAATATATTTTTTGTGTCTCTTCATATGAAGTAATTTATGCCATTTTACCTCTCCCTTCTTTCTGTACCCAGTATCCTCCTTTTCCTCATTCTTTAATTATTTTATCATTCTCTCAAATTCACTTTATACCTGCGCCCCATTTCTATGTATATTCCTTCTAGCTATTCTATTGGTGGCAAAATATTTAAGAATTACAGGTCTGCTCTTCCCATGTACTTATATAAACAGTATGCTCTGCTGAAGCACTTGGCAGTTTTCAGTGCTGGAGTCTGTTCCCTGGCTCTGCTGAGGCATGTGGAGGGTACTGGTGTGGCTATTTGTCTGCTCCACTGCACTGGGGCTCAGGATATCCCTCTGCTTTGCTAAGGTGGGGATTGCTGCTGCCTAGCTGTGATAGTTCCTTTCCTAGACTGCAATCCCCTTTTTAGCCAAGTGAGACAGACCTTTCTTGCTAATCTTCCAAGTTTCTTAGGATAAAAGGATATCCTTTTCACCTTGGCTTTTTGACTGGTTCTGTTGTTCCAGAATTTGTTTTGGGGTACTATTTTATGTTTTTTGGAGGTGAATATGGGACAGTTATGGCAACTCACTACATACACTACCATCTTGGCTCCTGGAAGTCTGGACCAGTTCTGAAAAAGGGATGAATACCTAATTAACAGCCTGCGAACTTCATTGATTCCCATCTAGTCTATTTTATTTTTATAATGAACTTGAAAACACAAAATGAGTAATTACAGATATAAAATGGATTAATAAGAAGATTGTACACAAAACTATAAATATTTCATACAGTTTGCTTTTTCCTTTTAAGTAAATAAAAAATTCAAGATATAACTTTCAAAGCTTTCATCTTTATTTGTGTTTCCTTAAGACAATCCTTACATTATCTTTTATGAATTTATTTTAAAATGCTTCAGTGAATCTGTTTTTTTTTTTCAATTCTATCATTATCTGTTTCTTCCTCCCAGTTTCCCTCCCAAATTAAAAAAAAGAAAAGAAAAAAACTCTTTGGTAAAAAAAAAATATACAGTCAAGTAAAAAATGTTGACAATTGTGCAGGTCTTAAAATTATCCTTACCTCTTCTCTCCCTTTCACTCTACTCCTCATTTCCCTTTTCTTTTTTTTTCTAATCAACTCCATCGATATTGTCCCTCACTTCCCCAACTCTATCTCCCCTAATGCAAAATAATACCTTTGCAATGAACAGCATACTCAAGCACAACATTTTTTTTCCCTTGGCCATATCAAAAATGATTTAGTGACTAATTTTTCACCTTAAGTCCATCACCTTTCTATCAGGAGGTGGCTAGTATCCTTTAATATTGATCCTCTGGGATTACTTCATTGATCAGAGTTAAGTATTTGAAAGTTGTCTTGCAATGTTGTTATTACTGTATAAATCATTCTAATTCTGCTCAGTTTATTCTGTATCAATCCAGACAAATCTCATCTTTTCTTGAAAACATCCCCTTTGTCATTTCTTACAATTTGATGATATTCTATTTCATTCATACAACATAATTATTTGTTCACTTAATCCCCAAATCAATAAATCATTTAGATAAATGGCAAATTATAATCTGCCTTTAAATCATTATCAATACAGCTGGGCATCTATCATATGGGGTAAGAGATTCTTATATTTTAACTAATCTATCAACAAACATTTCTCAGGCAAGTACTGTATACAAGGCATCGTGCCTAGCTCTGGGGACACAAAGATAAGAAAGTACTGTTTACAAGTATTGGTGGCAGGTAAATTCATTAAAAGAGACCTGGTAGAGTATTACCAAATGACTACATTTGGGAAATTTTGAATGATATATTAAAATACACAATATAAATTTGATCTTCAACTTTGAGGTGAGGCATGAGAGAGTTTTGAAAACTGTCTCTACATCATTAATAACTGCATGAATATGTAAGTGAACATTATTATAAAAGAATAATAGGTGTCTCATGTTGTTTCCCCTGGTGATGTCCTAGGAAGGACAGTGAAGTCTAAGTCAGAATACTTGTGTTCAAACTTTGGCCAAAATTCTTACTAGCCAAATGACTCTAGACAAGTAGTTCAGAATTTATCAACAAAATAACAATGGATGATGTATTTTCTCCCCAATTCAGAGTTCTCTAGGTGATCAAAAGAGATCCTATATGTAAAAATACTATTCAAAAATAAAATATTATATAAATAAAGGTTACTAATACTATCTAGTGGCATGCTTTTCAAATTATTTGAAAAGCATCGTAGATGGTTTTTCTTATTCTGTCAAATTTTACTACTAATTGAAACTATTAGTGATAGAAATGTATTCAAGCCTAAAAATATTAGTCACTAATTTTAACTGCTCTGAGATAGGATAAATAAATTTTGTCAAGAATCAGGCCAATGTCTTCCAAAGGGAAAAGTTAGTTAATAGGAAATGTTAAATGAACAAACACATTTTATGTCTATATCAAAGATGAAAAAAAGATGGAACTTGAACTCAGGTTTTTATAACTGCTAGGACAACTCTCTATTAATTATATAATATGGCCACTTCGTTTTTATATTCAAAATGTAATATGTGATCTTGGGCAAGATACAATCTCTCAAAGTTCAACATAACTTTATATGAAGTTACAGAGAAGGTTCTGCCAAAAATGGGTAGGAGGTCTTCTGAGTTCTCTATATCATTGAACTCACAGTTCCAATTTCTATCCATATCTCCTAATCAAGTTCCAGTAAAGCAGGGGAATTTGAGATTAGAACATGTGGGGCTAGGAAAGGTTTGCGTTAAAATCGCATATCTAATATTTACTAGGCTTGGGTAAATCACAATATCTATGTACTTCATTTAGCTCCCTGGGATTTACCTCCCAGTTAGGTTGCAACCTTCATTGGTGCAGGAAATTCCTAAATTTAATTAAGTCATAGTTACTTGGCATATCCAAAGAGTATAATGCTTGCCTCTCCCCCATCTCCCATTGTCAGTGAGATTCTTTGCTCAATATGCTGACAAAAACATAATACATTTTTGAACTACTGTTAAGTTTAGTCTCCTTTAATTTTATCGAACTGATTATAAACCAAATACATTTGTTTTTGTTTTGAGTCACCTATTAGTGATGAGAGATATGGAGCCATCCTAACAAAAACGAATGAATGCACAGCCCATCATCCATCATGTAAACTTTCATTTTCATTAATCTAAATGTCTTATTTGGGGAAGGATTTTTAAACTCTGGGAGCCACTCAGAAATGGTTAAAATTCTATGGCTGAACCTAAATCCATTTGGATCATGTAAATGAAGATTTCACATCACTGGACTAAAGTACTGAATTAAGGCACTGGCTGACACATTGGATGAGGGAGTAAAAGAGTTAAGGATCTGTAGTTGGAAGATTCGTGTTAGAAGCCTGGCTCTATTACTCACAACCGATGAGACTTTGGCCAAATCACTCAATGTTTCTAGGCCTCATCACAGTTTCTTCACTGCTAAAATGAAGGACTAGGATCCCTTTAATGTCTAAATTCCAATAATCTTCTAAAGGAAATGATTTTAAAATACAGAGTTGCCATGTTTTAACTTCATACTTTAATGTGCTTTTCTGTAACCTTAAAATTGTTTTATATTGTCTCATTACAGAGGAAAGAACTTTTTTTTTTTGCTTTTTGAAGGGCAATTGGGGGCTTAAGTAACTTGCCCAGGGTCACACAGCTAGGTTTTTGTTTGTGTGTGTTAAGTGTCTGAGGCCGGATCCGAACTCAGGTCCTTCTGACTCTAGGGCCGACGCTCTACTCACTGCGCCACCCAGTCATCCCGAAGAACTTTCTTAATATTAGGTATAAGAGGGAGTGTCAAACGTTTTCATTACAGGTCACTGATCCACCAGTTTGCAGAATTTGTTATTTTGTTTGTTTGTGGGGTGGGGTAGTTATGCCCAAAGTAAGAACCACACACCAATTTTAAAGTTATTTTAGGCCAATATAACATGTCCCTTTCATTTATTTAGCTATACTTAAATTGCATGTTATGACCAGTAAAGAAAGAAAGCCAGGAAGACTGAAAGGAGAGATATATAGATTAGACATAAAGTTGGTCCACTTATTTTACCAACATTGTGAACTCCTGGATCAGGGACCTTCATCTACCAATGCAATTCATTACCTTGTATGAAAGTTACAGCTTTTGAGAGAGTTGCCTAGAGCATTAAAAGTTTAAATCCTTCACTTAGGCCAACATAACCGGGATGTTTCAGAAATGGGACTTAAAACAAGGTCTTCCTCTCTCCAGTTCTTTATCCATTATACTATGTTACTCTTAGGTTACAAAAAAAAAGGAGCAAGAAAATTAGGACTGAACAGAGAGAAAACTGGGGAGAATTCTAGCTTGTAGTGGAGAGATGGTTGAGGAAAACTGCAAAAATTGGAAAGAAAGAGCAAAAGGACATGTGAAAGAGAGGAAATAGAGATCATTAGAGGACAGGGAAACAGCTAATATATATGGGCCTTCTTGGCCTCTGGATAATGTGAACGAATGATATATTCTGAAGTACAGATTTGTTAAAGGTCACAAAAGTTGTAAGAAGGAGAGTTCTGATTTAAACCCCAGTTATCTAACTACAAAATCAGAACTCAGCCTCTTACAAGTGTGACCTTGAACACAGCACTTTAATCTTTTTAGACATTAGTTTTCCCAACTATAAAATGAAGGGGCTGACCTAATTTATTAGTGCGGTCCCTCTCAGGTCTAAATCTTATGATTCAATTTTTAATATTTTAATAGGTTTATGCTCTATTAAAATGTTCTGGGAATTTGGAAAGCCATGCATTGTAGATGGATGGACAAATAGATTTAAGAATAGGCAGACTGATAGGAAGATATATAGATATAAAATTAAGGATAGACATAGAATTATAGATGACAGACAATAGACCAATAGATATTTAAAACTGATAGAGCCTGTTTCAGTATTAAAATTTATTTAACGAAAACAATTTTATCATTTGGATTATCTTAACAATAAATATGGGATCACTTGAAATCTGATTCATTTCTACTAATTGATATTCATCTTCAAGACTTAGACTGTCAAATGAATAATACTTCAACCTAGTTATCTGGGGGTTTTATCATGAAACATGTGACAAGTATTCACATATTGAAGGAGGAAGCAAACTAGAGTCTACCTGAGAAGGCAGGGGGTGCTCCAAAAGTTTTCCTACAGTTATTCTTCCATAGTATGTTCTTTTGCATAATTTTGGTGCTGTAAATACATCAAGGACATCTTGAAATCCTTAGGCTGATGAAAGTATGTCAACTCTACTCAAATGAGCATAGTTCAAATGAGCTGTAAAGCAAAACAATTGCCCTTTATATACTTCAATTTTATACCAAAAATATTGTGAATGAGAAAAACATTAATGGAAATAGAGAAGCTTTTCATAATTTGGTTTTAAGATCAGCTTAAACTGGTCAATTTTAATATGGCATCATTACTTGCTGAAATATTATGAATTACTTTAAGTTACAGTCTACAAATATAAAAAAAAAATTTCTTCCAAAGCTAAGTATGAATGAATAATTATCCTCTCCTCCTACCTATCTGACTTCTCCCTTTTAGGAGAATCATCCATGTTAAACCCTCCCATGGGTAGGTTTAGCACCTGTCTCTACCCTAGGCTCCTTTTCTCTTTCTCTCTATACTCTATCAGATAGATAGATGGATAGATAGATAGATAGATAGATAGATAGATATAAATAAACCTAGATATCCTATTATTATATCAAATTTAATATATTTAAAAAGAACGCCTTATCTTACTCCCTAATCCAATCACATCCTCCTAACTGCCCCATTCATAACAGGCAAACCACTTTTTTTTTTTAAACAGAAACATAATTTATTTGTATAAAATTAACAAACACCAGCTGGGCTGCATATTACTTATTTTCCTGAATGGACATCTGGGCAACAGCCTTTTGTGCTTCATCTGCAGTGTCAGGGGGAGCCGGGGGATACCATCTGATGATACATTCGACCAGTTCTTTTGCTCTAATTCTACAGTGGTTACTCCCGAAAACTTGCACCTCTGCTTTTTGGGGCTTTTCACCATCTTCCGCTTGATTGAATAGATCTATTTTAATCTGAGCTCCCGAAAGGGTCTCCATGGCTCGAATGCGCGATCCTTTTATCCCTGTGAGGACCCCCACAAGCCAAGGCTCGACCAGGAAGTGCAGAGGTCCTTTTTCTTGGGGCTTGGGTCTCGGTCTCCGAGGACGAGACTGGTTGTAGTCTTCGTGAATAAGCTGGTTACTCATGGTGCCCTCAGGACGCAGGTAAAGCTGATCAAGAGAGGAGAAACACTCCACTTTTTTTTTTTTTTTTAAAGAACGATACTTAATTTTTCAAATCTACTGAGTACCATATCCAATAATTTTCCAAGCATTGTTAATACTACCTCCAATACATCATTCACTTCTGTAACCTTCTCTACACTCATATGAACACCATTCTAATTCATTCCACTATCATTTCTTTTCTTAACTGCTGGAATAGCATCTTAATTGGTCCCTTTCAATCTAGCTTTTTTTTTCTCTATTCAATCTTTCCCAAATACAAAATTGATATTCCTAAGGTACAAATGATGTATCTTCCCTGTTTAAGAAGTTTCAGTGGCTGACTATTGTTTCTAGCATTAAATATAAGTTCTTCTTTTTATCACTTAAAGTGCTTTGTACTTTAGCCCTATTTTCCAGTTTGCTTATATATTATTACCCCTCAAATACTGCTGCACAAGACTGCCTGTTCTTTAGCATATGTGACAATCCAACTCTAGCCTCTGGATGTTTGAATAGGCACCCCCTCACACCTGGGAAACTCTTGCTCCTGAAATTAACTTTTCTGAACTCTAGCACTATTTAAAGTTATTTTCAAGTGTCATCATCTATAAGAGAACTATTTTGTTTCTCTTCACTTGTTAATATCCCATGAAATTACCTTTGAAGTGTATGTGTGTATGTATATTTATTCTTTAAAAATTAGTGTTGGGCAAGTAGAAGCTAATGGCATAATTAGATATCAGGAAACAATCAAACAAAATGAAAACAATGGAAAAATAGAAGGAAATGTGAAATATCTCATTGGAAAATCAACTGATGTAGAATAGATTAAGAAGAGAGAATATAAAAATTATTGGACTCCCTGAAAGCCCTGATCAAAGAACTTAGACATCATCTTTCAAGAAATTTTCAAGGAAAATGTCTTGATATCTTAGATGCGGAGGGCAAAATATAATTTTTAAAGGTCCACAATTACATCCTGAATAAGATCCCAAAATGAAATCTCCTAGAAATATTATAAATATCAGAGCTCCCAGATCAAAAAAGAAAATACTTCAAGTAGCCAGAAATAAACAATTCAAGTATCATGGAGCCTGAGTCATGATCACAGAAGATTTAACAGTTTTCATGTTAAAGGAGAGGAGGGTTTGGAATACAAATATTCCATAAGTCAAAGGAACTACAATTACAAGCAGGTATCAACTAAGCAGCAAAACCAAGCATAATACTTCAGGTAAAGTGGATATTTAATAAGATAGATGGCATTTAAGCATTACTGATGCAAAAAAAATTAATGTGGATAGAAAATTTGCCATTTAAGCACAAGAATCAAGAGTATCATCTAAAGGTAAACTTGAAAGAGAAATCAAAAGGGATTCAATGAAATTAAGGGAATGCCCATCAACTGGGGAATGGATGAACAAGTTGTGATATATCATTATAATGGAACACTATTCTCCTATGAGGAATAATGAGGGGGATGTTTTCAGGGGGAGAAAAGCTTGGTAAGAATTATATGAATGATGAGAAGAGAAGTGAGCAGGACCAAGAGACTGTTGGACCAGTATTGTAAGGATGATCAATTGCAAAATACTATGCTACTCTCATCTATATAATAATCCAAGACAATTTGGAAATATTCATGATTAACATTGTTTTCTACCTCCACAGAGGAAATTAATGAACTGAGTGTATATATATATATATATATATATATATATATATATATATAAAACTTTGTTTTTTGCTTTTTTTGCAACACAGAAAACATGGAAATGTGTTTTTCATGATTCCATATGTATAACAGGTATCATGTTGCTTGTTTCTCAGTGGGTGGGAAGGAGCTGAAAAGAGAGAGGGGATTTGACACATTTTTAAAAGAACCTTAAAATAAATTTTAAAAAAATGAAACAATGTATTTTAAAATTGACTATTATTAATTCAGGAATTTTTTGTTGTGGAAACATGACAAAATAATATCACATATATATAGAAAATAAATGTAGTTACAGACACAAGGAAGTTAAATCTTTTTTCTCCCCTGTTAAGACATATTTAGAAAACAGTATTATACTTTGAGAGTAGGCTTCTTACCTCACCTTTATTTTATTTTTTAAGTAAATTATATTTCAAGTCCTTGGTTCCCAGTCTTCAGTTATTTCACAAATATCACTTTTACATCTAAGTTACTCTCTATATTTTCTCATTTACTTTTGCCCTATTTTATTTTTTATTTACTTACATAATTTCATCTCCTACTACAATCTAACATATTATTTAATGACATAGTAGAAAAATGCTCTCGACTAACTCTTCTGTTTGTCCCTTCACAGCCTCTCTCCTTCCTATCTTTCTAGTATTCTTATACTTTATTTTGCTTCTCACATTCTAATATCCAGCAACTCTAATATACTTCTTATTCCTTTCACAGAACATTATATTTCCACACTTTGTGATTTTATATTCCCTTATACATGTACACATGCCTGTAATACTTTCCTTTTTCAATAACACTGCTTTGCTTCCTTCAAGACTCACTTAAAATCCTGCATTTTGTAGGAGGTCTTTTGGGTTCCTACTACCACTACCAATCATCAAGAATTAGTGTCCTTACATGGATTATAAATGTGAAATATACTTCAAATAATGCAATGGGATGGGGACTGAAACAATCAGGGACTAAATATGATGCTCACAATAATACTGCAAGGTAAGTACTATTAGATGAAGAAAAGGTTAAGTGCACATCGCTGGTTACTCAGCTAGTATCACTCAGTCTAAAATACTTGTGCTAGGTGCTAGAGAAACAAAAATATATATACTCCAGAGTCTTACATTCTAATGGGGGAGACAATACTTTAAAAAATGTATGTATAAAATAGATACGGTGAAAATTGAAGGTAATGTCAAAGAGAAGGTAGCTAGGTATCTAGTTGGTACAGTGGTTAGAGTGCTGGGCCAAGAATCAGTAAAACTTCATTTCAAATCTGACAACAGGCACTTACTAGCTTTGTTACATGAGGCAAGTCACTTAACCTCAGATTATCTCAGTTATCCTCAAGTATAAAACAAAAATAATAATAGCATCTATCTCACAGGGTTTTGTGAGGATCAGATGAAATAATAATAATTATTATTATTATTATAAAACACCTAGCAAAGCGTCTGCCATATCATAAGTGCTATCTATACACATGCCTGTTCCATTTCTTTCCCAGAGTTGGTGCCTTCTGCCTCGTCTTTGAAGTTACCTTCCATTTTCACTGTATCTATTTTATATATACATTTTAAAGTATTGTCTCTCCCATTAGAATGTATGATTGTGGAGTGTAATTATTTTTTGTTTGTTTCTCTAGCACTTAGCATAATAATTTTTGACTGAGTGATACTAACTGAATAAGCAGGGATGTTCACTTAACCTTTTCTTCATCTAATAGTACCTAACTTGCAGTGTTATTGTGAAGATCATATTGAGTCCCTGATCCTTTCAGTCCTATCCCACTGCATCATTTGAAGTATGTTTCACATTCATAATCAATGTAAGGGCACTAATTTTCCCAAAACATAAGGAGATATTGGATCATCTTTATACCATCCCAAAATTGGATAAGCATTATAGTGCTTATTAGTAATGATAATTAATAATTATAATATTTCAAATATATAAAAACCTGTGATCTCATCAGAGTGCATATCTTCTTCAGTAAGATTCAGATTCTAATCTTTCCATCCTTCAATGTGAAATATATATATGCTATTTATATGTATGTATTATATTACTAAAAAGCAAGATCTCACACTATGTTGAATCAAAGAATTATCAAGGATGGGCTCCCATATTTACTCTTATACATTCTAACCAAAAGTATAAATTCTCTCTACAGTATTGCTAAATGCTCATCCAATCTTTGATTGAAGAAGAAATTCCTCCTTTTGAGAAAACTCATCACATATTTGTAAACAATTAATTGATAGACTATTCTTCATTATTCTATCACCATCGCCACAACCAACATCATCATCATCATTGGGTATTGTTTTAAAAATAATGACAAAATTTATAATTATTTATGGTCAATAAAGTGCTGTAAATAAATTTTTTTTTTTTTTTAAAAGCAATTGGGGTTAAGTAACTTGCTCAAGGTTACACGGCTAGTCATTTGATTTATGCGTGGGTGCTCATTTTCTGAGCCCGGATCTGATCTCGGGTCATCCAAACTCCGAGGCCGGCACTCTTACTCACTGCGCCACCTAGCCGCCCCTTTAGGGCAATTGGGGTTAAGTAACTTGCCCAAGGTTACACGGCTAGGTTTTTGTTTGTGCGGATTAAGTGTCGGAGGCCGGCTCCGAACTCAGGTCCTTCTGATTCCAGGGCCGGCGCTCTATTCACTGCGCCACCTAGCCGCCCCTGTAAATAAATTTTAATCTGATGATTACAATAACCCCATTTGAACAGTAGTATAAATTTTTGTATCTCTATATTATATAATGGAATATTTTTGAGAAAAGATAAGAGCCTTCTACATGTCAATCAACTAGTATATAGATGATTTGGGGATCCGAGAGATGTTTTCTGGCTCACAATCCAGTATTATCCAGAACAATGTGGCTGCCTCTTGTTTCATGATTATAATGAATATTTATTTAAAGCATTAAACCAGATAACTTCTATGCACTCAGTGAAAAGTACATACTCTCCTAGTCACATAAATGAGTTATCATTTGTCCATACTGTAAAGTGTCTACAATTAGTGGTCCTCTAACTTGTGCTTGAACATTATAAAAGATAAGAAACTCTGATTTTGAGGGCAGCACATTGTTTTTTGAGTATCCCTAATGGTTAGGAAATTGTGCCTTATATTAAGTTGACAATAGCAATACTGGAACATCAAAGTTAAGGTCCCCAGCTCTGATAAGTGAGTGATATGTGAACTTTCATCTTATTCATAACCAATAACTGATCCTGGGCCATTATCTTCACTCCCACAACCCTGAACACCACTGGAAACTAGGGCTCTAGTAAGTGAGTGTCTGTTTTATCTTTCTAGGAAGCAGGTCCCAGGCCACATTCCTATTATTTCTTTGCCCATTCATCTAGCATATCACACCTTCTCATCACCACCAGCATTCTAGCTCCCTGTTATGTGTGGCCTTTTCCCATTTGATCATAAAGTCCTTAGCTATAACTACTCTCTTGCTTTTATGTGTATCTCCAGAGTTCAGTAGAGTGCCTGGTACCCAGTAAGCAGTAACACTCTCTCTATAACTGTAACTGTGTTTTAATTTGTCTCCCTATCTCGTGTCTCTCAGAAGTCCATGCCATCCTAAACATTGTAGCTAAAGTAATTTTTCTCAAGGGCACATCAGAATATATGAATCCCCTACTCAACTAACTCAAAGTAGGTTCCTTATGCTTCTAGGCTAAAAAGTAAATCCCTCTGTCTTTTAAAACCTTATACAACCTGGATCCAGCCTATCTTTTCAGCCTTACTGGGCATTATTCTACTACCTATATTTTTAAGATCCAGCCAAACAGGCCTTCTTTCTCTTCCTCACTCAAATCATCCTATTACTTAGCTTCATGTCTTTATATTGTGTTGTCTCCTATGTGTGAGGTGGGGTAGGGGGACAGAGAGACAAAGAGACAGAGAGATGGAGACAGAGGGATGGAGAGAGAGAGAGAGAGAGAGAGAGAGAGAGAGAGAGAGAGAGAGAGAAAGAGAGAGCAGAGAGACAGAGACAGAGACAGAGACATAGAGAAAGCAGATCTTTAAAAGATTTACTATGTGCCCGGCATTGTGCTACATATAGGGTATGCAAATGAAAGCAAAAAATAGTCCCTTTATTTCAACATATAAAAGGTAGATGAAAAGAGCAAGAAGAAGTAAAATCCAAACCACTTCAATACCTTTGGGGCAGCTAGGTGGTACAATGGGTAGAAGTGCTTAAACTGGAGTCAGGAAAGTGAATCTTCTTCAAAACTGACCTCAGACATGAGCTGTGTGACCCTAGGAAAGTCACTTAATCCTTTTAACCTCAATTTCTTCATCTATAAAATGAACTGGAGAAGAAAATCCCAAATCATTCCAGTATCTTGCAAAAACCAAACCAAACTTCTGAATGGGGTCATAGAGAATCAGACTTTACTGAAATGTTTGAACAACAACAACAAAAAAAAAATGGGTGAGGGAAGGTACCTGCATGGTGGCAAGGAGGAAAAATAATCTTTTGTGAGTAATGGGTTTGAAGTGAGCATGACTGGTGTGGGTGCTTTCTCAAATGGAGATTCTAGTAATGATTTTAACAATTCCAATTTCTGGTCCATGAGTAGACATAACAATACTCTCTCTCTCTCTCTCTCTCTCTCTCTCTCTCTCTCTCTCTCTCTCTCTCTCCTCTTTCTTCTCTCTCCTTTACCCATTGTTTCTAGTTCTGCCATGTGTGATAGAATAAATCTAGCCCCTATTCCCTAATAATAGCAATTCATTTATTTAAATACAAATATTTTCTTCTTACCCACACATACTCCATGTCTTCTCTGTTTCAGGCTAAACAGACCAAATTCCTTAGCAGTTTGGATAACATTAATTTCATTTTTTAAAAGCTTTGGGAAAATAATGTTTTGCTTATCTTCTTCTACTCCTCAATTAGTGCACAGCACTAAAATGCTTCTTTCTAAGAGAAACTAGAAATAACAACTAAATATTTGTGAAGTTCATATCGATTATTCTGAAAACTAAATGTCACCATAATAAAAGTCATAATCTCAAACCAGGACTGTCCATTACTAGTATAATTTAAAATTTCATTCAGTGTGACAGAGCTTAGACATATTCCTGTTTAATTTACTTTCAATTAAGCCATTATATAATTGAATCTCACCAGAACTATTGGATTATGATACAGTTGAATAAATTGAAAGGGTTTGTGTATTCTTTTTGTTTAAAATCACTAGAAAAGCAATCTAAATGAATCTCTTCATTGCTTTCCCTTATTACTGAAAATATGAGCAATCTATTCTGGCATGACAAAACAAAAGACTTCTTCACTGGAAAATATGAAATTAATCTAACTTTGACTGAAATCATTCTTCTTATCTACAGTGAGTTTGATTCCTTGTTTAAAGTTCATTCTCCTATCATCAACTTCGAAGATAGTTTCTAAGTTTTTTATTGCTTTTATATTCCTATGACATATGAAAATTCTTATGAAAATAAAATGGGCAATTAAAAAAAAACATAAAAATTTTGATCACTTCAATGATCAGTTATGATTCCTGAGGACCAGTGATTTCCAACTCTTTCCACCTTCGGACAGAGAGAAGGACTAAGTATACATAGAGTGACAATGATGTTTGAAAATGACAATTGTGAAAATACTTTTTGCTAGACTATGCATATTTGTTGCAGAGAAGGGATTGTTTTTATTTCTTTCAACACATTCCTCTCTCACCTCTTAACTGCAACTTCAACCTTTAAGTATCATCCCTTCCCACCAAAATCCAAACTGTGTCCTCTATCCATGTATACCTGTAAACATATATACACACATTCACATATGTATTCATATGCCCATATACCCTTCTTCAACTATTTTCATACTGAAAAAGGTTTCATCAGTTACAGTTATTCTTTTTCAATGTAGGAATGTAAATAGTTCAACTTTGATGAGTACATAGTGATTTCTTTTCCCTGTTTTCCTTCTCAAGCATCTCTTGCTTCTTGTGTCTGGATGTCAAATTTTCTATTCAACTCTGGTTTTTTCCTCAAGAATGCTTGAAAGTCCTCTATTACACTGAATGACCATATTTTCCCCTGAAACAACATACTCAGTTTTGCTGGGTAGGTTATTCTTGGTTTTAATCCCAGCACCTTTGGTCTCTGGAATATCATATTCCATGCCCTTCAGTCCCTCAGTGTAGAAGCTGCCAGGTCCTGTGCTATTCTGATTGTGTTTCCACAATATTGAAATTGTTTCTTCCTGGCTGCTAGTAGTATTTTCTCCTTGATCTGGGGATTCTGGAACCTGGCTATAATATTCCTGGGAGTTTTCTTTTTGGGATCTTTTTCAGGAGGTGATCAGTGGATTCTTTCAACCTCTATTTCGCCCTCTGGGTCTAAAACACCAGGGCAATTTTCCTTGAGAATTTTTTGAAGGATGATTTCTAGGTTCTTTCTTTGATCATGGCTTTCAGGTAGTCCAATACTTTTTAAATTATCTCTCCTGGATCTATTTTCCAGGTCAGTGGTTTTCCCCATGAGATATTTCACATTGCCTTCTTTTCTTTCAATTGCTTGGATCTGTTTAACAGCATCTTGATTTCTCATAAAGTCACTAGCTTCCATTTGCTCCAGTCTAATTCTGAAGGAATGAATCTCCTCAGTGAGCTTTTGAAATTCTTCTTCCATCTGGGAAATTCGGCTCTTTAAGGCATTCTTCTCCTCATTGCCTTTTTGAGCCTCTTTTGCCACTTGAGTTAGTCTATTTTTTTTTATCCTTGCAATTCAACTTTATTTCAATAATTTAATAGAAAATTAAAATAAGTAATAAGAAACAAGTAGGTGGGGAGGCCAGGCTGGGAAAGCCACAGGCCATTTCAGTACCAATTTAAGAAGGGACAAGGGCCAGGAACAGGATTGTAGATGAAATGGCTGTAAAATGTACAAGGGTAAAAGGAATAGGCCTGGAATGTAGCAGATGGTTAAGGTCATGAGAAAAACTTTGGCACATAATACATACTAAGAGGAAGTGAAAACATGGGCAGAACCAAAAAGCTGAAACATGCATCTATGATGGATGCAAAGATAGGGGAATGTAAGAACTGGAGGTAGGGAGAAGGTAGACTGAGTGGTAGAACATCTCATCCAAGTGGTTTGGAGGAGGTGATGATAACAAATGTGACATTTTGGGAAGCATTGTAGTATGTGCCTTGGAATGTACCATGTTGTTGATGGTTTTGGAGAAATAAGGAAGACAAAAGGGGCTAAATGTACCATACTATAAATGTGAAATACTGAGTGGAGAGAGGAAACCCACGACTTGACCAGCAAAGCCGGGGCAGAAGTCATGGGAAAAGAGAAAATGGAATCGTTAAGGTGGTGGTAACAATAAGAGGGAAGAACAAGTTCAAGGGCAGGATGGGTAAAAGGTCAGTCCTTGAAGACAGCCTGCTGGCCATGGGGTCGCTCATCATGAGTAATGTGTCGTCTGACATGGATCCTCCGGACTCTATGCTCTCGTCCATCTTCATCTTCTCCACGCCCAGCCCCACCTCCTCCAGCAGCACCCCCAGTGGCCTCTAGGAGAGCAGGATCAGGCCCCCGGGGTGTCTCATAGATCAGAATGTTCAATGTTTCTTCAAAGATCCTTGCTTCTGGGAATTCTACCTTGGTTTGCTTCTTCTCAGTGGCATAGACAATGGAGGTACAGCAGACTTCAGCAATCTTTCGGCCCTGTCCATAAAAAGACCAGCAACAGATCTCATCACCCAGTAGGTCTTTGAGAAAGAGCAGCCGCCCATGGAATCGCAATGCCAGCTTGTCGAACAGCTCGATGTTTTTTAGTAGGTTGTCGTCCGACGTGCTGGTGTAGGAATATTTGTTGTTACTTCGATTGTGCAGCAGCTTCACCACTGGCTTAGAGGTGCTAGCCAGAAGCTGCTGCTCTTCCCGTGGAGATGTCACCATGGGAATAAGGCAGAGTGGGGAAAGGCTCTCACTCTTTTGCTGTAGAGCCAACTGGCAATCCTCAGCTAGCCCCTGCACCAGGTAGTATCGTGCCCCGCCCAACAGCTCCCCCAGCTCCCGAGGGCCCTCTGGAAGAGGCACTGACCCATCCCGAAGGTAGTTCAGGATTGTCCCCAAATGACGACCTCTCCTGTCAATCAGCACCCAACCTTCGGAGTCTGTGAGCACCTCCATGCGGCCACTGAACATAGCTTTGAGCATGGTGTCCTGCTTGGTCAGGGTCTGCAGCGTGGTGTAGTGCAGCGAGCCCCCCACGTTCAGCTTCACATACTTGCTACTCGGGCTCAGCGGCTTGAGGTCGTAGGCAGCACCCCCGCCTGCGGCCCCGGGGGTGGGAGGTGTGGGCGGCAGCGACGGGCCCAGGGGCTCGGGACCCCCAGGGGAGGGGGCGGCCGGGGATCCCGCGCTAGTGGCCTCGGGCCGACATTCTGGCCACTCCTGCCCGAGGAGGCGGTGGCAACAGAAGCAAAATCACTCCCCACCAGGCCACCTCCCCCTCCCCTCCCCCGACCCCAGTCCTAGCCGCAACCTCTGACCTCGGTCCTCAGATCCCGCCCCTCTCCGCGAGCTCTTCAATTCCCCACCCCGCCTCCCCCCGCCCCTCCCCCTCCCCCTCCCTCCCGCCCACCCCGCTATCCCCCAGCCCCAACTCGGCTCTATTGGGCTCCCGGACCCCTCCGCCCGAGTTAGTCTATTTTTAAAGGTGTTATTTTCCTCAGTCAGGCTGTTGACTCTCATTTCAGACTTTTCCTGCATCCTTCTCATTGCTGTTGCCAATTTTTCCTCCACTTCTCTTATTTGGTTTTTAAAATCCCTCTTAAGGTCCTCTATGGCCTGTAAGCCACTCATATTTTCATTTGGGGATTTTGGTTCAGGATTTCTGATCTCACAGTCGTCCTCCTGTTCCATGCTTCCATCCTCTTTGCCCCCAAAATAGGAGTCTAATGTTGAATTTTTCTGTTTATTTTGTTTCCTTTGCCTAGGCATGTTGCCACTTAATTGCTTGACTTTTGGGCTTGTTGCTACAGTAGGACTCTGCCACCAGACAGGAGAGCTTCTTTCCCAAACGTTGGGGTCTTCTCAACTTTTGGAGGTATTAGTTGGGTGCCCTCCCTGGAGCCCCCACATGGTGGCAAGCTGGATAACCACCCCAAGACCTCCACCCCAGACAGAAATCCAGATCCAGGCAGGTTAAAGCAAGAGCGATTACCACCATACTCATCACCAGATCCCCCTACAGCCTGCAGGCCAGGAGCTGAAGCTGCAACTGAAGCTGCAAAATAGCAGCTGTGCCTAAGAGACTCAGAGGCTTCTAGCCCCCAGGGGAAGAAGCTGTCATGTTCCTAAATACTGGTCCCAAAGTCCACAGGGCACTAACCTCTCACTTTTTCCTAGGCATCTGTATGTTGATAATTCTGGAAAAGCCATAGCTGCTGGTGTTCTGGGGTCCCTCCAGCTGATTGCTGTTCTGGCCACCCTGGGGCTAAAACCACTGAATCATGTGGGCCTGGGCTTGGTTCCCAGAGCATTGCACTGTTGGCTCCCAGAGTGCTGTGCTGGCTGCTCCTTTCTGGGCTGCAGGGCTGTCATCAGTGTGAGGTTAGCTTCTCTGTGTTGTTCCATGGGTGTTGGAGCTCCAGATGTTGTTCAGAGTCCCTTTTTACATGATTTTGAAGTGGTGTGGGCTGGAGCACTGTGGAAGTGCTGTTTCTACTCCAACATCTTGGCTCTGCCCACCTCGTTAATTTCTTAAACAAAGTAAATTAGCTCTTGAAGCTTTGAAAACATAGATAACTACCCTTGGATTATAACTGTCAATGACCACAATTAAGATAGATACTTCATTAATATCAGGGTAATTAGTTAGAAGTAAAGGAATATCTCTCCTACCTGTTCTATGTACTCCCAGGAAATGCTTGTGTTTCCTGTATGCTATTAATAGGTTTTTGTAAATAATTGTTAAAAACTGGCTAAATATTTTAAATGGGTATAGTTTTATCTGTTAATGTGAATATATGTCAAATGAGTGTTCATATAGTAAAGAATGGATATAATTTTTATATATATATATATATACTTTCTTTTGCAAGCAAAGAGAGAAGTGAAAAAATATGAAATTATTGAATTATAGTATTTCTCACAGTCCCATTTTTCTAAAGATTATTGTTATATTAAATTATGTTCATCTTGACATTTCATAATTATAAAACCCCTCTTAGAGATTTGAAATATTATCATAGGTAAGATTTAACTTTGGTAATTTCATGGATCATTCTAAATAGTTGATAGCATTAGATAGTATAATGTTTCCTCACGTAAATTCACTTACGTAAAATCTTTCTGGCTTATAAAGTTTATCCTTTTATTGTATAGGGACTTGGTTGAGTGAGCTAATTCTCTTACATAACTAGTATTGTAATATTGTAGATGTAGAACAACAACAAAAAAAAAGAACTTAGAGGTCTTGTGTTTCAAACCTGTCATTTTATAGATGAGACCAGAGAACAGATAAGTTAAATAACTGCTCAAGGTAATATAGGTATCAAATGCCAGAGCTGGTAATCAAATACATGTGCTTTTACTCTAAATCTAGCCCTTCTTCAATCTAATTCAATAAATACTTATTAAGTGCCCACTATGTGTCACGGACTGTGCTAAGTTCTGGGGATACAAAAGAGGCCAAAGATAGTCCTTGCACTCAAGGAGCTTATAATCTAATGGAGGGCACAATGTGCAAATATATTCAAAACAAGCTATATACAAGAGAAGTAGGAAATAATTGAATGCAGGAAAGCACTTGAATTTAGAGGGGCTAGTGGTTTCTTTTAGAAGATGAGATTCTAGCCAGGGAGGTCAGTAGTGGAGGAGGTAGAGGGAGAGGAAGAACATTCCAGGTATGGGGCACAGTCAGAGAAAATTGCCCTGAGCCAAGACATGGAGTGTTTTAGTGAACAGCCAGGAGGCCAGTGATGCTGGATGGAAGAGTAAATGTCAGAAGGTAAAATATAGGAGGCCTGGAAAGATAGGAGGGGGCTAGAGCCTTGAATGCCAGACAGAGCGTTTTTGTATTTGCTCCTGGAGACAATAGGAATCCACTGAAGTTTATTAAGTAGGAGACCGACATGATCAAATCTATGTTCTAGGAAGATCACTTTAGTGATTGAATGGGGAATGGTTTGCAGTGGGGAGAGACTTGAGGCAGGAAGATTCACCAGCAGACTATTGCAATATATTACAAACATAGACTAAAGGTTTATTTTAAAATAAACAACACATATTCTGGAATTATTTGAGGTATTCCAGAAAATGTCTAGGTGCATTTTCTTTTTTTTTTTTTTTTTAAGCAATTGGGGTTAAGTAACTTGCTCAAGGTTACACGGCTAGTCATTATTTATGTGTGGGTGCTCATTTTCTGAGGCCAGATTTGATCTCGGGTCATCCCAACTCCGAGGCTGGCACGCTTACTCACTGCGCCTCCTAGCCACCCCTTTTAGGGCAATTGGTGTTAAGTAACTTGCCCAAGGTCACATGGCTAGGTTTTTGTTTGTGTGGGTTAAGTGTCTGAGGCCGGATCCGAACTCGGGTCCTTCTGACTCCAGGGCCAGCGCTCTACTCACTGCGCCACCTCGCCACCCCTAGGTGCATTTTCTAAAGTCCAGTTTAAAAATGGTTCCACATAATGAAAGACTATTGATGTTTTAGACTCAGAAAAGTTATTAGTGTTGGCGTTTCTATTTTCATTAAATTTTTATGACAGATCTGCCCCTCATCCCCAAGGATGAAATTGAGTATTGTAACTGAAGTAGACTTGAATACAGTGTGAAAAAACAGAAAATGGTAAGATTTTAGGGATGGATAATTGCCTTAACATACCCAGTGTAGCATCTTCGAATTCTACAAACAGCTTGAGTATTAAATGGCAGTAATAAAGCAAAAAACAACAAAACACACAAAAAAAACCATTTCTTTGAAAGTCTTCCCCAAGCATGAACTCCAAGCACTTTCAAAGCGGAGCTAGATTTTCCACAATTACACATTGTATTTCCTGGCATACACCCCAGTTCCCAATGGTGGATATAGTTCACAGGTAGACTTCCACTTCTAGCTGCATGAATCAAGTTCAGATCAGTAGTACTTCTTCCTTGAATGTAGCTTTTCTTTACTATTTAAACTAATCTCAAGAAGATCGCCAGGTCCTTACTTGCAGGCCATGTTGGAAAATATATGTTGTTATGAAAAACAAGTGAACAAGTTATTATACTAGATATTAAATTAAGATATTATTTTCTCACTCAAGTTCTGTAAGTAGAAGATACAGATTTTTCAAAGATGTGTTTTTGTTTTTTGTTTTGTTTTTTTCATAACCCCTCCTTGGGCGGCTAGGTGGCACAGTGAATAGAGCGCTGGCCCTGGAGGCAGGAGGAGCTGAGTAAGGATCTGGCCCCAGACACTTAACACACACACACACACACACACACACACACACACACACACACACACACACACTAGCTGTGTGACCTTGGGCAAGTCACTTAACCCCCATTGCCTTCCAAAAAAAAGGCAAAAAAAAATCCCTACCCCTCCCCTTGTGCCTGTTGTCTAACATCATCATATTCCCTAAAAAGAAAATAATAGTTAAAGCTATTTCGTATCACAGTAGGAGAATAAAATTTTTAATCTCTTTTAACACTTTAACATACAAAACATGAAAAATCTTTTATAAATCTATATGGGGTATATGCATTTCATAATAAATGGAAAGCTTACATTTTCATATTCAAGAAGACCAAGAAAGGGAGGCATGATCAAGATGGTGGAATAAAGACAGGGACTTGCCTAAGCTCTCCACTATCACCCTCCAAACACCTTAAAATGACTCTATGCAAATTATAGAGGAACAGAATCACCCCTAAAAAAACAGAGTGAAACAAATTTACAGTCCAAGACAACTTAGAAGGTCAGTAGGAAAGGTCTGTTGCACCAAGATGAGTCAACATGGGATGCACCAGCACAGACCAGGCTGCTGAAAACTCAGAGCAAACCACAGGGTAACTGAGTCACTGGCAACAGTGGCAGTTTTCAATTCTCTTAGCCCACAAATGCCGAAGGCAACTTAGAAGGTTAGCAGGAAAGGTCTTTTGCACGTGGGTGAGAGTAGAAGGCAGTCCAGTGCAGGCCATACCAACACAGCCCCCAGCACAACAAACAAGGAGCAGGCTTTGGGAGTGACTCAGTCAGCAGTGGTAGCTGCTAATTCTGGAGCTCTCAGCCTGCAGACAGTAAGGGCTTCAAACAACTAGTCAGAAGGACTAGCACTAGGGCAGGACTCTGTTGCTTTGCCCATACTCAGACACAGGCCACAGACTAGGATGGCAGTCCCAGGGTGAGGAGGAGCAGTAGCATAGCAGATTTTGCAGCTACAATGGAGGGGGGAGCCTCATCATAGTTCTTAGGCAGAAAACAGTACTTGTGGTCTCTCACAGGCCAGGGCACTGGCCAGGAAAGCAGTAAGCACTTCTTCTTAGATCGTACCATCTTGGAAGAACTGAAAACTTACAGGTCCCTAGAAGTATCTCTGAAAAGATCTGTACAAAATCCCTGAAGTTTGGGACAGTGCATACTCCACCCTGGAAGCAGAGCACTACTTTAACAAAAAAAAAAAAAAAGAAAGAAAGAAAGAAAAAAAAAAAACCTTTAAAGTCAACCAATAGGCTGGAAAAATGAGCAAAGCGAAAAATCTCTGACAATTACTATGATGACAAGAAGGATCAAAACACACACTCAGAAGACAAAAGAGTAAAAGTTTCTACATCTAAAACCTCCAAGAAAAATATAAATTTGTTTTAGATTATGGAAGAGCTCAAAAAGAATTTTGAAAATCAAGTAACAAAGGTAAAAGAAAAACTGGGAACAGAAAAGAGTGTGATGCAAAAAAATCATGAAAAAATGAGTCCAAGAAAGTAAAAACTAGTAAAAACAAGTAAAAACCTTGTTTGGGAAAATATTTAATTCATTATTTCCCAAATTGTGATCTGTGGATCCTGAGGGGCAAACTGGAGGGTTTTTTTTTTATTTTGTTTTGTTTCGTTTTGTTTTGATTTTTATCATTATCCACATATGCTCTGAGCCTTTTCATTTTGAACCTTGCTGAGCTAAAAAAATATATTATCATGTGGGGGGTGTCTACAACTATTAAAATGTAAAATAAATGCAATGAATTAATGATCAGCACTTATTCTGAGTCAAAAATTATGCTAAGTTACAAAGTCCTGGGGATACAAATACAAAAGCAAAGCCTTCAAAAAGTGAGAATTATCCCAGTACCTTGGGAGATAACACAAACAACAGTGTGGGGCATTTGGTTTGGAATATCATAAATCTCTAGCTCTGATCTTTTTGTTAAGCTTCCATATTCCTATCTGCCTGATGGACACTTTCATGTCCAGCTAACATTTTCATCTCAGTACATCTTAAAATAAACATCATCTTTCCTCTAAAACCAACATTTCTCCCCAACTTTTTCTGTCTGTCTTAGTGTGATGACATGACAACCCTCTCTGTCATTAGGGCTGGAATCCTTAAAATCATCTTTAATTCATTCCTTTCTCTCACCCTTACATCCAATCAATTGTGAAGTCCTTTTGATTTTTTTGCTACTATCTCATACATGGGAAACTCCTTTCCATTACCACTACTACCAACTGGGTCCATGTTCCAATAAGCTCTTGTCAATGTATTAGCCTTTTAATTACTCTCTTTGCTCTTTTTTTGAGGGGTTTTTTTTCCCAAAGGCTTTATTAAATTCTGGTTTACATCATGCATTTCTGTCAGATTTTGAGTTACAATCTGTAACGCCCGGTCTCTAGCCTACGCCGCTCTACGCGCGGGACCTCTACTCACCCATCCAAGGGTCTTCGGTCGTCACCGGCCCGCCCCTCCCTTTCTCCTGGGGCAGGAAATCACCAGACGGAACACCGGAGTCAAGCAGGTGAAGCACACTTTATTGCAGCAGCTACATCTTCTCCCCCTCTTCCTCCCAGCCGCCCCTTATATCTCCCCTGAACACGGAAGTGCCCTTCTGACCAATCCCCAAGATCAATCAAACTCTTTACCATAAAAGGTCTTTGCCTAAGCTTGTTCAGCGTGACCCTCAGACCCTGCGTGACCCTCAGACCCCGCCCCTACAACTCACCCCTTTTAAAATTAATTGGCAAACATCCCTCTATCTACGGGACTCAAGTGCATGGGGGTACATGGGCCTATCATGGCGTCTCTGGACTCGATGGGTGCAAGCAGGGAGATTTGGCCCCGGAATTTCTGGGGAGCGCAGCCTCCTGGCTTAGGTCAACTCCAAGAGATCTGTCCTTACCCGTCTTGGGAACCCAGCGCCCTCAGGTCCTGTCTTAGGCGGCAGTCTCTAAGAGAGGTTGCCCGTCATCGGAGGGGTGCGTCTTATCCCCGGGCACCACGGTGGCCCCCAATCTGTCTCCCCACTGGGAGAGCCAAAGGTTCTGGGTCTCACCTGCTGCTTGAGCCGATACGGCTCTGTATCCCAACCGGGACAGCTGCATAAGCTGGCAAACCCTCTTACAAACCAGGGCTGAGACCGCAACAACCATGACCAGGACCACGACACCCACCACAGCAACGATCCCCATAGACCAAGGGCGACGCCACCAATCGAGGAAGGACCTCCACCAATCAGACACTGTCTCCATCCCTCCCAACGGGGGAATAGAAACATGGGTGTTATTAAGGCGTCGGTAGGTGGCCCTAAGTTCAATTAAAGCCTTATAGCAAGAGCTGCCGGGGCTGAGTCGTTGAGGTATGGGTATGAGGTCACACAAATGCCTTCGAGCCGAGGCCAACAAGCTATTACGGGGCACAGTCACATTCCAATTTGGGACTCCAAAACCTGGGAACGCCTGCTGTTGATACAATCCAAGACAGGGCAAACTCCGCTCGGTGGGCATACAAGAATTAGTAGGGAGCAAAATAAAACAAAGAACACCGGCATCTCCCAAATTCCAGACCACATCAGCGGCTGGAACAGTGGTGAGGGGAGCCGAAGAAAGAGTGGGCAAACCCAAAGAAGAATTCTTAACAAAAAGGCTAGGAAACACATGGGAGGAGGACGTAACCGGAAGCGGGGTGGGTAAGGCTCGTAATAGGCCCCACCGCTGAGGAATCTGGCTTGCTTGAGCGGGATCTATGGGCCAAAACAAAAGGTGTAATGCGAAGGGCCCGAAGAAAACGTATCGAGGCCCTCTTGCGCCATCTTCTAAGTTCATCTCTTGCAGAAAGATGGCCGCGGCGTTCGTGTGGGCGAGTCCCTTCGTCGGCAGGTCGCCAGTGGTCATCATCTACAGCCCCGGGGACGAGCATCTCTGTGTCTTCCATCCTATCAAGCAGCCCAACAGAATCTGAAAGAAAAACATTTTAACACTCAGCTCTTAGGGCTGGTGGGGGGATTATCAGCATTGAAAGGAGGGGGCGAGCCCAGGCAATCCCGAACTCTATGCAATGGTAGCCATACCGGGGTGGGCGCTCCCTCCACCCGGACGGCCAGGTGCCCCTGCCGGCGGTGGATGACAAGCGATGGGCCATGCCAGTGACCCTCCGGGTCCTTCCAGCGCACCCACGTGCCTGGTGATGCGCGAAGCGGTTCCGGGAGAATGGGCAGCGGGCGGCCCTGATTTCGTGGGGCCGCCAAACCTGCAAAAAACCTCATAGCCGGGGTTGTTCCATCTGCCCTAACCAGGAGAAAATTCAAAGAATAAAGCACCTCATCCAGCTGGGACGTAGTTAAGCGTGGCAGAATTCGACCATATCGCTTGACTATGGCTTCTTTCAAGGTGCGATTGGCCCGTTCCACAACAGCTTGCCCCGTAGGATTATAAACTCTTGGCAAAACTTCCGGAACGCACTGGAGGTATATGCCGGGCCATTATCTGTCTTCAGACACAAAGGAACCCCCATACTGACAAAACAACGATAAAGGTGGGCTCTAATGGCCGAAAAACTTTCTCCTGGCTGAAAGGAAACACAAAGGAAATTAGAGCAGGTGTCCACCACCACGTGGGCAACACGACGACCCAAATGAAGCATATCCATCTGCCACAATTCATTGGAAGCCTCGCCTCTTGGATTAGAGGCCTTCTCCCGAATTCTGGGAAGAAAGGGAACGCACCGCAAGCATGCGCGGACGATGGATCTCGCTTGCTCCCTAGAAATCCCGTACAATGCACGCAAGGACCTGGCAGAAAGATGATATTTAGCATGTGCCATACTGGCAGAATCTGCATCAAACGGGAATATCTGGGAGGGAAACAAATTCAGGGCGGCATCTGCCACAGCATTGCCAGAAAACACAGGTCCCGCTTCTGTCAAATGAGAATTAACATGCAAAAAATACACAGGGCAGGATCGGGCCAAAAGAACACTTTTCACTTCCTGAAAAAGGGAACACAATGGGTTATGAAGATTAATATAGGAATCAGGGAGACGGGTAACAAGATTCACCGCATCACTGGCACCAAAGCAAAATATCTTAGCGCTTGTAAAAGAGCATAAAGCTCATTTTTCTGGGTGGAATTAAAGGGGGTAGTAAAAAGCCAGCACTGATTACTAAAAGAATCAAACACTACTGCCTTATTAAACTTCGTAGCATCTGTGAAAACATTGGGTCCCTTAACAGGAGTGCGGGAAATTGGTCCAGGAGCCGGGCTCAATGGAAACCTCATGATCACCTGAAGCACACGAGGGATAGTAACTGCCTCTACCCGGAGTTGAGTTAACAGGGAGGACCAGAGCAAGGAGGACTGAGCCAAAATCGGAGTGATCAATTCCAAACGGGGCAGGTTAAGAATAAAATCACGGCCAAAATATTGGCGACACTGTCGTCGTGGCTTCCCTAAATTCCTTCAATGTTTTAAGGGGCAGCGGCTGATGGACTCGTCCCCCAGAAGGGTCTACGAAAACAGGGTACGAAGCTGCCCACTCACTCCAATCTACTTGCTCGCCCCGGGCGCTGGCTGCCTGTAATGACCTAGTAAGCAAGGGCTGATAATCCTCTTTAGCTCTGGGGAGAAGGGGCTCATACACCCCTTCAGTTTTGTGAGAAGCGGCAATGGGGTGCTGCAATGGCGGTCGCCCTGAAAACTCAAAAGGGGGGGCCGATGGAACCAATGAGGGTCGGGGATCTAAAATCCCCTGGGGGCGGAACGGGGGTGGGGCCTGCCCGGGCTGGTGTGGGGCCGAAAACGAAGACGGGGGAACTACAGGGGAGGGGTGGGGGGGGGGTGGCCGTAGACAGAGAGCTCCGTGTCATGATGGCTTCTAATAATCACCCTGTCTTTTTCAGTGAGTGCCTGCACTTGATATCCGCCTCTCTCTTCGGAGGGTTCTAGGGCGTGCCCACTTCCTCTTACCCTACTGTTCCCTTCCCCCGCAGAGGCCGGGGCATTATAGGACTCTCTTGCAGAGGATGAACCTCCTTCTTTAAAAGTCATCTCCCCTCCTCGGGAGTCTGCACCTTTAAAATTTTTATAATCTGGCATCTCGGGGTTACTTCCCTCTTTAGCACTCTCACTGGAGGAGGTCTTTTTTAATTCTCCCCAAGGGTAATGATCTCTCCTTCCATCCTCCCCGTTTCCCCCGCTTTCCTCCTCTATCTGCACCACCACCTCCCTCCGGGACCGTAATCCTCGGGGCCCTGGGCCCCTTTGTCTCCGCCTTCTGCCCCCTTCGCTTCAGGCTCAGTCTGCGTGGCCGTCGTGAGAGACAAAGGAATAGCGGTGGGGGTAAGGATCGCCTCAAGGGTTTTAAAGATGCCAAAATCTTGGGGGTCCAAAAACCCCGGGTTTGTATTTTCATAAGCAGCCATCTGATGTCTGACAATCGGGATGCGATCCACTATTATTCCCGAATGTCTCATCCAAGGGCAAACCCTAAGTAGCTTGCGAATAAAGTCCTCAGCCCTTCCCTGGGAAATCGAAAGCCCCTTTTTTGCTAACAACCCTTTTAACTGGAGTGCTATCACCCGCTCATCCTCCGGCCCAAAGAGAGGGAGACTCTTTGCGCCTCCCATTTCCACACCCTTCTCTGCCTTCACAGAAGGCAGAGAGCCGACTGGTCCGCCCGTCAACGGGCTAGTCTCGCCGTGAAAGGCGACAGGAGACCAGGGCAGAAACCCCTGAGAGTCCCAGAGGTCCCTGTTCGGGCGCCAAATCTGTAACGCCCGGTCTCTAGCCTACGCCGCTCTACGCGCGGGACCTCTACTCACCCATCCAAGGGTCTTCGGTCGTCACCGGCCCGCCCCTCCCTTTCTCCTGGGGCAGGAAATCACCAGACGGAACACCGGAGTCAAGCAGGTGAAGCACACTTTATTGCAGCAGCTACATCTTCTCTCCCTCTTCCTCCCAGCCGCCCCTTATATCTCCCCCGAACACGGAAGTGCCCTTCTGACCAATCCCCAAGATCAATCAAACTCTTTACCATAAAAGGTCTTTGCCTAAGCTTGTTCGGCGTGACCCTCAGACCCTGCGTGACCCTCAGACCCCGCCCCTACAACAATTTTTCCCCATTTTTTCTCTACCCACCACCTGAGAATAACAGTCACACAGGATATCCCCTCATCCAATCTGCTTTCTCCCATCTCTTCTCACATACCCCTTCTGACTTTTCCAATAGGGCGAGGCGAATCCCCACGCCCCATTGCCTGCACGTCTTATCTCCCAATTATATGCAAACTAGTATTAATCATAGTATTTATATATTTTAAATTGATTTTAAAAGGAAGATAAACAACTCAGTATATGCTGTATATGTGTAGCTATGCAAAACATTACCATAGTAGATATATTATAAGAGACTGACTATATTTCCCTCCCTCCAATCCCACTTTCCACCTGGTCCATTCCCCACCTTGATCCTGCCCCTTTTCAAAAGTGAGTGCTTCCAACATCCCTCTCCCACCAGCCTGCCATCCCCTCCACCACCTTCCCCCATCCTCCTACACCCCATGCTCCTGTAGGGTGAGACACCCTATTTAGTATGCATGTCATTCTCTACCTGGTCCAAATTCAATGAGAATACGGTTTTGCCTTTTTGCCTTCCTGTTCTTCCCCTCCCCTGCAACCACCTTCCCCTGCATCCTCTACATGAGACAGTTCACCCCATTGTCTCTCCCCATGACCCCTCACTACACTACTCTCTCACCTCTTAACCTCACCTTTTAAGTATAATCTCTTCCTATTAAATTTGACCTGTGCCCTCTATCTCTGTATACCTGAAAACATATATACACACATTCACAAATGTATTCATATGCCCATATACCCTTCTTCAACTATTTTCATATTGAGAAAAGTTTCATCAGTTACAGTTATTGTTTTTCCCTGTAGGAATGTAAATAGTTCAACTTTGATAAAGTTCATAATCATTTCTTTTCCCTGTTTACCTTCTCAAGTATCTCTTGCTTCTTGTATCTGAATGTCAAATTTTCTATTCAACTCTGTTTTTTTTTCAAGAATGCTTTAAAGTCCTCTATTCCACTGAATGACCATATTTTACCCTGAAACATGATACTGAGTTGTGCTCCTTACAATATTTTCTCCTTGATATGGGAACTGAAATATGAGCTCTGAAGACTCTACTACAGTTTCTGCACAGATAATCCATAAGAATATTTGACTACAACTAGTCCACATAAAAGTTTGAATACAAATTGTTCATATGAAGAAAAAATGCATAGACAAGAGTTGAAGGAATCTTTGAAACTGAAAGAGATAAATATGTCAGTGTTAATACTTCTATGTCAAATTTAATACATACTTTAAAATTTCCAAACAATAAACATTTTTAATTTCACATATCTCCTTTTATGAAAGTTATTGAAATGCAAATTATTAATTTAATGTCATGATGGTTCCTCATTTTCTGCAAATAAATACAATTCAATAAATATGTATTAAGCATGAAATACTTTTAAGGCATTAGATAGTTGTTGGATATACTAATACAAATGGAGTGAAATATCTTTCACTTCACATTCACAATCCTTTGTGATCTAGATAGTCCCAAATTTTTCATCTTATCCACTATTTTTTCCTTTCAGGTATTCTATTTTAAAGCCAAACTAAGCTTGTTGCCATTTCCCAGATACACTCTGATTTTCCTTACCTATTTGATTTTGCTTATGGTGGTTCCCTTTGCATCTTTTTTTTTTTTAAAGCAATTGGGGTTAAGTAACTTGCTCAGGGTTACACGGCTAGTCATTATTTATGCGTGGGTGCTCATTTTCTGAGGCCGGATCTGATCTTGGCTCATCCCAACTCTGAGGCCGGCACTCTTACTCACTGCGCCACCTAGCCGCCCCTTTAGGGCAATTGGGGTTAAGTAACTTGCCCAAGGTTACACGGCTAGGTTTTTTTTGTTTGTTTTTTGGATTAAGTGTCTGAGGCCGGCTCCGAACTCAGGTCCTTCTGATTCCAGGGCCGGCGCTCTATTCACTGCGGGTTCCCTTTGCATCTTACTGATCTTTTCTCTGTCCAAAGCTTGCCCAAATATAGACAGAGCTCAAATACAACCTTATCTAGAAAGTCCTCCATGATCCCCTCAGCTCTAACTTATTCTTTGAAATCCTGTACTATATTATACACCTCTCACATCTCCTTTCACATTCCATCTTGAATTGATAATTATTTGAGTAATGCATTGTCTTCCTACTGGCTTGTAAGTTCCCTGAGATCTTGCAAGGGGTATTTAAATATTTATATTCCACATGGTACCTGGTGTAGTACCTTGACACATAGCAGAATTTCAGTGAATGATTTTCTTAAATAAATGAATATCTTTCCCTTTGTCGAAGCCAAAATTATGAAAAAGCAAAGTTATTTTAAATGAATAATTGTTAAATGAATAGAGCTGTTTAAGTAGCATTTTGATACAACAACATTATCTGTGTAATATATCTCTAGGGCATTAACTTACCCTGTTTTCTAAAATGATAGACCTTTTTTGCAAAATAAGCAATATACTTCTTATTCAAAGATTTCAGAGCAATGGCTTAATGTTAAATAGCCCTTAAAATATACTCAATAAAATAATGATGTCTGTTTATTTTCCACTTTATCTGGGAATATCATTAGCTCATTCCCACTTATTTTCTTATATGATTATTGTCTTCCGTTATTGACTATTGAAATGTAGCCATTTGATCAAATGGAACAGCTTATTCTTAAGCATTAAAGAAATGAATGATGTAAATATGAGGCAGATATGATGAAAAGAAAACAAAAGAGCAGGGCAGTTTGCGATGAAGGCGGCTAAGAATGCATTATGAAGTGAGCATAAATTCTGAAAGAAGGTCGATTAATGTTCACAAGAATCCAGTACTCTAATAGATCTGGAATCCCCGTGAAGGGAGAATTTTATCCTTTTTGTAGATAACTTAGCCATGATTGCCAGTCCTGCATGACGTGTTAATTTAATACAATTTTAAATGCAATTTTATATTTTATTAATACCTCAAAAAGAATAAACATTTCAATATATAAAAGAACCAAGATTATTGTATGATAAAATATGAAATTTTATTGCATTTAGTTTTTTTAATGTATACATTAAATTTAATTGAAATAAAATATTGCTTTGCTGGTCTGTGTTCCCTTCCAAATTTCTTCACTTCTTTTTTGTATGCTTTTATACTGGGCTATTTTAATATTTTATTGATAGTCTCATATTTTGTTTTGGAATTTCTATCACAACTTACTAGATCACTTCCCTACCCCACCCCCACAACCCACACTGAAACACTCCCTTGTAATCAATAAATATAACTCAGCAAAACTACATATTAGCCATGCTTGAAAGTGTCTACCCATTGCATTCTTGCATCACCTCTCCGCAAAGAAATAGGTGATATCTTGTAAGTTCTTCCCAGGGAGTCAACCTAACATGTCATTTTCCTAAAAATCCAGTATTAGTTTGCAAGCTCCTCTTCACCCAGGGTATATGTCAAAATTGTACAAGATTCCTGGAAATATATAAGAATAGAGATAATCTTGCTAAGAATAAGCAAGGCATGAAATAGTGAAATAATTGCTTACCAAAGATAACTACTTCTATCACAGTAGGGATCCAGGGCAGAGTCCAATCTGAAAAGGGATTCACTTTAAAAAATGAGTGTCTCTAAATACTTGGAGTCGTGAGTGAAACTATGCTAATATTGTATCATAATATATAACCTCCTGGATAAGATTCATAACATCTCAAAAGAGTTTGGCTCAACTTTCCACACAGGGAAAACAATAGCAAAAACAATAAAACAACATTAATGGCAACCACAGCAAAGTGCATAGATAATCCTAATATTTGGATGATGATATGCAGATTGATGAAAGAACTATTTTCAATCAGTTTAAATATACTGGATAGTCATTAAAAGTGGGCAATAAGCTGGACCCAGAATGGCTGAATAGGAATAGAGTGGGCTCATTTTACCAAGTTCTTTTTAATAGTTCTTAGTTTCTTATTATAACAAAGGTGCATTCTTTTATTGTCAATATTTCTAGTGTTGCTATATGTTGGTAGATCATGGGACCTACAAATTAGAGTTGAAGATAACTCACAGGAGAATGGAGAAGCATATGCTCAATATCAGCAGTCTACAACTGAGACCTTAAAAGGAAAAGTTAAGTTTATATTAATGAAATGTATGATCATTGGCCTCCGGGCATTTTCTCCAGTTATCTAGAATATTCTCCCTCTTTTTTTTTTTTTTAAGCAATTGGGGTTAAGTAACTTGCTCAAGGTTACACAGCTAGTCATTATTTGTGTGTGGGTGCTCATTTTCTGAGGCCGGATTCGATCTCGGGTCATCCCAACTCCGAGGCCGGCGCTCTTACTCACTGTGCCACCTAGCCGCCCCCTATTCTCCCCCTTCATGTCTACCTCTTGCCTTCTTGTAAGTTCCAGATGAAATCCCACTTTTTAGGAAGCTTTTACCAGTGGATCTTAATTCTAGTCCCTTCTCTCTCTTAATGATTTCCTGTTTATCCTGTAAATATCTTATTTGTATATATTGCTTTACTTAATTTCTCCACCATTAGATTGTGAGCTCCTTGAAGGGAAGGGCTATCTTTTATCTCTTTTCATATTCCCCTAGTACTTTGTAGGCCCTTAGTAAATGCTTATTAATTGACTGATTGACTTAAAAAGATCACATCATAAAAATTAGAGAAGCATGGAGGGTGGTGCACTGAACAACTAATTAATACTTGGAATAAAATCCTTAAGTAAATAAAGGAAAGTGGTGATGCTAGAAGATAAGACACTTTAAGTTACATGGAACTGATAAGCTTTTGCAAGAACAAAGCTACTGAAACAAGAATTAGGAGAAAAGAGGCTAATTTGGGGGAAAGACTTTGTGGCAAATATCTCTGCAATTATCTCTTAATCGCTCAATCTAATTTTCTTTTTTCAGTACTCAATATTTTTCACTCTTCAGCCTTTAACAATAGTGATTACGCTCTTTTCCTTGATCCTCTCTTCTCTCTTGGTTTTCATGATGCTATTTTTTTTTCATGGTTCTCCTCCCTGTAAGACAACTCATCAGTCTCCTTTGCTGGATTTTCATCCAAATCACTTCTAATATGTATGATTCAAAACTCTGTCCTAGTTTCCCTTCTCTTTTTCTTCTTTTATTTAATTTGGTGGTGTAATCACCTCCCATGCATTTAATTATTATATCTATGAAAATAGTCTTCAGATCAGTTTTTTCAGCCTTAAGCTCTTCCCTAGGCTCCATTCCACATCTCTAAATGCCTTTTGGATATCTCAAATGGGATTTCACATAGACATCATAAACTCGTTATGTTCAAAACTGAGCTCATTATATTTTCTCCCAAACACTCACTCTTCTTTCTTACTTCCCCAATACTGTAGAGGGCACAGCCATTTTCCTAATCAACTTCATTAATGACCAAGGATTCATCCTCAATTTCTTGCTGTCTCACCTCCCACAAGGAATTACCAAGTCTTGTTGTTTCTACCTGTTGACCATCTTTCATATACATCAGTTTTTATTCTCTGATATTGCCGCCATCCTTGTGAAGGTCTTTATGACTTCATACCTCAATTGTTGCAGGATCTTCCCCCTCTACAATGTATCATTCAATCATTTGTAAAATTAATGATCCTAAAACATAGGTCTGAACTTTTCATACCCCTATTCAAAAAACTATAGAGGTTCCCTATCACCCCCGGGATCAAGAATAAATTTAAATTTTTGGCTTTTAACGTCCTTCATAACCTGGCCCCTTTTTACCTTTCCAGTCTTCTTCTACCTTATTTCCCTTATTTCCCTAATACAAAGACAGTGCATTCCCTGCTTTTCTTCATACAGTACACTCTATCTCCTCATAGTGAGGATTTTCACTGAGCCATGGCCAGAACTTTCTACCTACTTGTTTCTGTCTCCAGACATCTTTGGGCTCCTCCAAGTGTCAGCTAAATTCCAATGTTCTTCAAGGAGCTTTTTCCAGTCCTGTTCAACTGTAGTACTTTCCCTTTTAGATAATCTCCAGACTTGTCCTGTATTTCCTGTATGTACATAGTTGTGTGGATGGGTTTTTTTCTGCTCTATTGCAATGTGAGCTCATTGAGAACACAGACTGTTTTATGCCCTTTGTATATCCAGTGCTTAGATTTCTAACTGGTACCCAGCAAGAACTTAGCAAATGATTATTGACTTGATATGACTTCACTCTGTTAAAGTTTTTATATCTAAGATATACAGGGAACTAATAAAGTAAAAAAGTGTCATTCCCAAAAGTCAAAGGAAATGAAAAGAAAAAATTTCAAGAAGGAAATGCAATCTACCTCCAAAAATAAGATAAATGCAAAGATTTCACCTTATTCCCATTAGATTAGCAAAGATGACAGATGACAAAAATGATAAATGTTGGAGTGGCTGTGGGAAGAGTAGCGTGCTAATAAGCTGCTGGTGAATTTGAGGGTGAATATATTCTGGAAAACAATTTGTAATTTTCTTAAAAAATATGTTAAAGCCAAGTATCTGTACTTTGTCTTTGACAAAGTGATTCCATTACTGGATATATATGCCTGACACATCCAGAGAGCAAATTTAGAGTAAAAATCTCCAATACACACACACACACAGACACACAGACACAGAGGTACATAGATAGATATACACACATGTAGACACATAGATATATGCATATACAGTTTATATGTAAACACTTATATTAGCAAATATATATGTTGTAGATATGTTTATGTGTACATATATATTATATGCATGCAAAATATGCATGTGATCATGTATATGTGTGTATTAGTAAAGAATTGTGAGCAAAGTGGATTCCCGTTGGCTGAGACATGGGAAAATAAGTTGTGTGACAAAATATTATTCTATTTTTTTTTTTTTTGCTTTTTGGAGAGCAATTGGGGTTAAGTAACTTGCCCAAGGTCACACGGCTAGGTTGTTGTTTGTGTGTGCATTAAGTGTCTGAGGCCGGCTCCGAACTCAGGTCCTTCTGACTCCAGGGCCAGTGCTCTACTCACTGCGCCACATAGCTGCCCCTATGAACTAATTTTTACAGATACAGGTAAAAAGGCTAAGGAAAACAATTTAGCTTATGAAGAATGTCACCAAGTTGGCATTTATATAGTGCTTTGCAATTTGAAAAGTGCTTTAGGTATATTATCTCATTTGTTCCTCCCAATAGGGTGAATTAGGTTCTAGGCTCTACTTCTAGGCAGAATTATTTTCTACTACTTAAAAAAAGCACAGCCAGATTTCCTACCTAGTGTAAAAGTATATATAAGTTTTTAATGAAGATATTCTATGATCAAATATTAGGGTTGACAGGCATTGCAGAGGTTTTCCAATCCATGAATGATTCATGAAATCTCTCTTTAAACTCCTGGACAAGTGCCTATCCAGAATTCTCCTAACTCATTACTTTATGAGGCAGCCCAAGCCATTGTTGGAAAACTTGATTTGTTAAGAAGTTATTTCTAATATTTAGTCAAAATCTATCTCCCCATAAATCCCATCTGTTGACTCTATTTTTGCCTTCTGGGGCCAAGCCGAGTGATGCTCATTTCTCTTCCACGTGACATTCTTTCATATATTTGGAAAGTGCAAGATTATAAGGTCACAGACACCTCTAATATTCACATTCAAGTATTGTTAAGATACGTTGATGTAAGATACACACAGCTAAAATCACTGGGCTTAGCTTCATTTTTCTTATTAAATGTTTAAAACTACAAGATAAATGTGTGTGTGTGTGTGTGTGTGTGTGTGTGTGTGTATAATGTTCCTCTGACATAAATTCAGTAAAAGGCAATTAAAGTTTCATAAAAAAACATAATACTCACTATTGACATTCTCCTTATCAGACAAGCTGTTTTTAGTGAACACTTGTAGAATGTTCAGTTTCAATTGGTGTAAATTCAAATAAGTTCATTCAAATTCTATGCCACTCCTTTCAGTAATAAATCTGGTGGGATCCATGGGATTAAGTTTAACTGATACTCAATGTAAGATCAATGAAAAATACATTTTTACTGATATTAAACATAGAATTACAATAGGCTGTTTCAATAAATCTTTGGTTTAGAAGATATAATAGTGTTAAATCAAATCATGTCACCTTAAATCAATATATTTTAAAATAAAAATCAGTTGGCAAAGTCAGATAAGCCTATTGTAATGATGTCCTCTAGTGCACTGCAGCAAAGGAATGAGTTTGTAGAGGGGAGTGCATTTCTGTGTGTGTGTGTGTGTGTGTGTGTGTGTGTGTGTGTGTGTAGCCACCTTCACTTGCTCCATTCATGGAATAGAGAAGATTGGATTTTTGAGGGTTCTACCAATAGATTTCAAGCTCTGGTAATGTTATTTAATGCTGGAAAGAATTCAAATAATGGTCCTAGCTATAGTCTGTATCTGCTTTCTGGGAACGTAGCTAACAATGGAAACGGTTATTGCCAGTAAGTGGGCTATTTAACCCATTCTTTTCCATGTCAATTGATAGAATAAAATACATAGAAAATAGTCTTCAGTCTTCTGTGATAACATTCTGCTTCCAGCATATTAAAAATAGAGTGGTAGAAAAAGTAATATAGGATATTAAAATCCATGATTTTATGATTATCTATAACCCTTAACTTGGCTGATACCTGATGAGTAAGCGGACTATGAAGTTACCAAATTGTAACAATCTTGTCATCCATACCATAAATGAAATGATTCAAAAGTGATACACATAAAAGGGGCGGATAAGTTTATAGATTCTGCTTCAAGAAGTGCCAACCCTCAAATTTGTATTATTTCTACTATCTATTTCATTCTCTCTTACTCATTTTCTTCTCAATAGTTAGAATAAATTGTGAAATCATGCTTTTTGGGGCCACTGCAAATTCGTTACATGTTATTACCTGGGACCCTAATGCAGGAAAACAATTTGTTCACATTTCCCTCATCCATTTTCTACCCCACTCACAGCAACATCTATTCTAAGTCCTTTTTTTTTTTATTTTTCCCCACTGAAGCCCTTCCCCTACCCTCTTATGTATACTTCACCAGAATAATCGAGGTTGCATGCTGACGGCTCCTTCTTATCCTCTCTTCATATCACATCACTCAAATACCTTCCCCAATAACCAACCCCCAAAATTTCTTGGCTTCTTTATTGCTTCCTCCAAAAATGTCTATCTTCCCATGCAGCCTAAGCAGCAATAACAACAAAAACAAACAACACTCACTTGATCCAGCCAGAGCCATTAGCTCTTTTCTCATATCCTTCTTCCTCTTCTTAGTCAAATTCTATTCTATTATTTGGAGGTAGGAAGTTGTACTTCCTCTCCTCTCATCCTTTTCTACATATTCTGCGGTCTGGCTTCCAACCTGATCATTCATTGAAATTGCTTTCTGAAAAGTATCCAATGGTCTTCTAATTATCAAATTCAATATCCCTTCTTAATCTTTATCCTTGACTTATCTGCAGACTTTTACACAGATTTATCACCTCTTTCATGTGAATACTCTCTCCCCTCTAGATTTTCATGACAGTATTATTTTCTAGTTCTCTCCTACCTGTCTGAGCATACTTTCTCTGTCTCCTCTGTTGGGTCTTCATTCACATCATAACTGGTACTGTCAGACTTTCTTCTGGATCCCTTCTCTTCTTTCCTCAATATTGTTTTACTTAGTGATCTCATCAGTTGTTCATCTCTGGGCTACAGACATTTTTTTGGCTGTTCTCCATGCCTAAAATGCTCTCTCTTTTCATCTCCACCTCCTGACTTCTCTGACTTTCTTTTAGTTTCAGTTAAAAATCTCATCTTTTACAGGACATCTTTCCTAAATCTTCTTTACTCTAATACCTTCTGTCTTTCCATTATTTCTTAATTTTCCTGTATATGGTTTATACATATTTGTTTGATTGTTGTCTATCCCATTAGTTCTGAGCTCCTTGAGAGCAATAATTGTCTTTAACCTCTTCTTGTATACACAGCACCTAGCACAGTACCTGGCAAATAGTAATTGCTTAATAAATGTTTATTGACTGACTGGTTCCCATATCTACATTTGCTTCTCATATCAATATAATAATCTTGAGTTATAGCTACAAATGACCAACTGCATTTGGGCCATCTCAATTTGAATATACCATAGGTGTGTCAAATGACACATGTCCAAAACTTAACTCAGTATCTGTCCTCAAAATAATTCCTTTCTCTTCTGAATGTCCATATTACTGGTGATAGCACCACCATCCTTATTTATTAGGATAGGATGTGAAATAGCATGGAGTAAATTCAGAATAAGGCATATATATATATATATATATATATATATACATACTCACACATATATTTGTATATATGTGTGTATATTTGTATATACATGTGTATATATATATATATATATATATATATATATATATATATATATATATATGAGACAGTATGACAGTGGATAGGGGGATATTTTAAGAATAAGGAAGAAATTTATATAAGCTGCTGAAACATTCTGGCTTTGTGACTCTGGCCAAGTAATTTGAACTCTAGGTGAGTGGTGAGCTTAAGAGTCTTCTTATACTATGATATTTATGAAATATTTAGCACAGAACCTAGGACATTATAGGTAGTGCTTAATAAATGCTTACCCTCACCTTTTTTTCCTCCCCAGAAGCATTGTTGATCTGGATTATTAGAGGGAGTTTCCCACATTAAAGAAAGCACTGATTCAGACTGTCACTTTCTCTGCTTAAAAAAAGTACACATGTATGGAGGGCATCTTTGTTGAGGGTGTTACATGATAAAAGTCAATGTTGCAAGTGATGGTAATAATAATATCTAACACACATATAATACCTATGATGTGGCAGACACTGTGCTAAATGCTTTATAAATATTATCTCATTTGGATGATCCTCACAACAACACTGGGCCATAGGTACTACAATTAAATACATTTGACAAATAAATTTGACAAAAAGAGGTTAAATGGCTTTCCCAAGGTCACAAAGCTAATAAGTATGTAAGGATGAATTTGAATTCAGGTCTTCCTAACTTCAGGCCTAGAACTCTATCAACTTCACCACCTAGCTGTTAAGTTGTATTTAAATTATACCACATCTTTATCATTACATGTTTGACTAAAGTAAGAATTTGACTAAAGGTCACATTTTATCATTCAGAAATAAAAGCATATGCTGTTTGATAGAGCAAAAAATTAGTCACATTCTTCCAGAATTCATTGGAAGATACCTCATACTCTGATACCTACATCATTTGTATCTAGTGAGTCTTAAACAGGGTATGGAATTTTCAATGATAGTATTTGTCATTGTCACAGAGGAGATCAAGTGCAAGATGCATATATAAGGAGGATTGACTGACGATAGATTGTGAAGTCTTATTAATTATATCAAGATATAAATCTTTGTAGATTCACAGGATGAGTTCCATAATTATCCAAATGAATTTGGCCTAAAAATACTCATAGGGTAACTATGGCAATTGGTAAATAATTGGCCACCAATTAAATAGGGGGAGGAGAATGGACTAATTTTGCCTTTGAGATATTACAAAATTTTGTGTTTGACTGTTGTTGAAACTCTGCAGCTTCTTTATCAAATAAAGTCCTTTTAATGTTCAATTGTTTTCTTGGTATCATATGGCTTCCAGCCACAAAATACTATCCGTAGAACACTCGATTATGAAAAATATATGTTAAGGATTATCCAGAGGGAAAATGGAAATATACATGGGGAGATGGGCAGGTTATAACACATTTCACAAAGAAATTACAAAGGCAATGTGGTCCAAAATAAGTTATTAAGGAAATGAAAGAGAGAGAGAAAAAACACAGATGGGCTATCTCATCTGGCTGCACTATTTCGAAATTCTGTAACTTCACCATGTCTCCAAAAATTTTATCATTGGGAAATCTTGTAATTCTGCAAGAAACAATCAGTCTTTGTACTCATGCCTGATCAGTATCATTGCGCCTCTGATGGGAATGCAAAGCCATGAACAGCTCAACCTCCATGTAAGTAGGGAACACAGAGCAGATATCTCATTTCCCACATAGCTACATTCACTTTGTACTTCTTTGACTTCTCCATTGTGTCCCCAAAGATAGATAACTTCCCCATTTTCCTCCATTTCCTCTCACCTGACCTTTTCAATTTTCTTTTTTGTGTCATTTTGTAATGCTAGATTGTAATCTCTTTGAGGATAGGAACTTTTTCTTATTTTTGTCCACAGCACTTAGTAAATTGACTAGCAAATTGTTATCATCTAGTCATTTTTAAGTCTTATCTAACTCTTCCTGACCCCTTTTAGGATATTTTTGGCAAAAATACTGGAGTGGCCTGCCTTTCCTCCTCCAGCTCATTTTACAAATGAGGAAACTGAGACAAATAAGATTAGGTGATTTGCCCAGGGTCACCCAGGTACTAACTGTCTGAGGCTGGATTTGAATTCAGGAAGAGGAATCTTCCTTATTCTAGGTCCAATACTCTGTTCACTACACTGACTAGCATATAGTAGACACGAAATAAATGTTTATTGATTTAATGACACAGTATAAGTGAAAGGTAATTGATAGACTGCCCGTGTATTTCTTTTTTTTAATTTTTTTTTATGCTTCATTCTGCACTCACACTTTATTACTTCTCTCTCTGGAGGTGGAAAGCATTTTTCACCATAAGTACCTTAAAAGTATCTTGGATCACTGCATAAATCAGAATAGTCAAGTCACTCATAACAGATCATTGTACAAAATTGCTATTACTGTGTACAATGTTCACCTGGTTTCTGCTCACTTCTCTCTGCATCAGTTCATGTTTTTTTTTTTTTTCCGAAACCATTCTTCTCATCATTCCTTATAGCACAATAATATTCCATCACAATCATAAACCACAACTGTTCTGCCATTCTCCAATTGAAGGATATCCCCTCCATTTCTACTTCTTTGCAACTACAAAAAGTGCTGCTATAATTATTTTCATAATGCAGATCCTTTTTGGTATACAAACATAGAAGTGATATTATTGGGTTAAAGGGTATGCACAGTTTTTTTTTAATATTCTTATTTTAATTTTTTATTTTATTTTTTTTTAAACGAATGCTTTATTAACTTCTGTTTTACATCATTCATTTCCACCAGATTTTGAGTTACAATCATTTTCCCCCCATTATTCCCCTACCCAACCTCCCAGAATAGTAATCCCACAAGATATCGCTTCCTCCAATCTGCTCTCTCCCAAACCTTCTCCCATACACCCATCGACTTTTCCATTAGAGGAAGGTGAGTCTTTGCATCCCAATGCCTGCACATCTTATCTCCCTATTACAAGCAAAAGAGTATTAATAATAGTATTTATATATATTTGAAACATTTAATGTTACGACCTAGAATTTCAGATCCATTTCCTTCCTCCCTTGTCACCCATTCCTTCTTGGGAGATAAGTAATTCAGTATATGTTGTACATGTCTAGCTATGCAAAACATTATCATAGTAGATATATTGTACAAGGCTGCTTATAATTCCTCCCACTCATCCCACCCCCCACCTGGTCCATTCCCTACATGATCCTGTCCCTCTTCTATAGTGGGTACTTCCAACCTCCCCTCACCCCAAGGATGCCCTCCCATCCATCATCCCTCCTCCCATCCCCCTTCCCCCTATCCTGCTGCAGGTTGAGATGTCCCATTTAGTTTGTATGTCATTTTCTCCCTGAACCAAATTCAATGTGAATGTTGTTTTGCCTTTTTAGCCTTCCTTATTCTCCCCCTCTTTTGCAACCACTTCCCCTTGCTTCTTCTGCATGGGATAGTTTACACTACCCTGTCTCTCCCCATCTCCTCTTGCCACTTTCCTCTCTCACCTCATAATTTCATCCCTTGAGTATTCTCCCTTCCCAACAAATTCAACCTATGCCCTCTATCCATATATAACTGTAACCATATACACACACATTCACATATGTATTCATATGACCACACCCCCTTCTTCCATTATTTTCATAGTGAGAAAGATATCATCAGTCACAGTTATTGCTTTTCCATATAGGAATGTAAATAGTTCAACTTTGATAAGTTCCTTTTGATTTCTTTTCCCTGATTACCTTCTCAGGCATCTCTTCCTTCTTGTGTCTGGGTGTCAAATTTTCTATTCAATTCTGGTTTTTTCCTCAAGAATGCTTGAAAGTCCTCTATTCCACTGAATGACCATATTTTCCCCTTAACAAAATACTCAGTTTTGCTGGGTAGGTGACCCGTGGGTTCATTCCCAGTTCTTTTGCACTCTAGAATATCATATTCCATGCCCTTCAATCCCTCAGTGTAGAAGCCGCCAGGTCCTGGGCTATTCTGATAGTATTTCCACAATATTGAAATTGTTTCTTCCTGGCTGCTTGGAGTATTTTCTCCTTGATCTGGGGATTCTGGAACCTGGCTATAATATTTCTGGGAGTTTTCTTTTTGGGATCTTTTTCAGGAGGTGATCGATGGATTCTTTCAACCTCTATTTTGCCCTCTGGATCTAAAACATCAGGGCAATTTTCCTTGAGAATTTCTTGAAGGGTGATTTCTAGGTTCTTTCTTTGATCATGGCTTTCAGGTAGTCCAATAATTTTTAAATTGTCTCTCCTGGATCTATTCTCCAGGTCAGTGGTTTTTGCCATGAGATATTTCACATTGCCTTCTAATCTTTCATTTGTTTGGATCTGCTTAACAGCATCTTGATTTCTCATAAAGTCATTAGCTTCCATTTGCTCCAGTCTAACTCTGAAGGAATGAATCTCCTCAGTGAACTTTTGAGATTCTTTTTCCATCTGGCAAATTCGACTTTTTAAGGCATTCTTCTCCTCATTGTCCTTTTGGGCCTCCTTTGCCATTTGAGTTAGTCTATTTTTTAAGGTGTTGTTTTCCTCAGTCAGGCTGTTGACCCTCATTTCATACTTTTCCTGCATCCTTCTCATTTCTCTTTCCAATTTTTCCTCCACTTCTCTTGTTTGATTTTTAAAGTCCTTCTTAAGGTCCTCTATGGCCTGCAACCCTCTCATGGTTTCCCCTGGGGCTTTTGGAGCAGGACTTCTGACCTCACAGTCCTTTTCCTGCTCTATGCCCCCAAAATAGGAGTCTAGGGTTGCATTTTTCTGTTTCCTTTGCCTTGGCATGTTGCCACTTCATTACTTGACTTTTGGGCTTGTTGCCACACTATGGCTTTAAGGCCAGATTGAGGAATTTTCGTCCGGAACGTGTGGGGGGCAACTTCCCTTTCTGGCAAGCTGTAAACCCACCCACAACTTCCACCCTAGATCACAATCCAGATCCAGGGAGGTTAAAGCAAGAGCGATTACCCCCCAAGACTGATCGCTGGATCTCCCTACAAATTTGCAGGCTGGGAGCAGGAGCTGCCTCTGAAAACTACAAAATGGTGTTTGTCCTCAGTGGCTTCTAGCCCCCCGGGGAGGGAGCTGACGCATTCCCTAATACCAGTCCCAAAGTCCATAGGACACTAACCTCTTACTTTGTCCTAGGCAAGTCTATGTTGATAATTCTGGAGTCGCCACAGCTCCTGGTGTTCTGGGGTTCCTCCAGCTGGCTGCTGGCCCTGACGCCCTGGGGCTAAAACCTTGGCTAATGCGGACCTGGGCTCGGCTCTGCTCCTGCGCTCTGCGCGCTGCACGCTGCCAGGTCCCAGACCACTGCGCTGGTCCTTCCTGCAGGGCTGCTGGGCTGTCCTCAGCGGGAGTTTAGCTTCTCTGTGTCGTTCTGTGGGTGCTGGGGCTACAGAAGTTGTTCAGAGTCCCCTTTTACATCGTTTGGGGGGAATCTGGGGGCAGAGTGGCTTGGATGAGCTGTTTCTCCTCTGCCATCTTAGCTCCGCCCCCCGTGTATTTCATTTGGTATCCTTTTGAAGTCATGAGAATTTAAAGGAGGCACTAGGATGTTGCCTGGGGCCTCTGTGATGAACTTAAGGAGAGTCATGGACAAAAGTTATACAAGATGTGTAACCATGGATGAGTCACTGTCTTTTCAATAGAAAACATATCCACACTAATGGCATCACATATAAATTATAATATCATATTATCTCCATATAACATTCACATTAATACTTGCGAATTAATATCCCAACTGGCTTGGGATATTATTCAGAGAAAACCATCTCATTATTTCTCTTTAAATACTCAAAAGAACAATTATGTGAAAGGGACAAAAGACAAGAGATGTATTCTCTTGTATTTACCATTAAGTAGATCTGTAACCTTGGAAAATTCACAACATTATTCTGTACCTAATTTTTCTCCTCAGTAATACAGAAGATTTGGTTGCAACATCTCATAGTCTGCTTCCAAGCCTTAAAGTATCTAATGCTAGATATCCAAATTGTTAAAGCAAACTCCCCTGTAACATTGACTTTAGCTGAGGCCAAAGACTGATTGAGACGTTTTCAAGTTAAACTTCACACTGAACTATGTTGTCTCAGATTCTGCTTACATCTAAAATTAGTTTACTTTTATCTTGGACTGATCTGACTGATATATAAATTGAATTGACCAAATAAGCCAGTCAATACTTCAAGTTTATGTGTATAGACACCAGTTATGATCAAATAATAAAAAATCATTGGTTGAGCTATGTTTTTCAACCCATGCTGTGTTCAGTCTGTAGATACATAGAAGGACTAGTATTTGTAGCTTCTAGTCATTTATTAAACTAGCAAGAGTAAAATTACTGGTATTTGAATTCCTTCATATTTGATTTACAAACCAGTGCAAGTTAATATAATAAAAGGCATTTCTCAAAGTAATTAATGTGGACATTTCTCCACAGGGAAAGTGTTAGCTTAGATTGTTTTCCTTAACTTATCCCAGGCTTCTTTAATCTGGCACCGAAGGACCACCAAATATTCTGTACATTAGATATAGGGGAGTCCTTAAAATTTAGTGGGAAACAAAATGTTTTTTTGTATTCAAAAATCTCTAACTGAAACTTAGCATTTCCTTCAATTATATAAAACATTGTTATCAGAAGAGATCAAAAGGCTTTAACAAACTGCCATATGGGTCTGTGTCAAAAAAAGAAGTTAAAACCTCTCATTTATCACAATCCAAAGGGGACAATTATAGTTCCCAGAAATTTCAGCATTAGATTTCTATACTCTCAGACTACATAGCTACCAAATTTAGCAATGCTTCATGGTATTTAAGTCCATTACTGGTTCTGAATGTCCCAGTCACATTGACAGGGATAGATATTTGATTTATCATTACTGAGAAGATGATCAAAATTACTCAAATATGTGTGAAACTGATTAGATTTATTTCCATAATGTCCAAGAGAGCAAATATTTTATCCTAGCAACCTGAGTCACTAAATTTGCACTGCAGGAAGATTACTGAGGACATTTGGGGTTCAATTTAATTAATTAAACTATATCCCATTGGTCAGAAGGATGATTTATTTTACAAAATGTGACTAAGTAATCTAATATGTGCCTAATCAGTCTTAAGCCAACTTTTCCTGTTTAGGTAGGTCAAAATGAATTAATCATTTAAAAAATGTAATTATTGGGGGCAGCTAGATGGTGCAGTGAATAGAGCACTGACTTTGAAGTAAGGAGGACCTGAGTTCAAATCTGAGCTCAGACACTTAACACTTACTAGTTGTGTGACCTTGAGGAAGTCACTTAACCCCAATTGCCTTGTCTTCCCCCCTCCAAAAAGACAAAAATGTAATTATTCAGATCTACCATGTAGTGGTAAAGAATACAAATTCTTGAGTGATCAGAACATAGACTATAAATAAAATTCATAATATTTATTGAACAGGAACAAAGAATATATTCAACTTCCTAATAGTTCTGATAATATAGGGAAGTCCTGATATTATATTAGATATTTTTCCCTCCCTATTCTAATTAAGGAGGAAAATATATACATCCTCTAAATCAATAGTTTTCATATTATAATAATACTCACGCCACATATATAATAACATGCAAAGAACAATCTTTGTACTTATAAGAATAAACCAAAATACAATTGATGGGGAATTGAAACCTAAAATAAATAATGAGTATGAATTAACCTCATTGCCCTTGATTAGTTCAGTTCATCAGGTCTGAAAAATGATATTATAAGACATTAGGAAAAACAATCAAGAAGATTTGATTGCTGAGCCCTTATCAATGACCTTTAATAATCTGTAGTCTATAACACTGCTCCAAATAAACAGAAGTTGCAATTTAAAAAAAAAAGACAGGAGAGAGACTTGTAGACAAGGTAACAACTTGAATTCTTGTAAGAAAAAACATAGAGCATATTATTAAAGGGATGATTTTTATTTAGAAAAGTAAATGGTGACAAATAGTCAATGGTTTCATCAAGAACAAGACTGAGAGGTCTTAACCAAGATGGTTAGGTAAATTGAGCTTACAAATTTCCCCTTTAAACAAATTTAAAACCAATCAAATCTATTTCTAAGTGGAATAACCAAAAAAAATTAACAGTAATTTTGCCTGACCCAGGACATATCACAAGGACTGAAAGAGACATCTGTGGATATTGGGATGGGAGTAGACTAGGACCATGGCAAGATTGAAGTGAGAACAACTATAGGCCTTGGAGGTAGCAGGGTAAGCAGCAGACCCATCACAAGCTGAGGTACTTAGCACCCAGAGAAACTAAGGGGATTTAACATGTGGCCAGAAAGAGGTTTTTTAGGGGACTCCTGTGCTGGCACTTAGGGTCTTTTTATGTCCTCATATGACACCATGGGATAATATCTTGACTCATGCATGAAATGGATTTAAGTGAAACAAAGTTGCACAAAGTCACCAGTCTTGTTCTCTCCCAAAGTCACTGAAATGCTGTGTCAAGACAAAAGTCAAGATGACTGGTGATGGCCCTGGATGGACTGGATGACCTTGGTGTCTTTAATGTCTAACTAAACTATAAGCACTCAACAGTGCCTGCTTCAGTTCTCTTCATGGCCATTAGAATACATTTTTCTCATCCACCCACTCCTCTGGGAGAAGTCTTAACTCACCAAGAGATTTGAGACCCTCAAACTGCTTTGGCCCATCTGCCAATATGGTTTGTTGTGGCATGTCCTCTGTACATACTATTTTCCTGGAGCCACAGGTGAGAGCTGAGTGCCAGGTAGACACCAAAGATGGATAAGCAGTCCTGTAAAGTGGCTTGGAAAGCCATCATACCAGAGGTGCTAGCCCTCCTTTAACACTCCTTACACTAGGCACAGAGGCAGTTAATCATTTGGCAATCCTATTGTCCATTATAGAGTTCTAGATCCCAGTTTCAATATGGAGAGGAGTTGTGGTCATGTGGAAAAGGCAACACTACCTGCATAAAAGTCAGAGTACAGACCAGAATATCCCCATTCTCTCTCTCTCTCTCCCTCTGTGTGTGTGTGTGTGTGTGTGTGTGTGTGTGTGTGTGTGTGTGTATCAGGACATCGATTCCCCTAAAGCCCTGAATTAAGCAAAGCCTAACTCTATCATAAAGTCCAATGTTAAGAAACAGACTAGAAAAAAATGAATAAACAAAACAAAAGCAACCTGACCATAAAAAGGGTGCTGTGGTGACAGGGAATCTCAAGACACAAACTAAGTAGAAAGTATTGACTTGAAAATATCTACAAGAGTCAAAAACAAATGCAGATGGGATACAAGGCCCTCCACCCCAAAAGTGCCTAGGATAGCTAAAGAAATAGATTTTATTTTGAAAAGAGGCAAAAACATTAAAAGTAAAGAAGAAAAATTGGGAGAAGAAATTAGACTATTAAAAATTCAATCATACTTAAGAAAATAACAGCTTAAAATTATAATTTGTCTAAATGCTAAAAGAGGGACAAAATGTCAGTGAAGAAAATAATTTTCATTTTTGCTTTTTGGAGGGCAGTTGGGGTTATATGACTTACTCAAGGTCACATGGCTAGGTTTTTGTGTGTTACGTGTCTGAGGCCAGATTTGAACTCACTTCCTCCTGACTCCAGGGACAGTGCTCTATTAACTGTGCTACCTAGCCGCCCCAAGAAAATAATTTCTTAAAAACTAGAATTAGACAAGTATAAGCTAATTACTCCATGAAATATAAATAAGCAATAAAACAGTCAAAAACAATGAAAATGTAGATGAAAATGCAAAATGGCATTGGCAAAAACAAATAAACAAACAAACAACTGAACTGGGCAGTTAGGAGGTTATGTAGAAAGAGAGCATGGATATGAGTCTATTAAGTTGGGAAGATAAAAGAGAAATTGAGAAATAAGACAAAAAGATACACTGGGAAAAGGAAACAGAAAAATGAAGCAAGTTATCTCACATTAAAAATTACATAAGCAAGTGGTTTTATAATGGAAGGCAAAATTGGGGTGGAGACAGGCAATGTTTGATCATTACTCTCATCTGAGCTGGTTCAAAGAAGGAAGAATAAATGTATATATATACACTATATATTTACACATATGTATATGCATCTATTATATACACATACACGAACATATATGGGGTATGGGTGTTTAATGAAGAATAGGACCTTTGGTATGAAGTATGCTAAGACCTTTTCCAGGGGTGCTTTCCACATATTCACCTGCCACACATTTCTCACCTGTGACTCCAAGAAATAGTATTTGGCCCAGTGGTCACACCCCATTAAACTGTTAACAAATGGGCTAAACCAGGTTGAGGCTAATCTATGGGCCTGTGAAATCTTCACTGGAGAAACAGAAGAATGTAAACAATTTGTTCCAATGGGTCACGAAGGTGGTGAAAGAAAATGCAGTGGACTGCTTAGAGCTTGATTAGATTTAGAAGACTCCAAAATCATCCAGTGCATCCTAAGTGACCAACAGCTATCTTTTTGTTTTTTCACTAGATTCCAGTGACTATGGAAGAAATAATGAAGTTGATAACTTCATGCAACTCTGACATACTTGAGTCCAATTTGTGTGTGAGTCAAAAGACATGACCCACACTATTTTATTCTTACCTGCCTCAAAGTCCTGCTGGGATGAGCAAGTGATGAAGGATTAGGTGCAGATATATTGAGAGTTACAGTCACAACACAGCAAACAGGCAGCCCAGAGTCATCTTTACAATGGACTAAAGCAGCAGTGGGATCTGGCAGTCTTCTCTCTGTGTGTCTCTGCAGAACTGCACTGCTCACTTCCTGACAGAGAAGGGGGCTAGAAAAGATGCTATAAAGTTGGCCTGTTTTACCCAAGCTAAAGCTGTCCTGCTTACTGCAGTGAGCAGGGATCCTGCACATGGTCAAAAACACCCCCCCCAACACACACACATGTACAAAAACTTTTGCAAAGTTGATTCTACCCACATAGATTGTGACCATGCTTATGGACAACACACAATTCAGTAGACCTGAAAGATTAACAGCTCTCATGAGATAATTCAGCAGGTATAGTGTCCAAATAGCAGCCCAGAGTAAAACAAGGTGACAAGTTAAGGCTAGATTACTGAAGTTGGAACTAAATACACATTTGTCTAGAGTAGTCACCATTGTGAGAGCCATGAAGATGGCATAGTTGTCCCAATCAAATCTAATCTAGTCAGCAGGTTTGCATGCCTCCCAAAAGGAGTGAATGACAGGCTCATGAAAATATGATTGATACTTATAAGAAAGCATAATGTCACCATCATCAGTGTGTATGCTCCAATCCTGATGAGTCAAAGAAAAAAAATTGAAGACCTGGAGACCATCACCAATTTGTCAAGAGAGGGCAAGCTTATAATTTGAGGTAAACTTAATGGCAGAGTAGGTACAGACTATTATACAAAGCACAGAGTCCTTGGGACAGATGAAGTCAAAAACAGCAAATACTTTGGTCACTCACTGATGAAGATCGTTGTGTCTCATAACCATCTCATCACCAACACTGTCTACCATTTACCTAAATGCAATAAAACTTCAGGGATGCCTCCTCACAGCAATCATTGACATTTAATTGACTATGTGATTGTAAGGAGAAGAGCAGATGGAATGTGAAAATAATAAAGGTGATGTATGGTGCAAAGCACTGGACTTATTAGAGACATCTTTTCTAAACTAACCATTCATATTCAACAATAGAGTTAACCCTACAGAAAAAATAAAAACATGCCAGAAGACATTAAGTCCACAGATTAGAGTGTTGCTCAATGTGAAGTTTGTTGCTAACTTGGAGCCAAACCTGAGCCAACACATGGTTGACAAGAGTATAGCAAAAAGGAGTCAGCAGTTTTCAGAGATTTGGTATATTGTACCTCATTCACTCATCTAGGCCATAACACCTATGAACATTAGGACTGGTATGATGAAAATTCAGTAGTTATGAAATGAAAACAAGAGTTCCACATGATCTACCAGCAGGATAGTTCATCCATCTCTAAGAAGTCAACACTTAATATCATTAAAGATAAAGTACAAGCAAAGCTTAGGGATGCAGGATACTTGGCTCAGTAAGATGGTAGATGAAATTAAGTTTTATGCTGATATTAGTGCTTTAGAACACTTTTATGATTCCATGAAGGGTATTTATGGGCCAAATTCCTATGACACATTTCATCTACTAAGCTCTGATGGAGCTACATTGATTGGTTATAAGGACATGATGCTGTAGAGATGATCTGAACACTTCCATAGTGTTATCAACATTAATCAATGTTGAAGCTGCTGATCGCATACCTTAGGTTAAAGTCTATCCCTCTTCAGTCAAAAATCCAACTAATGAATAGGTTTGGATGCCAATAGACTCCTCTCATGGGGCAAAGTCTCTGGTGCTGATTCTATTCCAGTAGACATTCACAAGGCAGGTGACCCATTGCTCATACAAAAACTGACTGAATCTGGGTTATATGGCAAGAGAAGGAGTTCAAGGATGCCTCCATTGTCCATATATATAAAGGAAAAGAAAATAGATTTTTTTTTATGACAAACACAGAGAGAGTCACCCCCATAATCATTGCTGGAAAGATTCTTTCCATTGTACTCATCAATGTGCTAATCCTTCACCTGGAAGACAACCATCTACCCAAGAGCCAATGCGCCTTCAAGAATGGTTAATATGTTTACTGCATGACAACTCCAGGAGAAATGCCAAGAGCAGAACAGAGATTTATACATAATGTTCATCACTTTGAACAAGGTCCTTGATACTGTCAATCATGAGGGCTTGGGGAAGATTATTATAAAAATATAGTTGCCTGGAGAAGTTCATCATTATTGTATACCAGTGTCATGACAGCATGCTTGAATGGACAATACTTTCATGCCTCTCAGTCACCAAAGAAGCTTAAGTATGATGATTTCAGTGATGTTGTCAGATGCCTTCAATGAAGATGAAAGATAATATCAAGGTCAACTTCCACACTGATGGTAAATTATTTAACTTGAAAAGACTATAAAGCCAAGACTGAAGTGGAGTGAGAATTAATATATAACTTTTTGTTCACAGATGATTGTGCATTAAGTGAAGCCTTTGAGGCTTATATGTAACAGAGTGTGAATTTATTCTCTTCCACGTATGCTAATTTTGACCTAACAAATAACACCAAAAACACATTTTCCCCACAAGTCAGAACCACATCATATATGAAATAATCATTTCCAGAAAATGGAGAAATTTGGATTGCTGTGGATAAGTTCACTTACCTGGCAATATACTTTCTAGGGATGTACACATAGTTGATAAAGTTGACACGGGCATTGACAAGGCTAGTTCAGTCTTAGGGGGACTCTGAAGGAAAGTGTGTGAGAGAAGAGGTATTAGGCTGCCTACCAAACTTAAGGTCTACAAAGCTGTTGGGCTGACATCATGTAATGGAAATGCAAATTTAAAGATCTTCCCTGCCCTTAAGTTAAGTGCACCTGGAGCCTGTGGTGGGAGGCTTGGTTTTTGTTGTTGTTGTTTTTTGGTGCTTCCCTCTCTGGTAACTGTGATTTGGTATTGATAATGATTGGACAGTTTGGAAGCCTGTCTGCTTGATCTGTTTGTTTCTCTGTTTTGAAACTTCTGTCTGTATACTCTGAAGTTCAGGGTGCTGACCTTTTTCCCCTGAACTAGGTAAAATATGTTTGATTGATTAAAGTAAGCTTGTTAACCCATTTTGAGTTGCTTTCCTTTAGAAAAACAGATCTGAGAACCTGTGTTGGCAGCCACCCTGGGGATGTTGGGGTATTTGCTGCTACACATCATCATAGTATGCTTGTGAAAAGTGGACAGTAGACCAGCACCATGACAGGAAATTGAAATACTTCCTTTGAATTGCCTTAGCATGATTTTGAAATTCATGTGGCAAGATGAAGTACCAGACACTGAGATCTTTTCTCAAGATGAACTGGCAGGCATTCAAACTCTTCTGTAGAGAGCACAATTCCAATGGACTGGTCACATTGTCCAAATGCCAAATGTACCTTTGCCTAAAAGAAGAACTCACGCAAGGCAGGGGCTTACACAGAGTTTAGAAGAAATACGAGGGATACTCTCATGGTCTCTTTGAAGAATTTTATTATCAACTGTGAGACACTCGAAGAATAATACCCTGCATGGCATGCCTGCATCAAAGAAGACGCTGTACTATATGAGTGAAGCAAAATTGCAGTAGCTCAAAAAAATGTGAAATTCACAAATTTAGAGACATGTTCACTCCCAATGTTCATATGAACTATTTGCACTTTACTGGTTGTAAAGCCTCCTAAGCTCATGTTGGTCTAATCAGCCACAGTTGGACACAGTATACCTTGGCCTTGACATAGTGATTATCAATTTGGTCCCCCTTGCATGTGAAGGCCAACAAGCAACCAATTATGTGTGTATTTGTATGTATGTATGTATGCATGCATGTATGGTTTATATGTGCGTACATATACATAAAATATACATGTATGCATACACATATACACAGATATGTACACAGAGTTGGGTATAGACATTCACTTACCCAACAGGGAAGTAGGAGTGGAAAGTGGTAAGATAAAGAGGGGAGTAATACAAGTGGGAGTAAATTAAGAGAGTCAGTGATCAGAATTTTGTCAGAAGCAAAACAAACATTTGAGGAGGAGATAGGATGCTTTAAAAAATACATAAATAGACAAGAATTCGATGGAGGAAAATACATAGTCAGCAATTACAACTCTGAAAGTGAATGGTATGAAGTATCCCATAAAACAGAAGAAGATAAAATAGGAGGGAAACCAGAATCCTGCTGTTTCCAAGAGACACACTTGAAAGAGAAAGGTATATTTCTAATGAAAAGATGAGAGTTGAAAAGAAAATTTCAGATTCAAATACAGTGAGTTGAAATAAACATCGGAAGCAGAATCTATTTTGTTTCAGGGAAGTGAGAGAGACAGAGATAGCAATTATAATCAGCCCATAGCCTAGAAGTTTAAAAATCATCTACCTGAATTTCCAGAAGCTAAGATGGCAAAATAAACCCTAGCTGCTCTGATTTCCCCCTCCCTAACCCAGAAAACCCAGAGATAAATGTACTACCCAGAGTAAAATTCTGAAATAGTGGAAATAGCCTCACACTTAGGAGTCACTGAGAAAGGGTGCAACTGAGGCAGTAAGCAGTCTAAAGTGAAGGGCTGGAGGGGTCCCAACAAGCCCCACCATAGCAGGAGATCCAGAAGCACAATGTGGTAGAGCCAGCAACCACTAACAACACAAGTCCAGTTGGGCCTTAATACCACCAGGGTAATCTGCAGACATCGCTTTGCTGGCTGCCAGCTGTTGAGCCTCCCTAAACTGTGGCCCAGGGGCATAGAGACAGAAATTTGAAGAAGCCAGACAACTCCTCTCCCACAGATTACTCTGTGAGCCTCAGGGTAACTCAGGTGAAACACTCGGAGTCCTGGCCTTGGCCTCAGTCTAGACACCCAGAGGCTACAGCACACAAAGTCAACAACCAGGCACCTACCTCCCAGCCTGAGAAGCTTGGGTCAGATCCCTCTGTACCCGAGGAGGAGAAATACACTTTAAAGGGCAGGAAATATGAAATTACAATGGGCTGGAAGCAACTGCAAAGGTAAGAGCAAGGACAATTGAATATTATTACTGTGAACAAAAGAATCACTTTCAGGAGACACCATGGATGCTATATCCAGAACTGAGACCACTGAAGGAAATATGAACTGGTCTCAAGCCCAAAAAGCATTCTTTGAGTAGCTCAAGAAAGATTTTAAAAGACAAATTAGAGAGGTAGAACATAAATTTAAATCTACAGCCACCAAATTGGAAAAAATCTCACCAAAGAAAACAAATTCTTAAAAATAAAAATTTGTGAACTGGGAAAGAAGGTTCAATATCTAACTAAAGAAAATACTTCCCCCAAAAAAGAGCTTCAAAAACAAACCAATGTAAATAATTCACTAAAAATTAAAATCAGTCAAATAAAAGCTATAGTCAAGCAAAACATGAAGACTGAAGAGACCAAGCTATCACTCTTTGCAAATGTTATGATGATATACTTAGAGAATCCTAGAGAATCAAGTAAAAAACTACTTGAGACAATAAACAAATTTGGCAAAGTTGCAGGATATAAATAAACCCACATAAATCCTCAGCATTCCTGTATATCTGTAATGAAACTCAACAGCAAGAGATAGAAAGAGAAATCCCATTTAAAGTCACTGTAGACATTATAAAATATTTGGGAATCTACTTGCCAAAACAAACCCAGAATCTATATGATCACAACTACAAAACACTTCTCACACAAATAAAATCAGATCTAACTAATTAGAAAAATATCAATTGCTCATGGATGGGTTGAGCTAATATAATAAAAATGACAATTTTACCCAAACTAAACTATATATTTAGTGCCATGCCAATCAATTTACCAAAAAACTACTTTTTAGAGTTAGACAAAATAATAACAAAATTTATTTGGAAAAACAAATGGTCTGGAATATCAAGGGAATTAATGAAAAGAAATGCTAGGGAAGGTGGACTGGCTATGCCAGATTTTAATCTGTATTATACAGCAGCAGTCATCAAAACTGCTTGGTCCTGGCAGAGGAGTAGACTAGTGGATCAATGGAATAGATTGGCTGCAGGAGACCCAGCAGTTAATGAATATAGTAATCTATTGTTTGATAAACCCAAAGACCCCAGTCTTTGGGATAAGAATGCACTATTTGACAAAAACTGCTGGGAAAACTGGGATACAGTATGGCAGAAACTGGGCATAGATTATTATCTAATGCCATATACCAAAATCAAGTCTAAATGACTGCATGATCTAGGTATAAAGGATGATATTGTAAGCAGTCCGGGAAAGCAAGGAATACTTTACCTTCCAGATTTATGGAGAGAGTAAAACTGTATGACCAAACAAGAATTAGAGAGCATTATAAAATGCAAAATATGTGATTTTGATTACATTAAATTGAAAAATTTCTGTACCAACCAAGGCAATGTAACCAACATTAGAAGGGAAGTGCAAAATTGGGAAATAATTTTTACAATAATGTCTCTGATAAGGGCATCATTTCTAAGGTAACTAGAGAATTGAGTCAAATCTATAAGAATACAAGTCATTCCCCAATTGATAAATGGTCAAAAGATACAAACAGGCAGTTTTCATAGGAATAAATTAAAGATACCTACAAGCATATGAAAAAATGCTCTAAATCACTAGTGATTAGGAAAATGCAAATCAAAACAACTCTGAGGTACCATATCTCACTGGTCAGATTGGCAAAGATGACAAAACAGGAATATGACAAATTCTGGAGAGGATGTGGAAAAATAAGAACACTAATGCATTGTTGGTGGAGTTGTGAACTGATTCAACTGTTCTGGAGAGCAGTTGGGAACTATGCCCAAAGGGCTATAAATAATTTCATACCCTTTGACCTATCAATACCACTTCTCAGGTTGTATTCTAAAGAGATCAAAGAAGTGGGAGGAAGACCCATATGTACAAAAATATTTATAGCAACTCTTTTTGTGGTGGCAAAAACTTGGAAATTAAGGGGATGCCCATCAATTGGGGAATGGCTAAACAAATTGTGGTATATGACTGTAATGGAATAATCTTGTGCTATTAGAAATGAAGAGTAGATGGTCTTCATATTTACCTGGAGAGGCTTATACAAAGTAATGCTGAGTGAGCAGAGTAGAGCCAGGAGAAATCTGTACACAATTAAAGACACAACATATGTGTGATGACCAACTTTGATAGACTGGACTCTTCTCAACAATGCAGGGCTATGAGATAACTCCAAAAGACTCATGATGGAGAGAGATGTCTACATTCAGAGAAAAAAACAGAAAGAACAGAATTTGAATTCAGATTGAAGCAAATTACCTGCTTTCTTTTTCTTGTTTGGTTTTGTTTCCTCTTTCCCATTGTTCATTCCATCCATTACATCCTTCTTTATAACCTGATTCATGTCTAATGTGGAAGTATTTGGAGATCCTATACTTGATTGCATTCCACCATGGGTGGGGGAGGAGAGGAAAGGGGAGAAAATTTGAAACTCAAGGGATTGTGGAACTGAATATCTGTAGACTAAAAGTAAACAAGCAAATTAATAAAGGGAAAAAAGGAAAAAAGAGCAAATGTGCAGTTTATTAAAATTGTAGTAATTGTTATGAGGTACTCTGCATAATCACTTGCCCCAAAACATATAATCTAAAGGAAATTAATAAATATTTACAAAAATATAAAGTGCCCAAATTAACACAAGAGAAAATTCAATAACTCTATCCAAGAAAAAGGAATTGAACAAATGATAAATGAAATTCCATTGGGGAAAATAAAAAAAAAAAAGTGGACCAGATGCACTTTAAAGGAGATTCTACCAAACATTTAGACAACAAATAACTAAAATACTTCATGTAATATTTTAAAAAAGGTAAAAATGAATCCTACAAAATTCCTTCTATAATACAAATATGCTTTTGATACATAATCCAAGAACAATAAAACAGAGAAGAAATAAATAAAATATTAAGCATTAAGAATAAATTCAACATTAAGTATTTAAATAAAATACTGGCATGGAGACCATAGCAATATATTGCAAAGTTTACCTGCAATGATTAGTTAGGATTCATACAGGAATGCAGGACAAGTTCTATGTTATGAAAATTGCAGGCATGATTGATCACAGCAATAACAAAAGCAACAACAGCTATGTGTTCAACTGATGCACAAGAAAATTATGATAAAATCAACACCCATTCTTACTAAAAATATTAGAAATCAGGGGAAACAATATCTCCTCTCTTAAAAGGATAAATCATATCTCTATCTAAATAAAGAGCAGGGGGCTCACTTTGAGAAGTGTTGTGTGATTTGAGCAGATGAGACTCTGGGAAGCCGTTGTTGAGAGCCCCCCGGCTTTGAAAACCCAGATGTTGATGCTTCCCTCTCTGGTAACTGTGATTTGGTATTGATGTAATGGTTGGACAGTTTGGAAGCCTGTCTGTTTGATCTGTAAGTTCTGTAACTCTGAAGTTTGGGGTACTGACCTTCTCCCCCTGAACTGGGTAATGTATGTTTGTTTGATTAAAGTAAGCTTGTTAACCCAATTTGAGTTGCTTTCCTTTTGAAAAGCAGATCTAAGAACCTGTATTGGCAGTCACCCTGGGGATATTGGGGTGCTTGCTGCTACAGTCATCACCATTATGAGTGATTTCACTTTGAGGGATAAGTAAACTAAGCCTCCTTACCTCCAGGCAAAAAAAAAAAAAAAAAAACCAAAAAACAGTATTTGCAAATCGCCCTGCAGCTAAGGTTGGGGCATTTTTGTATGTATCATTGTGGATCAGTTTTATTTAATAAAGCTCACTTCATGTGAAAAAAAAATAAAGAGCAAATATTATCTGCAATGGGGATAAACTAGAAGCCTTCACAAGTGTATTAGGGGTGAAGCAAGGTTTCCCATTAGAACCAATATTATGTAATGAGGAAGCAAAACTATCACTTTTCACATATGATATGATAATATACTTAAAAGAACTCTAGATAATCAACCTAAAAACCAATGAAAGCAATTACCATTAGTGGAATTGCAAGATATAAAATAAGCCACATAAATCATAAACATTTTTATATATTATGAACAAAAGTTCCAGGAAAAGACAGAAATATAAATTTCATTTAAAATGACTTAAGACAGTAGAAAATACATGGTATTCTACCTGCCAACACACATATATAAATTATGTGAACAAAATTACAGGCAAATAAAGATGGGTCTAAATAATAATCAGAGAAATATTAATTGTTCATTTGTATGCTAATGAACAAAAACAAAATGAAAATGATTATGTTACTTAAATATTTTACTTACTCAGTGCTATACCAATAAAATTATCAAGGAATTATTTTATAGTGCTAGAAAAATTATAACAAAATTCATATAGGGGAATCAATGTTCAAAAATATCAAGAAAATCAATGAATAAAAAAAATCGTGAAGGAAGGTGACCCAGCAGTACCACATCTCAAACTATTTGACAAAGTAATAATCATCAAAACAATCTGGTACTTGATAAGATACAGAGTAGCTGATCAAAATAATTAAAAAGTAACTCTCTTCATTACAATGGTTCAAGAAATTTTTTTGAAAAAAAATCATTATAAATAATGCTATCCACCTCCAAAATGAGAAATGATGAATTCTGAGAGTTTATTAAAGCATATTTTTTTCATTTTCTGAATTTTTCTTTTTTTTTGCAAAATGGCTAATATTGAAATGTATTATGACTTCGTATGTGTAAGAAGTACCATATTCTTACCTTCAATTGTTAGGTAAGGTGTGTGGCAAAGGCGTTAATTTTGAATTGAAAAAATTTAAAAGAATAAATATGCCGGTTTGTCTCCAAACAAATGAAAAGAAAATGGATATTTGTTTAGTCTTCAAAAGGCTGAAAGGTTTTAGGTGTGGAACATTGCATATAAAATGGCTTGTTTGAAGTTTTATTTAGTTTTCTCAATTTTTTTAATGTTTTTTTAAAGTAACTCTTCTCATTAAGGTATGATTTTTTGTGTCAGGGAGGTGTCATGCATAAATTTTTCTTTAAAATTTTTAGCCATTGATCCAAGTTCTTTCCTTGACATCAAGCTAAATAAGATTAACTCCACTTTTCTATTGCATCATTTCCTGTTTTTAAAGACAGTGTCATGCCCCTCAGTCTCTTACTAAACATCCTGAGTTCTTCTAATTTATTCTTCTATCGTGTTGATTGAAGGCCCCTAGATATCTTTAATGTTTTCCCCTGGACGTTTTTGATACTTTTCATAGTCCCCTCTAATACCTAATATCCCAAACTGAAATGCATTCTATTGTTGAACATTTCTGACAGTTAGCTAATTTTTCCTCCCTAAACCCATTTCTCAACTTTAAAAAAGAGATATATTTTATTTATTTTTTTAACAAATGCTTTATTAACTTCTGATTTACATCATTCATTTCCACCAGATTTTGAGTTTCAATTTTTCCCCATTTATTCCCTACCCACCACCCCAGAATAGAAGTCCCACTAGATATCCCCTCATCCAATCTGCTCTCTCCCAAATGTGGGGTCTTCACAACTTCAGCCAGTTGGGTGGCCTCTGTAAAGCCTCCACCCACTCTGGCAAATTGGATACCCACCCCAGGCCTCCCCCCAAGACCACAATCCATATCAAGCAGGTTAAAGCAAGAAGGATTAACCCCCAGACTGATTGCTGGATCTCCCTACAGTTTGCAGACCAGGAGCTGGAGCTGCCGCTGATGCTGCAAAATGGCCACTGTGCCACATTTCCTCAGCAGCTTTTCGCCCCCAGGGGAGGAAGCCAACACGTTCCCCAAATACTGGTCCCAAAGTCCATAGGGCACTAACCTCTCACTTTGTCCTAGGCATATCTGTGCTGATAATTCTGGAATCGACACAGCTGCTGGTGTTCTGGAGTCCCTCCAGCCAGCTGCTGGCCTGGGCTCCCTGGGGCTAAAACCATGGCTCAAGCGGGCCTGGGCTTGGCTCCCAGAGCAATGAGGTGTCGGTTCCCAGCAAGTTGTGCTGCCCCCTCTCAGAGCATGCTGACCACTCCCTGCAGGGCTGCTGGGCTGTCCTCAGCAGGAGATTAGCTTCTCTGTGTCATTCTATGGGTGCTGGGGCTCCAGAAGTTGTTCTGATTCCCCTTTTACATTATTTGGAGGTGGAGTGGGGCAGAGCACCTTGGAAGTACTGTTTCTACTCTGCCATCTTGGCTCCACCCCCTAAAGAGATATATTTTAGATAAACATATTACTTTAAATTCCATGTTATAGATTTTAAATAAACAATAGAGAATGCAAGATTTTGAGTATAGAAGAAATATTTGGTTTAATAAATAATTAATTAAACAATCTGGCTTAATAAATAATTAATTAAATAATTTGGTTTAATTAATTAATGATTTGCTTGTCCATTATCTGCAGAGCTCTGTTATACCCTCAAGATACAAAATACAAAAATCAAAAACAGCTCCTAGTAGCAAGCAGATGAGCAAGTCCAAGAGAATTTGAAAATACATAAAAATGATTAAGTATAGGGATCAAGTTTACACTTATTTTTATATTTATCTGATCTATATATAACACTCTTTTTTCTGTCATCAATTTGGTAGTTTGGGTTCCCCAGACAACAATTTCTATCTTAGATTCTAGGGTACCCTGTAAATGGCTACACCTACTACTATAACTCCTGAGGCCCCTACCACTATACTTTCTTTTTTTTTTTTTTTAAAGCAATTGGGGTTAAGTAACTTGCTCAAGGTTACACGGCTAGTCATTATTTATGTGTGGGTGCTCATTTTCTGAGGCCGGATTTGATCTCGGGTCATCCCAACTCCGAGGCCAGCGCTCTTACTCACTGCGCCACCTAGCCGCCCCTTACCACTATACTTTCTTTTAACAATTAGCCAGTAGACATAATTGACTCTTAATAACAGTATGTGTGTGTATGTATACCCACAAGTATACATGCATATACACTTATTTGTGTCTATGTATGTGTATATACACACAAATATACATATGTATGTATGTATATACGTGCATTTATGTATATACATAATCATTCTAAGAACAGTAGCAACAATAAAACATTTTCCTCATAAATCTGATGTGAAATATACACATACACACCCACACACAAAATCTTCAAAAGAATGGAAATAAAATTATATTGCAATGATATTAAAGAACACAAGTATAGAACACATGTGGCCAAAGCAACCAACAATTCTTATACTGTAGGCATTAGGGATTTGTCCTCACCAGATTCATCAGGCATCTCAATCCTCAGTTGTTTCATCTCACTCTTTTTCAGTCCATAACTAGATTTCTTACAACAGAGGCTATGCACCTTAAAACTTATTTTGACCATGTACCTGTATCCATGTCTCTCTCTATCCATGTCTATATTTGAAGTCCATGTTCCCTCAGTGTTGGCTTAAACACTTAGAAACCGATGCTCCAAATGCTTACTAGGACATCTCCTGAAGAGTAAGTAGTTTTACTGCTAGATGTCATAGAAAATAAAGGCAGGGGAGGAAAAACAATATCTCATCTTTGAATCATTTACCCAAGAGGTGGAGTTTAGTTTTTCTTCCATCTGATTGAAATCACCCAAACTGACAAACCTTGTTTATATGGTTTAGTTACATAAAGTTATGCTAGTGAATGATGTATTTTCATTTGTCCGATGACGTTGCCTGATTCTGATTGTATCCGAGGAGTGTTTCTACCTTATTCTCATTTTCCCTTAAAAAAGTTTTTATTGATATTCACCATTATTACATTATACAATTTCTTTTGTATCTCTCCCTTAACCTTTTCCCAGAGAGCTGTTTTACAGAATAATTATTGGGTGTAACTACTTTGATAAGGGACAACCAGATGGTAACATTTTACTAATATGTTAAAATCTCAATATTTATAAGTATTATACCTAAGTTGAGAGGATGGGGGAAGCAACCCTCTCAAACTTTCCCAAATTTTAACGTGCACTTCATCAAGATTTTATACTATACAGGCATATAATACAGAGTTGATGGAAAAAATGTGTTTGTTTCTATGTCATCCTATTGTACTTTTAGAAATGGAATTCAATTTTGTCATTGTTTCAATGTGAGAATGACTTTTATATATTTAAAATACACATACAACCTTTTCAGACATCCAACTTTCCTTAAATGTGTTGAATACTTTTCCTTAAATGTGATAATATTCAGAACTGAAGAATAGTGAATCCAAAGACAAATCTGATTAGATGTTGTGTGTGCCTTCCTTAGAAATAGAGTTACATAACGATGGATTTTGAATGGAATGGCCTGTGTTCAAATTATGCCTCTGCTATTTATGACTCATGGAACTTTGAACCAGTTATCTAATCTCCATAGGCCCAAATGTCCTGACCTAAAAAATTAGGGAGTTGGAACAATTAATCTCCTACATTCCTTCCAACTATAAATTTATGATCCTGTGACCCATGAAATCTAAAGATAATGGTGGAATCAATATAACCAGTTAAATATTGTCCATGAAGAAGACAGGGATATCCATTATGCTTCCTTAGTCAGCAACCTAGATACTAAAACCTACAGATTCAATCATTGAATAAATGATAATAATAATATCAACAGCTGACGTGGATCTAACACTTTATTAATTTTTTCCCATTATTTCTCTGAAATCTGCAAGAGAAACAACTTCTATATGGTCCCCTAAGCTGCTTAGTGCCACCACCAAAAATGTGTTTTCCAATTATTTGTCAATATTTTTCACATACTTATTTACATGCTGCTGGCCTTGAAACAGCCTAGTATAATATCTGGAAGATATTATATTGATACAGTTAACAAATCCATGCTAATTGATGGATTAATTTTCTCATTTGATCCTTGAAGCAACCATGTCAAAGTAGATGCTTTGAAGAAAATGTCACCCCAGCACCATATAGCCAGTAAGTGATTGATTTGATTTAAATACATGGAATCAGGAAGATTCCATGTTAACAATTAGCTGAAACTCAACATATGCCTCTTTTATGTGCGTTCATACTTGTACCCAATATGATACCCAGAGGGCCTATGATGATCTTTGGGAGGGAAGGAAGAGAATTTGCATTAATAGTGGGTCTATTATGTGCCAGGAACCATGCTAAATACTGTATAAATATGATTTCATTCTCAGCACCACCTTGGGAGGTAGGTTCTGTTAGTATCCCTATTTTACATTTAAAGAAACTGAGACAAAAAGTGGGATATTGATAACTATTCTATTTATATTAATTGAAAAAATAACAAATTTCCTATTGATGAAATAAACTTTATAAAAATGAAATAAGGGGGAAAGGTACTGTGGAATATGGCAGACCACTTGAGTCTCAGCTGTAGCTTGAAGGATTTCAGGTTTAATAGTACCAGCAGGGCAATTTATAACTCTTAACTAGCATTAGCCATGTGCTATCTGTCTCTTTACTTAGAAGTAATTACTTTACAAATGGGTTTCATTCCATGCCAGTTTTGATATCTGTGTAACTGAGCTTCTCAGTTTACTGAAATTATCTAGTATACTGACAATAAGTCCAAAGTGAGCTTCCTGAGTCATTTTTTCAGTTGGGTATGTCCTGTCTAGGTGTAGCAGCAAGCACCCCAACATCCCCAAGGTGGCTGCCAACACAGGTTCTTAGATCTGCTTTTGTAAAGGAAAGCAACTCAAAGTCAGTTAACAAGCTCATTTTAATCAATCAAACATATATTACCTAGTTCATGGGGGAAAGGTCAGCACCCCAAACTTCAGAGTATACAGACAAACAGATAGGCTTCCAAACTGTCCAACCATTATCAATACCAAAATCACAGTTACCAGAGAGGGAAGCATCCACATCTGGGTTTTCAAAGCTCTCAATGGCTTCCCAGAGTCAGGTTAGCTTCTCTGTGCAGTTCTGTTGGTGCTGTGGCTCCAGAAGTTGTTCGGAGCTCCCTTTCACATTGTTTGAAATTTGTGTGGGGCAGAGCACATTGGAAATGCTGTTTCTACTACACCATCTTGCTGAAGTAGCTTATAACTGTTATTTTTCTCTGCATCAACTTTAGCATCTCTATGAGGAAGCTATCCTCCATCTGACCCAGCATTTTAATGTACTGTGAAAATGATGACACCTATTTTTTCCCCTTATGTACCCCAAATGCCCTCCACCATGGCTTCCCACTAAGCTTTATGGTTTCTGTGTAGCTATCTTCTGTACATGAAGTAAAATTCCTCCATCCATTCTATTTTATCTTTTTCTTTAGAACAATTTATAGCCTTACACTTGCGGGTATGAAGAAATTCATGTCACCCTATCATGTTTCCATGCTATTTATAGGGTATATTTACCACTTTATGTTTAAATTCTCACATCATTTCATGACTTATTATCTGTCCACTGGAGTGGTGATGAGAAAGGGCACAGGATAGGTCTTTACACTCTTCTTTTACATTTCCTCTTGAGAATTAGAATTATAGCATGTTAGATCTAGAAAATAATTTTAGAAATAATTTAAATCAACGATCTCCATTTTTTAGTATGAAATGCTCCTTTTATTACTCTCCAAATTTCACTGGCATATAGTAGTAATTATGCTATTCATATCTATTGCTAGATCCATGAATTTCTTACAATAACTCTGTGAACCCAAGGCATCTGTAGGACACACACAAAGAATTACTGAACTACTCTAACTTTTTCAAGTAATAAGCATTTATTAAGTTCTACTATGCTAAGTTCTGATTTTTACAATTTTTAGGTCTCATTTTATCATTTAAGAAAGTAAGGACTAGAGACTTCAAATAACTTGACAAGGTCATGTAGTTAATAAATGTCTGAGCTGCAACTTAATAGTATTAAGTTCACCTGACATGTAGTCCATGATCCTTGTTCCTATTCTAGACTATCACATGTTAGATATATTTTCCACTACTTTTCTTCTATGTCACAAATATTTTCTCCCTACATATTCACACATATGCACACATATATGAATGCCACATTGTCTACACTCATAAAACCATCTCTTGACATATATATATATATATATGCACACACACACACACACACACACACACACACACACATATATATATATATATACAAATATCTGTATATGTGTATATGTATATGTATGTATATTTGGTGCACTCTCTGAACATTACATTACTCTGAACCAGATATTAAATGTCTTAATGTAGCTCCCCTTCCCACAATATAATCTATTGTCTGGGGGTCATTTTTTGTAAATATTTTTTCATCAAAACTAGAGAATTAAACTCCATTTTTCATTTCCAGCTCCAAAGTTTTATGATTCTATGATGTGGTTTTAAATTTGGATTGATAATAAGGGCATGTTTATCCATCAGTAAGACTGAGATGTTATTTTTATAATAATTTTTTTTTTTATTTTTGCGGGGCAACTAGGGTCAAGTGACTTGCCAAAGTTCTCACAGCTAGTATTTTTTTTTTAAAGTGTCTGAGGCCAGATTTGAACTCAGGTCCTCCTGACTCCAGGGCTGGTGCTCTATTCACTGCACAACCTAGCCACCCTATAATCATAAATGTTAAAGTTGTTGTTTTTGTTTTTCTTGAGTGTATTTGGTTTGTTTAATGTTATAGAGCTGGCATATTTACCATAAGTTCAGCTCCTGACCACAGTTAATTTGTTTGTATCAGTATAACTTCCTCCATATTTGCAAATAGAAAAAGGATTTATTCTGGCAAGGTTAATAATTATTGAAACCAGGATAATTCTGGGTTCTAGCTGGTTTCTCTTTGCACATTCTTTAAACATACTGTTATTACTCAAATCCGACTTGATTCATTTCAGTTCTTTTTTCAGGGACACATAATTTTGTGGCCTAGGTTATTATATAACTAAAACAAAACATAGATTACTTTCTGTTTCCTTTATATAAAACTTTGAGACTTTAATACATAACATCAGTCAAAAGAGATGCTGGGGGGTGGAGCTAAGATGGCGGAGTAGAAACAGCGCTTCCAAGCCACTCTGTGCCCAGATTTCCTCCAAACTATGTAAAAGGGGACTCTGAACAACTTCTGGAGCCCCAGCACCCACAGAACTACACAGAGAAGCTAACCTCCTGCTGAGGACAGCCCAGCAGCCCTGCAGGAAGGACCAGCACAGTGCTCTGGGAGCCGGCAGTGTGCAGAGCGGGGGAGCCGAGCACAGGTCCTTTCCGCCTGAGTAGCTGTTTTAGCACCAGGGGGCCAGGGCCAGCAGCCGGCTGGAGGGACCCCAGAACACCAGCAGCTGTGCCAATTCCAGAATTATCAACATAGACATGCCTAGGACAAAGTGAGAGGTTAGTGCCTTATGGACTTTGGGACAAGTATTTGGGAAATGCATTGGCTTCCTCCCCTGGGGGCTAGAAGCTGCTGAGGAGACACGCCATTTTGTAGTTTCCAGAGGCAGCTCCAGCTCCTGGCCTGCGAACTGAAGGGAGATCCAGCGATCAGTCTTGGGGGGTAATCGTTCTTGCTTTAACCTCCCTGGATCTGGATTGTGATCTGCGGTGGAGGTCGTGCTTGGGTTTCCAGCTGCGGGAAACAGAAGTTGCACCCCGCCACACATGTTCAGGACAAAAATTCCCCTATCTGGGGGCAAAAAGCCATAGTGTGGCAACAAGCCCAAAAGTCAAGTAATTAAGTGGCAACATGTCAGGGCAAAGGAAACAAATTAAACAGAAAAATGCAACCCTACACTGCTACTTTGGGGGCAAGGAGGGTCGAAGCATGGAGTGGGAAGAGAAATGTGAGGTCAGAAGACCTGCTCCAAAAGCCCCAGGGGAAAACATGAGAGGGTTGCAGGCCATAGAGGACCTTAAGAAGGACTTTAACAATCAAATAAGAGAAGGGGAGAAAAAAATGGAAAGAGAAATGAGAAGGATGCAGGAAAGGTATGAAATGAGGGTCAATAGCCTGACTGAGGAAAACAACACCTTAAAAAATAGACTAACTCAAATGGCAAAGGAGGTCCGAAAGAGCAACGAGGAGAAGAATGCCTTAAAAGTCGAATTTGCCAGATGGAAAAAGAATCTCAAAAGCTCACTGAGGAGATTCATTCCTTCAGAGTTAGACTTGAGCAACTGGAAGCTAATGACTTTATGAGAAATCAAGATGCTCTTAAGCAGATCGAAACAAATGAAAGAACAGAAGGCAAGTGAAATATCTCATGGGAAAAACCACTGACCTAGAAAATAGATCCAGGAGAGACAATTTAAAAATTATTGGACTACCTGAAAGCCATGATCAAGGAAAGAACCTAGAAATCACCCTTCAAGAAAATCTTAAGGAAAATTGCCTTGATGATTTAGATCCAGAGGGCGAAATAGAGGTTGAATGAATCCACAGATCACCTCCTGAAAAAGATCCCAAAAAGAAAACTCCCAGGAATATTATAGCCAGGTTCCAGAATCCCCAGATCAAGGAGAAAATACCACAAGCAGCCAGGAAGGAACACTTTCAATATTGTGGAAACACAATCAGAATAGCCCAGGACCTGGCAGCTTCTACACTGAGGGATCGAAGGGCATGGAATACGATATTCCAGAAGGCAAAAGAGCTGGGAATGAAGCCAAGGGTCACCTACCCAGCAAAACTGAGTATTTTGTTTCAGGGGAAAATATGGTCATTCAGTGGAATAGAGGACTTTCAAGCATTCTTGAGGAAAAACCAGAATTGAATAGAAAATTTGACATCCAGACTTAAGAAGCAAGAGATGCCTGAGAAGGTAATCAAGGAAAGGAAATCAAAAGGAACTTATCAAAGTTGAATTATTTACATTCCTATATGGAAAAACAATAACTATGACTGAGGAAATCTTTCTCAGTATGAAAATAATGGAAGAAGGGTGTGTGGTCATGTGAATATATATGTGAATGTGTGTGTATATGGTTACAGTTATATATGGATAGAGGGCATAGGTTGAATTTGTTGGGAAGGGAAGATACTCAAGGGATGAAGTTGTGAGGTGAGAGAGGAAAGTGGCAGGAGGAGATGGGGAGAGACAGGGTGGGGCAAACTATCTCATGTAGAGGAAGCAGGGGGAAGTGGTTGCAGGGGAGGGGAACAATAGGAAGGCAAAAAGACAAAACCACATTCTCATTGAATTTGGTTCAGGGAGAGAATGACATACATACTGGTGGGACATCTCAACCTACAGCAGAATGGGGGGAAGGGGGATGAGAGGAAGGATGATGGATAGGTGGGCATCCTTGGGGGGAGGGGAGGTTGGAGGTACCCACTATGGAAGAGGAACAGGATCAAATGGGGAATGGACCAGGTGGGGGGTGGGATGAGGGGGAAGGAATTATAAGCAGCCTTGTACAATATATCTACTATGATAATGTTTTGCATAGCTAGACATATACAACATATACTGAATTACTTATCTCCCCAGAGGGAATGGGTGACAAGGGAGGAAGTAAATGGATCTGAAAATCAAGGTCTTAAGGTTAAATGTTTCAAATATATATATATATACTATTATTATTAATCCTCTTTTGCTTGTAATTGGGAGATAAGATGTGCAGGCATTGGGGACACAAAGATTCACCTTCCTCTAATGGAGAGGTCGAAGGGAGTGTGGGAGAGGATATGGGAGAGAGCAGATTGGAAGAAGTGATGTCTTGTGGGACTGCTGTTCTGGGAGGGTGGGTAGGGGAAAAACAGGGGCGGGGGAATGATTTTAACTCAAAATCTGGCAGGAATGAATGATGTAAAAGAAAAGTTAATAAAGCATTTGTTTAAACAGAAAAAAAAGATGCTGGTTAATAACTAGCATCCTGAAAAGAATGGAGCCTTCCTACATCCTTTATTTTCTCTTTCAAGTATTTATTAATGGCAGAAATAAACATTTGCCAAATTTTTAACTGATGTGGCTCTAATGTTTCTCTGAGATTCTATCATAAAATAATCTGGGAGTGAGAAACAAAGTTCCTAAGTGGATACATTTTGGGAAACATTGATTTATTAACAACATGATTTTTTGAAATTAACTAATTTTTTCTGAATCTTAACAAAGCAATATTTAGTGCCACCAGGATAATATCCACTACAAAACAAACTACCTTATCATTCCTCATTCTCATACTTTTTCTTATCAGTTATGGGGGAAATAATTATGACACTGATTTAAAATAACCAAAGGTAAACTAAGTTAAAATAATATTAAAATATTTGTTGCTAAGTGAAAATTTTTTCTACATTTAAGGTAGAATATGATGCTAAAATTTATTTTAATATGCTGCTTGTTTTTTGCATAAGTGTTTTACTTTCGGCTTTGCATAACATTTCTAATAGTCTTCTGTTTAAAATCTGCAAATATTTGATCCACCTCTGAATTCAGCCATTTACTTCTTCCCTTTTCTTTTTTTTTATTTTTAATTTTTTTTTATTTTTTAAAGAAATGCTCGGGGGCGGAGCCAAGATGGCGGAGTAGAAACAGCTCTTCCAAGCCTCTCTGCCCCCAGATTCTCCACAAACTATGTAAAAAAGGACTCTGAAAATCTTCTGGAGCCCCAGCACCCACAGAACGACACAGAGAAGCTAACCTCCCGCTGAGGACAGCCCAGCACCCTGCAGGAAGGACCAGCGCAGTGGTCTGGGAGCCGGCAGCGCGCAGAGCGCAGGAGCCGAGCCGAGCCCAGGTCCACGTGAGCCGAGGTTTTAGCCCCAGGGCGGCAGGGCCAGCAGCCGGCTGGAGGAACCCCAGAACACCAGGAACTGTGGCGACCCCAGAATTATCAACACAGACTTGCCTAGGACAAAGTAAGAGGTTAGTGTCCTATGGACTTTGGGACCTGTATTTGGGGAATGCGTCAGCTCCCTCCCCTGGGGGCTAGAAGCTGCTGAGGAGACACTCCACTGTGTAGTTTTCAGAGGCATTTCCAGCTCCCAGCCTACAAATCGTGGGGAGATCCAGCGATCAGTCTTGGGGGGTAATCGCTCTTGCTTTAACCTCCCTGGATCTGGATTGTGATCTAGGGTGGAAGTTGTGGGTGGGTTTATAGCTTGCCAGAAACGGAAGTTGCCCCCCACACGTTCGGGACGAAAATTCCTCTAGCTGGCCTTAAAGCCATAGTGTGGCAACAAGCCCAAAAGTCAAGCAATTAAGTGGCAACATGCCAAGGCAAAGGAAACAGAAAAATGCAACCCTAGACTCCTATTTTGGGGGCATAGAGCAGGAAAAGGACTGTGAGGTCAGAAGTCCTGCTCCAAAAGCCCCAGGGGAAAACATGAGTGGGTTGCAGGCCATAGAGGACCTTAAGAAGGACTTTAAAAATCAAATAAGAGAAGTGGAGGAAAAATTGGAAAGAGAAATGAGAAGGATGCAGGAAAAGTATGAAATGAGGGTCAACAGCCTGACTGAGGAAAACAACACCTTAAAAAATAGACTAACTCAAATGGCAAAGGAGGCCCAAAAGGGCAATGAGGAGAAGAATGCCTTAAAAAGTCGAATTTGCCAGATGGAAAAAGAATCTCAAAAGTTCACTGAGGAGATTCATTCCTTCAGAGTTAGACTGGAGCAAATGGAAGCTAGTGACTTTATGAGAAATCAAGAGGCTGTTAAGCAGATCCAAACAAATGAAAGATTAGAAGGCAATGTGAAATATCTCATGGAAAAACCACTGACCTGGAAAATAGATCCAGGAGAGACAATTTAAAAATTATTGGACTACCTGAAAGCCATGATCAAGGAAAGAACCTAGAAATCACCCTTCAAGAAATTCTCAAGGAAAACTGCCCTGATGTTTTAGATCCAGAGGGCAAAATAGAGGTTGAAAGAATCCACCGATCACCTCCTGAAAAAGATCCTGTTTTTTTTAAACAAATACTTTATTAACTTCTGTTTTACATCATTCATTTCCGCCAGATTTTGAGTTACAATCATTTCTGGAATTGCCACAGCTCCTGGTGTTCTGGGGTCCCTCCAGCCGGCAGCTGGCCCTGCCCCCCTGGGGCTAAAACCGCTACTCAGTGGGAACGGACCTGTGCTCGGCTCCCCGCACTCTGTGTGCTGCTGGCTCCCAGAGAGCTGTGCTGGTCCTTCCTGCAGGGCTGCTGGGCTGACCTCAGCAGGAGGTTAGCTTCTCTGTGTCGTTCTGTGGGTGCTGGGGCTCCAGAAGATGTTCAGAGTTCCCTTTTCCATAGTTTGGAGGGAATCTGGGGGCAGAGTGGCTTGGATGAGCTGTTTCTACCTACTTCTTCCCTTTTCAGCCTGCATAATGCTCTCCATCCTTATTGCTACATTTCAGAATTCTTGATGCTGTTATTGTTTTTCCGTTGTTTCCGTAATGTCTGATTTTTTTGTGCACATTTTCTTTTTGTTTTCTTTTTTTTTTGCCTTTTTTTGGAGGGCAGTTGGGGTTAAGTAACTTGCCCAAGGTCACAAGACTAGTTTGTGTGTGTGTGTGTGTGTGTGTGTGTGTGTGTGTGTGTGTGTGTGTGTGTTAAGTGTCTAAGTCCGGATCCGAACTCAGGTACTTCTGACTTCAGGGCCGATGCTCTACTCACTGTGCCACCTAGCCACCCCCTTCTTTTTGTTTTCTTGGCAAGGATACTGGAGTAGTTTGTTTTTTCTTTATCTAACTCATTTTACAGATGAGGAAACTGAGGTTAGAAGGATTAAGTGACTTGCCCAGGGTCACAGAACTTAGGTCTTCCTGACTTCAGGCTCAGTGTTCTATCCTTTGTGATACCATTTTCCTTCCAAACTCATCTTTTTTCCTTCCCCCTTAAAGAAGCTCATTTAGGATTCCCCCCTACCCTCTGAGTTACTGGTGTCCTTGTTGTTGTTCTTGCATTTTCAGAGGAGAAATGGCATCATAGGGTGATGTCTTGACTTGTGAATGACTTGGCTTTAAGTGGGGCAAAGTTGCACATATTTGTCAACCTTGGTGTCTTTTCCAGAGTCCTTTAAGACTAGTGGCAACACAAAAATTAGGATGGCTGGATATGGCCTGGGGTGAAGTAGATAAACCTGGTATCTTTGATATCTGACCAAACTCTCAGCATTCCATAGTGCGTGCTTTAGCTGCCTTCAGGGAACATAGGAATGAATTTATCTCAACTGCCCATTCTACTGGGGTAAGTCTTTACATGCTTGGAGTAGACATCCCCCTGATTCACCAATGTTCTCAAGTTCCATCATTTACCCTCAACTTAATTTAGGCCATCTGCTGTGACAATTTTGCCAGGTCTGGCCACTGTGCATAGTACAGTTTCCTGAAGCCATGGGTGAGAATTGTTTCCTTAAAATCTATTACTTTATATTTAACAGTTTTTATAATGCATGCCACCATCAGAATCATCTACTACTTGAGGGCAAGAACTGTTTCATTTTTGTCTTTATGTGTTCAGATTACAGCATAGTCCCTTGATTATTAAAGTTACTTGAAAAATATTTTCCTGAATTGAATTGGTTCATTCAGTTAAACATTCAACGAACTATTTTTTTATTTTTTATGCACCCACTATACACATAAAACACTGAGGGACTTAGACAAATATAAATAAAATACAATCTATATTGTCAAACACATTAATCGTTAGGGGGTGATGAAACAGGTAGGAAATAAATATCAAATAGAATATTAAAGCTTTATATATTCTGACATAAAACTCCAATATTGTATTGGTGACATTATATGACTATACATCTTGAAATACTGGAATCTTCAAAGATTCAAAGGGTGAAAGAGAAACAGATGGGGAACTCTATAAGCACACAAAAAATTTTCTAATAATTGCTTCTGTTCAAGAAGTGTCAAAAAGTCTAAGATAGGGAATGGTACTGTGCCTTTATTAATGAAGAGAAATTCATGGTGAGGAAACTCTCAACCAATGAATGTCAGCAATTTCTCTGCAATTCACAATTTTAAAGAGTGAATTAGACTAGAACACTGCAAGGATAAATGACTTGCCCAAGATAAGAGAGTAAGAAATTGGATATTTTTTTCCATATTAGAAAGAAATGGTTTATCTTTCTTGGATGTTTATAATTGTTCACTCATGGGCTTTAAAAAAATGTTTTCTTGCCTCATGCATTTGCATTTCTATTTTTTTTTTCCTGCAGCTTTGATCTTTCTATACCTAATGCTTTGAAGTCTTGTATTTCCTTAGAAAAAAGGTTCACACCGGCCATTCCTTGTAGTATCATACTCTAGTTTGTGGGTAAGTTATTCTTGGTCGTAAGCTTTTATTTTTATTTTATTAAGCTTTTATTTACCTAGTAGAATATTGTATTCCAACATGTGTGTCCCTTTATTGTGGCAGTTTTGGAAAAACAAAAACAAAAACAAAATAAACCCTGATCTTATTGGATTCATATTTTACTGGGAAAAGGAGTGATTCAGTTGTAGCTCCTATGTATTTGAACTAATTTTTTCTGGATGCTTCCAGTTTATTTCCCTAGACTTGTAAATTCTATATTTTGACTAGAATGCTTCTTTGTGTTACTAGTCTTCACTTGTCAGTTCTAATGCCCCACCCCAGAAGTAACTGGCATATCCTATTTTCACTTTGCCCTCTAGTTCTAAGAGATATTACAGGGTAATCCATGCCCTATCAGAGATCTGGAAATGTTTCTTCTATGATTTTTGTGAATTATAATAGGCTTTTGTTGGATTTAATATAGTCCCATGATGCTTAAATTATCCCTCCTTGATGTTTTTATTTTGTTATAAAATAACTTACACAATCATATATTTTTCAGTATTTTGATTTTGTTTTAATATTGTTTATTGTCCCATGGAAGAATTATCTTCCATTTTTGTCCATTACAATTTTCAAGGATTTACATAGGGTAAAATTTGTATCTATTGTGTCAAGTTGTAATTTTATTTCCATATTCTTATTAAGTGGTTTCCCCTTCTAGCTTTTTTATTTGACTTATTAAAAACAATAAATTCTTTAATATATATATATATATATATATATATATATATATATATTTATTCCAGGAATTCTAGTTGAACATGTACCCAAAATGCATTTTTATTTGAGGTGTAGCTGAGATGTTTTGTAGTTGTTTTTATCTTCAGCACCACTGTAACTATAATAGTTTTTTTTTTTTTTAAGGTGAATTAATATGTCTTTTGTGTGGTTTGTTAGATTGAGTCCCAGATTGTTTTATGCATTTTTCATTTACTTAGAAGGGAATTTCCCTTTCAGTTTCTTGGATTTTGTTTTTATGTGAAATGCAGTTGACTTTTTAGTGTTTATTTTTTAGCCTGAAATTTTGCTGAAGCTATTAATCTTTTCAGTTAGTATCTATGTTGATTACCTAGGATTTTCCAAACAAATTATCATACCATCAGCAATATGGGTACTTTTGTCTCTTCTTTAGCTGTCTCTATGCCTTTATTATCTTTCCCTTTTCTACTCCTAGCACTTTGAGGACTACGTCAAATAATTGTGGGGAAATTGGGCATCTTTTCTTTACTCAAATTTATCTTTGAATTGTTCTAGTTTATCTCTGTTACACATTATGCCTGCTTTTTGTTTTAAATAATTTAAATATGGCATTTCTACTCATGATTCATAATGCATTAATGTGTTGATTTGCTTATTGGCATATGCATATGCACACACATGTATGTATGTATAAAGATACATTTGTGTGTATACATATGTATGTATATGAAATCAGAAGGTGATTCTATGATGTGCAAGTGTCACGTGTGAATGTATTTATACATATACATGTATGTTTGCTTGCATATGAACATGTGTGTTTACATGCACACATTTAAATATATGTGTGATGTAATGTGGCGATTAAAGGGGCAAATAAAGATATGCATCAATAGAAATCCATTTTAAAATGGTTATTCCCATTTAATGTTATAAATAAGGTGGCAATGTCTAGAGGTTGATTATATAGCAAGGCATTCAATCATCTTATAATATATAAAGAATACCTAGTTCAATGCTAATGTCCCTGGTAGCCATAATTTCTTTGCAGTGCCCTCAACATATTGTCATTTATATCAAAGGAACACCCTCACCAGTAGGTTTTAAATCCTGTCATAGCAGTTATTTATTTTCTTCTACAATTTATTAACTATGTTATGGTCACTAATATAAAAGCTGCACAGAGAGTGATTTCTGAATTTGCTGTTGGCCATTTGGGCTGTATTACTCCAAAGCACTTTGTGACCCTGTCACTTTGAAAAGTTCCATATAAAAGAAAGTTTATTGTTAGAGCTCAGGTCAGCCAAGAGGCTTCAGATATGGGTCTGAGTTTCAATTAGAGTCTTCTTTTCAGGTGATTGTAAGTTACATCTTTTCATGCAGTAGACATTGGCCTAAAGTTTGACAAATTTGACCTCAAGCTAGGAGGGAACTTACATTACCAAAATGTCATTCAATCATCACTATCTTTTTGAAAGAACAGGTAATAATAAATGATTTTTAAAAAACCAACAGAGACTTGTTGCTTTTATCATCCTGTGCCTAGGGGAATAAAAGATTCTGAATCATTGTCTCCTATGAATGAGTATAAAGAAGAGATGATTGCTACAGAATGATAATGATGTTGACCCTTTAATAATGATAGTCTATGGCCTTAATTTTGGCAGTTTCTTTGTAATCTCATTTGTTCCCATGAAGTTATCATATTTTAAATTATATTATATGTGTCACAATTAATTTGAAAATTACACATTGCAGGTACATAGGAATCATTTTTCCCATCATATGCCTCCGTCTTATGTAGTAAGACAACAGGCATAATTTAAAATCCTGAACAATACTCAGACCTGATCAGACATTAGAAATAAAAAGAATATACTAGAGGGGGAGGAGCCAAGATGGCGGAGTAGAAACAGCATTTCCAATATGCTCTGCCCCACACAAATTTCAAACAATGTGAAAGGGGACTCCGAACAACTTCTGGAGACACAGCACCCAGAGAACGGCACAGAGAAGCTAACCTCCTGCTGAGGACAGCCCAGCAGCCCTGCAGGGAGTGGCCAGTGCAGCGCTCTGAGAGCAGGCAGCACAGCACACTGAGAAGCGACAGCGAAGCACTTTTAGCCCCAGGGTGGCCAGGCCTTCAGCTGGCTGGAGGGACCCCAGAACACCACCAATTGTGGCGATTCCAGCATTATAAGCACAGATATGCCTAGAACAAAGTGAGAGGTTAGTGCCCTATGGAATTTGGGACCAGTATTTGGGGAACGCATCAGCTTCCTCCCCTGGGGGTGAAAAGCTGCTGAAGAAACGCAGCACAGAAGCCATTTGGCTGCATCAGTGGCGGCTCTAGCTTCTGGTCTGTGAAATGTGGGGAGATCCAGCAATCAGTCTGGGGGTTAATCGCTCTTGCTTTAAACTGCCTGGATCTGGATTGTGGTCTGGGGGGGAAGTTTGGGGTGGGTATCCAATTTGCCAGAGAGGGTGGAGGTTTTACAGAGGCCACCCAACTGGCAGAAGTTGTGAAGACCCCATGTTTGGGTGGAGGCTCCCCTGTCTGGTGGTGGAGTCCTGCTGTGGCAACAAGCCCAAAGATCAAGTGATTGAGTGGCAACATGCCTAGGCAAATGAAACAAAATAGGCAGAAAGGTTCAACATTGGACTCCTGTTTTGGGGGCAAAGAGGCTCAAAGCATGGAGGGGGACTGTGAGGTCAGAACTCCTGCACCAAAAGCCCCAGGTGAATGTACGAGCTGGCTGCAGGCCATAGAGGACCTTAGGAAGCAGATAGGAGAAGTGGGGGAAGATTTGGGAGGAGAGGTGAAAAAGATGCAAGAAAAGTATGAGGTGACAGTCAGTGGCCTGACTGAGGAAAATGGCACCTTAAGGAATGGACTGACTCAGATGGCAAGGGAGGCTTGGAAGGGCAATGAGGAGAAGAATGCCTTAGAAAGTCGAATTTGCCAGATGGAAGGAGAATCTCAAGGGCTCACTGAGGAGATTCATTCCTTCAGAGTTGGACTGGAGTAAGTGGAAGCTGGTGACTTTATGAGAGGTCAAGATACTGTTAAACAGATCCAAACAGATGAAGGAATAGAAGGCAATGTGAAGTGTCTCATGGGAAAGGCCATTGACCTGGAAAATAGATCCAGGAGAGATAGTTTGAAAATTATTGTACTACCTGAAAGCCACGATCAAAGAAAGAACCTAGAAAACATCCTTAAAGAGGTTCTCAAGGAAAGTTGCCCTGATGTTCTGGAACCAGTGGGGGAAATAGAGGTTGAAGGAATCCACCGATCGCCTTCTGAGAAGGATCACAAGAAGAAAACTCCTAGGAATATTGTAGCCAGGCTCCAGAACTCCCAGATCAAGGAGAGGATACTGCAGGCAACCATGAGGAAACAATTTCAATATTGTGGAAACACAATCGGAAATGCCCAGGACCTGGTGGCTTCTACACTGAGGGATCGAAGAGTGTGGAATATGATATTCCAGAGGGCAAAAGAGCTGGGATTGAAGCCAGGGATCACCTACCCAGCAAAGCTGAGTGTCTTGTTTCGGGGGAGAATATGGTCATTCACTGGAATAGAGGACTTTCAAGCATTCTTGATGAAGAAACCAGAGTTCAATGGAAAGTTTGACATTCAGACACAGGAGGCAGGAGATGCTTAAGAAGGTAATCAAGGAAAAGAAATCAAAAGCAACTTGTCAAGGTTGGACTATTTGCATTCCTACATGGAAAAACAATGACTGTGTTTGATGAAACCTTTCTCATTATGAAAATAATTGAAGAAGGGTACATGGCATATGTTCACAGGTGTACATGGATAGAGGGCACAGGTTGAATTTGATGGGAAGGGATGGTTCTTTTTTTTTTTTGGAGGGCAATGGGGGTTGGGTTATTTCCCGGGGTCACGTGGCTGGGTTTTTGTTTGTGTGTTGGGTGTCTGGGGCCAGATCGGAGCTCGGGTCCTTCTGGCTCTGGGCTGGTGCTCTGCTTGCTGCACCACCTAGCCGCCCCAAGGAAGGGATGATTCTTGAGGGGTGAAGTCAAGAGGTGAGAGAGGAAGGTGGCAAGAAGAGATGGAGAGAGACAGGGTAGGGTGCACTATCTCATGTAGAAGAGGCAAGGGGAAGTGGTTGCAGGGGAGGGGAAGAACAGGAAGGCAAAAAGGCAAAAGCATATTCTCATTGAAGTTGACTCAAGGAGAGAATCACATACAAACTAAATGGAATATCTTACCCTCACTCACTCTCCTGAGTAGGGGAAAGGGGGATGAGAGGGGGCATGATGGAGGGGAGGGCATTCTGGGGGGAGGGGATGTTGGAAGTACCCACTATCAAAAAGGGACAGGATCAAAGTAGGGAATGGACCAGGTGGGAGGTGAGATGGGTGGGAGGGAAATACAAGCAGTCTTTTATCTTCTCAGAGGGAGTGGGTGACAAGGGAGGAAGGGAATGGATCTGAAAATCGAAGTTTTAAAATTAAATGTTTCATAAGATGTCCAGGCATTGGGGCTCAGAGAGTCACCTTGCCCTAATGGCAAAGTCAAAGGGGGATATGGGAGAAGATATGGGAGAGAACAGATTGGATGAGGGGATATCTAGTGGGACTGCCATTCTGGGGTGGTGGGTAGGGAAAAATGGGGGGAAAATGTAACTCATAATCTGGAGGAAATGATTGATGTAAACCAGGAGTTAATAAAGCATTTGTTTAATTAAAAAAAAGAATATACTACAAGCACTGAATTTCAACATTGATGACCTTTCCTGCCTGCAGAGATGAAATGTGAGAGAATCAGTCCATTTTGCATGAAAATTGAGGCTGCCTCCAATATCTCAGTAGCAAGATATCATGGTAATAAAAATCATTGTTTGAGAATCATATGGCTTTCAGGCATTTCCATTTCAGGCCACTCTAGAGAATTGCCAAGGTATTGGAAGAGGAGAAAATTCTTAGCTGTATCCACTGATAGAAACAATTGTCAGAAGTACAATATAATCAACTTTCATTTCTAGTGATATAAAATTGATTGGACTGATTTTGTGTTTGGAGACATCTTCTGAGATGTGTCTCAATGATTCAGCAAAGAAAATATCTCTCCTAGGATTACTGACATTCTGCTATTGGTTGAGTAACAATTAGAAAGCTAAATATAAAGTAATCTCAAAGTATTTCTAAACAGATAAAGTTCTGTTGAAGATCCAAAATTTAATTGTATACCTGTATGCTTGGGTCATGTATTAAGCTTAGCAACTCATGTAGCCCTCCAATTCACACAACCAGTATATCTTAAACTATACCTATAGACTTAGTCCTAAGTCAAAACCATGAAAAATAGAGGGATATATAGCTTGATGTATTAAAAATAAGCCAGTCTTCTTGTTGACACCACTTTGACATTCAGAAAACCATTGAATGACAGAATCTCAAAGCTGGATCTAAACCAAAATTCATTCAAGTTTCTTTGAAAGAAATAGCAATGAATAGAGAACAGGAGGACATAGAGTCAGGAAGACCTGGATTAAAATCTGGCTGCAGAATTTGTGTGACAAATAACAACCTCTGCTTGCCTCAGTTTCCTCAACTATAAAATGGGAATGATAATAGCACCCATCTCCCAGGATTGATGTGAAGATAAACTGAAATAATATTTCTCAAGTGTATAGCACAGTGTCTGGCACATAATAAGCATTATGGAAATGTTAGCTGTTATTGTTATCAAGATTTTTATTTATTATTAATTTATAACTATAATTATTATTGAAAATATTCTTGTTCAAGAACACTCATATCATAAACTTCAGTCAAGGTATAGATTGCATGTTCCCCACAATGACAAAGTCCACCACTGTGTTCAAATTGAAGAAAGTTTTCTTTTAGATTGTGAAGTTCTCCAAATGCTCCTGTTTCTGGGTAACTATTAATTTCATCAAGCCATAAAACACTGTTAAGACTCTAAGAGGAGATCTGCTCAAAAGAGTTTGTCCATGCACAGAGGAAAAGCAAGTTGAAAAATAATTCTATTACCCAGTTTACAACATGCATTTAGACAGACTTGAGCTCTTAACCCATCAGGCAGTACACTTGGATCAGAGAATACACATGCACAAAAAATGGTCCCAGAGTTGAACAGGAGGATGGTAATATGCTATATTGCCTCCAGGAATTGTAAGACTTCTTCAATGTAACATGCTGCCCATGAAACCAAAGGTCCATCTTATTCAATAATAACATCCTGCTAGGTTTGTTGTATTGAAGTGGAACAAGAAAGCAAAAGTCTTTGAAGAATTAAAAGTAAACATAATAGAGAAAGAAATCTAAATAGGCATGGTGGGACTGTCTAGGTTGCAACATGTAAACAACAAGGAACTCTGAATCCAGGTCCACTGCTCTATCCACTGAGTCACCTAGCTGCCCTAAATTATGTTGTTATTCGTTTGTTTCAGTCATATTCAACTCTTTGTAACCTCATTTATGGTTTTCTTGACAAAGATACAAGAGTAGTTTGCCATTTCCTTCTTCAGCTAATTTGGGGAGAACAGGGTGAAGTGAGTTGCCCAGAGTCACACAGGTTGTAAGTGCTTGAGGTCAGATTTGAACTCAGGAAGACAAGTCTTCCAAATTTCAGGCCCAGCACTATCCACTGTGCCATCTATCTGCTTAATAAAATGAAGCCCATTCTATTGAATTTGAGCTCCAATTAATCATCTGTTCATTATGCCTGTCCAAAATCTATATTATTATGATTCAGCATAGTGGGCATTCCCATACTGGATGTCTTAGGCCAAAAAATTGAAGTTCTGTATTCATTTATTTTTTTCATGTGTATAGTCTGAATTGCTTTAAATTAATATAGACCTCATTAAAGAGACTTTGTAATATTCCAGAGCATATAATTATCATAATATCTTCAAACAGGAGCAACTAGAAAAATTCACTATTTATAATTAATTCATCTTCTTTGAAACTCTGCCTTGTGCATTTTCCATAACTGAGGCAAATACCTTCAGCAAGCAAATGCCTATCTATTCCATGCCTCAAGTCATGCTAGTAACCATATAATTTCCAAATAAAATTATCTATATTATTGAAGGTTCTAAAGAGGATTATATGATCTCAATATAAACTTGGGCAATTCCACATAGAAAGAGAGCCTTAAAAAGCTACATTTTTCCTCCCAAACATAGCATTTTAAATAGTGAAACAGGGGCGGAGCCAAGATGGCGGAGTAGAAACAGCTCATCCAAGCCACTCTGGCCCCAGATTCCCCCCAAACTATGTAAAAGGGGACTCTGAACAACTTCTGGAGCCCCAGCACCCACAGAATGACACAGAGAAGCTAACCTCCCGCTGAGGAGAGCCCAGCAGCCCTGCAGGAAGGACCAGCACAGCGGTCTGGTACCTGGCAGCGCGCAGAGCGCAGGAGCCAGGTCGAGCCCATGTCCCCGGGAGCCGAGGTTTTAGCCCCAGGGCGGCAGGGCCAGCAGCCCCCTGGAGGAACCCCAGAACACCAGGAGCTGTGGCAATTCCAGAATTATCAATATATACATGCCTAGGACAAAGTAAAAGGTTAGTGTCCTATGGACTTTGGGACCAGTATTTAGGGAATGGGTCGGCTCCCTCCCCTGGGGGCAAGAAGCCGCTGAGGACAAAAGCCATTTTGTAGTTTTCAGAGGCAGCTCCAGCTCCCGGCCTGCAAATTGTAGGGAGATCCAGCGATCAGTCTTGGGGGGTAATCGTTCTTGTTTTAACCTCCCTGGATCTGGATTGTGATCTAGGGTGGAAGTCGTGGGTGGGTTTACAGCTTGCCAGAAACGGAAGTTGCCCCCCACACGTTCGGGACGAAAATTCCTCTATCTGGCCTTAAAGCCATAGTGTGGCAACAAGCCCAAAAGTCAGGTAATAAAGTGGCAACATGCCAAGGCAAAGGAAACAGAAAAATGCAACCTTAGACTCCTATTTTGGGGACATAGAGCAGGAAAAGGACTGTGAGGTCAGAAGTCCTGCTCCAAAAGCCCCAGGGGAAACCATGAGCGGGTTGCAGGCCATAGAGGACCTTAAGAAGGACTTTAAAAATCAAATAAGAGAAGTGGAGGAAAAATTGAGAAGAGAAATGAGAAGGATGCAGGAAAAGTATGAAATGGGGATCAACAGCCTGACTGAGGAAAACAACACCTTAAAAAATAGACTAACTCAAATGGCAAAGGAGGCCCAAAAGGGCAATGAGGAGAAGAATGCCTTAAAAAGTCGAATTTGCCAGATGGAAAAAGAATCTCAAAAGCTCACTGAGGAGATTCATTCCTTCAGAGTTAGACTGGAGCAAATGGAAGCCAATGACTTTATGAGAAATCAAGATGCTGTTAAGCAGATCCAAACAAATGAAAGATTAGAAGGCAATGTGAAATATCTCATGGGAAAAATTACTGACCTGGAAAATAGATCCAGGAGAGACAATTTAAAAATTATTGGACTACCTGACAGCCATGATCAAAGAAAGAACCTAGAAATCACCCTTCAAGAAATTCTCAAGGAAAACTGCCCTGATGTTTTAGATCCAGAGGGCAAAATAGAGGTTGAAAGAATCCGCCGATCACCTCCTGAAAAAGACCCCAAAAAGAAAACTCCCAGGAATATTATAGCCAGGTTCCAGAATCCCCAGATCAAGGAGAAAATACTACAAGCAGCCAGGAAGAACCAATTTCAATATTGTGGAAACACAATCAGAATATCCCAGGACCTGGCAGCTTCTACATTGAGGGATAGAAGGGCATGGAATATGATATTCCAGAGGGCAAAAGAACTGGGAATGAAGCCAAGGGTCACCTACCCAGCAAAACTGAGTGTTTTGTTTCAGGGGATAATATGGTCATTCAGTGGAATAGAGGACTTTCAAGGATTCTTGAGGAAAAAACCAGAATTGAATAGAAATTTTGACATCCAGACACAAGAAGGAAGAGATGCCTGAGAAGGTAATCAGGGAAAAGAAATCAAAAGGAACTTATCCAAGTTGAACTATTTACATTCCTATATGGAAAAGCAATAACTGTGACTGATGATATTTTTCTCACTATGAAAATAATGGAAGAAGGGTGTGTGGTCATATGAATACATATGTGAATGTGTGTGTAAATGGTTACAGTTATATATGGATAATGGGCATAGGTTGAATTTGTTGGGAAGGGAGAATACTCAAGGGATGAATTTATGAGGTGAGAGAGGAAAGTGGCAAGAGGAGATGGGGAGTGACAGGGTAGGGTAAACTATCCCATGTAGAAGAAGCAAGGGGAAGTGATTGCAAAGGAGGGGGAAAATAAGGAAGGCTAAAAAGGCAAAACCACATTCACATTGAATTTGGTTCAGGGAGAAAATGACATACATACTAAATGGGATATCTCAACCTGCAGCAGGATAGGGGGAAGGGGATGAGAGGAGGGATGATGGATGGGAGGGCATCCTTGGGGGGAGGGAAGGTTGGAAGTACCCACTATAGAAGAGGGACAGGATTATGTAGGGAATGGACCAGGTAGGGGGTGGGATGAGTGGGAGGGAATTATAAGCAGCCTTGTACAATATATCTACTATGATAATGTTTTGCAGAGCTAGACATGTACAACATATACTGAATTACTTATCTCCCAAGAGGGAATGGGTGACAAGGGAGGAAGGAAATGGATCTGAAATTCGAGGTCGTAACATTAAATGTTTCAAATATATATAAATACTATTATTAATACTATTTTGCTTGTAATAGGGAGATAAGATGTGCAGGCATTGGGACATAAAGACTCACCTTCCTCTAATGTAAAAGTCGATGGGGGTATGGGAGAAGGTATGGGAGAGAGCAGATTGGAGGAAGCAATATCTTGTGGGACTACTATTCTGGGAGGTTGGGTAGGGGAATAATGGGGGGGAAAATGATTGTAACTCAAAATCTGGTGGAAATGAATGATGTAAAACAGAAGTTAATAAAGCATTTGTTTAAAAAAAATAAATAAATAGTGAAACAAAAATGGGCATGTCATATAGGTATGTTTTATTCGCTTCACCTTTTAGTCAATTTGAAATTATAAAATAGGTTCTGCTATATAATAGAGTTTATGAAAGCTCTCCCAATCACTTCTTATGTTTTTATTTTAGATGCTATCAATATGTTTGTTAACTACTATGATTTTTTTTCCAGTTACCCCCAACTGTAAATTGGTTTGGATAATTATCCACATTAATAGGATTGTCCAAAATATTTTGGTTGTTAAGAAATTTTCCCCTTTTTTGATTGCTGAGTGAATAGTTTTGTCACCTCGTTTCTTTGCACATTTTTTCTGAATCCAGTTGCTCTTCCCAGCTTTGTTTTCCTTAATGATATTATTCATTCTTAATGCAACATACAGGAAAATATATTAGAGTACATATATGGTGACTGTCATTGAAAGAGAAATAATTTGTTATAAAAATCTTAATAGATCCTTTCCATTTTTGTTTGTGTTTGTTGTCCTCCTTGTGCTTCTATTTTTTAGGTTTGGAAATAGTATTTGTTCAAAGGAAAAATGCATATGTTGGTATTGACACTGAAAAATTTCATAAGAAGAGGTATGGATGCATTTTGGAAACCCTGTACAAAATCATTTTCAAGAAGGAAGGGAATGGACAAAGGGAGAGTATTAGCATTAAGATAAATAGTTGTGAAACAATCTAATTTCCTTTTTCTTTTTCTCATGCTGCTGGCCATATTCATTTTCTAACTCATAATAAATATCTTAAAGCTACTCTCCTCATCAATTGGCAGCTGCTCTAATTTTAGCAAGTTTCCAAGTTCTTTACTCATTTACTGATAATAGCATTTCAAAATGAAGAGAAATCAGAAGGACGTAGCCAGTGCTGGAGTAAAATATAACTTTCTAAAATGTCTTAGTTCAACATACTTATTAATTGCCTACTATATGAAAGGCATTGTGCTAAACATTCTTAATATAAAAGCTTAAAACTATTATAGGACTGGAAAAATAGTGTACAATGTAAATTTTTCATATCCATATGATAAAATTAAAATAATGGAAAGGTAGATCAAGGGGAGATGGAGAAAAGAGTGACAGGTTTGCTTTTCTATTCTTCTCTGAGAAAATAGTATCAGATTATATATATAGGAAGCTAGGGTGGCACAGTGAATAGAGCACGAACTCTGGAGTCAGGGGGACCTGAGTTCAAATCCAGTCTTAGACATTTAACAAAAAAATTAGCTGTGTAACCTGGGGCTTAACCCACTTAACCCCAATTTCCCTACCTTCCCCTCCAAAAAACAAAAAAAAAATAAATTAAATTAAAAACCAGAAATACATATATTTTATATTAAATATCACTAGTCTAGGGGAACTTTTTTTTTTACTTTAAAGAAATGCCATTAGTTTCCTTGGTCACTTTCTACTAAGGCAAGGAGGGTAAATTTTGCTTTACACTTTCCAGTTTGATTCCTTTCCACCAATTACTATATTATACAGAAAAATACAATTTTTTAAAGTGAATAGCAAACAGAAATTAAAGAAGTTACATGGGTAAGAATATACTAAACAATACAAAGTGAATAATTCCTCCCATTATGAGTGGCACATTTCAGGTCAAAGAAAGAAAATGATGCTCCAGTACCACTCAAGGGGAAATTCCCCCAAATCTCAGGGATATGTGGAGAAGTTGACTTCCCATACATGTCTTATACTTCCATTTTCTATCTTTTCACATTTCTCAAGTTGGTTCCAAAGAAAGCCTGCCACTGTATATCACCTTTAACAGGAAGCATTACAAATATCTCTACTCTCCAGAATTCTCAATCCAAATATGCACCTCAAACAGGCATGCAACCTGAGGCTAGAACTCCTTCATCAATTACAAGAGTAACTTGCAAGATGCTCTGATCTCAGCTAAAAACCTGTTGGTTACAAATAGGAAAAAGTGAGTCTCTGAAGGCCTTTAAATGCCAAATATATGTATGTATGTATATATAGATAGATAGATATGTATAAATAATATAAATAAATATGTATGTATAAATAAATATAAATATATATGTATATATATATATATATATATATATATATATATATATATATATATATATATATATATATATCTGAATGTATTAAGGAATCATTGGGGTATACTGAGGAGGAATTCAGCTTAGTCAGACTTGTGATTTTTTTTTAAATCACCTTACTAGCTAGAGAATAGAAACTTGGGGACTTAAGATCAATTTGAAGTCTATGTAAATAAATTAGTTTTCTGTAGTAGTTTATAACATTAGGAAAACCACTAGTATCTCTTGTAATACCAATGCCAATACCATAAAGGTAAAATATATCTTTTATCATTCTGACACTTCTATTGACATGACCTTCCCTCCCTATTCCCATCTTTAGGAACCAAGAGAATTTATTTTGGAAGGATCCAACTCTATCCTACTTACAAATACTTATGACAATATAATAGACAGTTGAGATGTTTTACACTCATATACATCCAGAAGTTACCATGTAAAGCATATTATCTTCCCATAGAAAGAGATTCATCATTGTGATCCCAAACCTGAGCAGGAATTCTTGATCAAGAGAATAAGAACCTCGATTCAAAATACATGAAGGTGTTTTAAAAACTCTTGCCCTCAATGAATATGTAATCTAGAAAAGGTCTGAGATGCATACACACATTACCAAAACAGAAATTAAAATATAAATGGAATGGAATGAAATTATGCTGATTTTGTTCATTCATTCATTCATCTATTTATTTGTTTGTTTGTTTGTTTATTCATTCATTCATTTGTTTATTTATTTGAAATGAGTGGGGAGTCAAGGTAAATACAAAGATGACATGAGCAAGACTTTGAAGGAAGAGCAGGATTTAAGTTTCCAGAAATGGTAAACATGTACCTGCCTTTGTTGGGGAATGAATATAATTATAATCTGTAAAAATATTTCTAGGCAGAAGGGCACATTGCAAGATTAGGAACTAGTGAGGTGTGTGAATGTTGTTTGGACTATTCTATAGGAGAAAAAAAAACACTAATTATGAACCTCTGTAATAATTTTAAGTAGTAAAATTATGATCCAAGACATAGAATTTTAGGGCTGGAAAGGACCTTATGTTCCCAACGAACAATAAAATGTACATAAAGTATATAAAAACACAAGTCTATGGTAACATAAAATTGACTTAAATCTAATAAGCTAGATACAATAAACATTAATTAAACATTAAATTAACAATAAAAACCCCAACTCTCATTTGGACAGCACTTTTTATAGCTTTCAAAAAGCTCTCATATACATTATCCCCTTAGATTATCTCAGGTTTATTATGAAAAACATTTGCATATGATTCACATATTTCTCCTCATATCAACAAAGCAATCACCAAAAGCACTATCACAAGCACAACATATTAATTCCTTATAAACCCAATATTCTCATACATTGTTTTTCCTTTACTTGTTCAAATCTCTTCCTTTCTATAATATGTTTTAATTTTCTAGTCCATTCTCCTGACACTCAGACAATTTATACTGTTCAGCATTTCTGGCCTCAGAATAATCTTCATCTCCAAGGACAAACGCTTTTTTCCTTCTCTCTTATGATTTCTTTTAATAAGGCTCTATAGAGGACAGAGCCAAGATAGAGGAGTAAAAGCATGGACTTGCTTGAGATCTCCCCCAAACCTCTCCAAATACCTGTAAAAATGACTATAAACAAATCCTAGATCAGCAGAACTTATAAAATGGCAGAGTGAAACAAATTTCCTGCCCAAGACAACCTGGAAGTTTGACAGGAAAGGTCTATTGTACCAGGCAGGGAGAGAAAAGAAGAGCAATGCTCTCTACATCAGCACAGACTGGGCCCCAGCAAATCCAGAGAAGGACTCAAGGACTGAATCACTGGGAGCTATGGTGATTTCCAGACTTCTCAATCCACAAATGCCAAAGTCATTTTGAAGGTCAATAGGAAAGGTCTGTCAGACATGGGTAAAAGAGGAATACAGTCTGGCTATAGCCCTGGGAGAATGGTAGCAGTGATGGTGGCTACTTCAAGAGCTCTTGGCACACAGACAACAGGGAGAGATTGAGCAGCTAATCAGAAAGGGTTTGCAGGGTTCCCTTTGTTGATGCTGAGGCAAGATTCTCTTCCTTTGCCTGTGCTTAGATTTGGGTGGAGGTCCTAGGATAAGGAGTGCTAACATGGTGGAGGGGTAGGGGGTGGTGAAGAGGGAATCCTCCTCATAATTCTAAGGCAGAAAAAAAATATGTTTGTAATCACTCATGGATCAGAGCACAGGCCAGCAGAGCAGTGAAGAATTCTCTTTTGACCATACCAATTTGGAAGAACTGAAAATATATAGGTCCCTAGATGTATCTCTGAAAAAAGCTAGACAAAACCACTAAAGCTGGGGACAATACATCCCCCACACTGGAAGCAGAGTCCTATCTTAAAAATTGTTTTTTGTTTATTTTTTTTAACTCCAGTAATAGGGAGGGAAAATGAGCAAACACTGGAAAAAAAAAACTCAGACTATAGAAACTTACTTTGATGACAAAGAAGATAAAAAATGCACAACCATAAGAAGACAACAAAATCAAAGGGCCTATATCCAAAGCCTTCGAGAAAAAATATGAATTGATCTCAGGTCATGGAAGAGTTCAGAAAGGATGTTGATAATCAAGCAAGAGAAGTAGAGGAACACTGGGAAGAGAAATGAGAGCGATGCAAGAAAATCATGAAAAAACGAGTCGATATCTTGCTAAAAGGCACTCAAAAGAATAGCGAAGAAAATAACACCTTAAAAATAGACTAGAGGGGCGGCTAGGTGGCGCAGTGAATAGAGTGCTGGCCCTGGAGTCAGAAGGACCTGAGTTTCGGAGCAGGCCTCTGACACTTAATCCACACAAACAAAAACCTAGCCCTGTAACCTTGGGCAAGTTACTTAACCCCAATTGCCCTAAAGGGGCAGCTAGGTGGCGCAGTGAGTAAGAGTGCCGGCCTCGGAGTTTGGATGACCCGAGATCAGATCCGGCCTCAGAAAAATGAGCACCCACGCATAAATAATGACTAGCCGTGTAACCTTGAGCAAGTTACTTAACCCCAATTGCTTAAAAAAAATAGACTAGACCAAATAGCAAAAGAAGTCCAAAAAAGCCAAGGACAAGAAAAATGCCTTAAAAAGCAGAATTGATCAAATGAAAAAGGAGGCCCAAAGCTCACTAATTCCTTAAAAATTAGAATGGAGGAAACGGAGACTAATGGCCCTATGTGAAATCAAGAAATTATAGAATAAAATCAAAATAATAAAAAATAGAAGACTGTGAAATATCTCACTGGAAAAACAACTGACCTGGATAAAAGATCCAAGAGAAATAATTTTTAAATTGTTAGACTGGGATTCTTGGAAGATGGCAGAGTAGGTCAGAAAATCTCAAGCTCTCATGATTTTCCCCCCAAAAAGAGATAAACTAGCACTTTAGAGTGAACAAAGTGAAGGTAAAAATAAATAAGAATAGGTGAAGAGGGGTCTTCCTGGAATAATTTGAGAATATTAGAAAAAAAATCCCAGGATAAGGTTGGGGCCCTATGAAGAGTAAACACCTCCAGGCTAGAGTCCTCTTTAACAGAGAAGCCTTCAGGCTAGTTGGTTTGACAGGCTGAATTGGCCACAGTCACAGGAACTTTTATCCCCAGGCTAATGAAGAAAGTTGGACATCTGAACTGGAGAAGATTGAGGGGACCTCTGCTGACAAATAATGCCTGAACCAGCTGTGCTGCAGAGAGCTGCAAGGGCGAGAAAGAACCAGCACACACCCAGTAAGTGCACAAGCAGTTAGGAATAAAGCCCCTGGCTGTGGGCACTTACAGGAGGTTGTAGGTTTGGCTTTCCTTCCAGGCTGGAGGGGTTTAAATCCAAGAATGAGCAGCTTTCCAGAGAACTCCTGCCACAAACAGCTTCAAGGTTCTGATTATATAGTATAGTTAACTCTCTACTTATTCAGTAATAAAATAAGACAACATATTGACAGAAACCAAAGTACAGCATTCACTATGTTATAAAATAACAAGTTATCATTAAGTGGCCACATAGTCTTCACCAAAGTGGTCACCTAGTTTTAAGCAAAAGATATCATTCAGTAAGTCCCTAACTCAATCATCCTTAAGGAGCAAGCCCCCTTAAGGGACACAAAGTACAAAGGTCAAAGTTCTCCACCCCTAGGTCACAGTGAATCATAATCTTCTCAGTTAGCATTAGGTACCCAAAAAGAAGTCTTTTCATCTTGACTCCAGGTAGGCTCTAAGCTTCCATGGTCCCAGCTCCTGCCCAAATCTATCCAACTCTCACCTAGATTCAAAAGCAGGCAGCTCTCAGTGACTTGACTTGTCTAGGTCCTTGTCCAGTTTCTGGTCTACACTGAAGTACACAGTGTCCAATCCACCTCAATTCCTTCACAGTTCCTGTTTCTGGGAAGACAAATCTTAAGAGAGCTCCAACAATATTCATATATATATATATGTATTGCCAGCATCATCATCAATTCCTATCTGCCTGTGAAATCAACAGAGACCCACCAACAAGATCTAAGAACTCAATACAAATCACAAACAAAAATCAACACAGACAGAAGAGACAGAGTGCTGCCACCACAAATGTTCCCTTCTCAAAATCCACCACCACCAGAGCTCTCACAATTCTGCTCTATCCAGGCCAGGGCTTCTCCTTATATTTGGTCATTAATCTCCTCCCTGTTCCAGCCATTCATGTTGTATCAGCAACAGAGATTCACAAATTCTGTTTCTTAACAAAGACTTGATATAATCTGGGCAAAGCTCAAAGACACGTGAACTCAAACAAGGTGCTATATACTTCTTTGCTTGCCATTAAAATGGGAGAACTGAAGATCTAGGGCAAGAGGCACCATCCTCCATATCAAAGAGCTAGAGGTGATTACAAAAATTAAGGTATTACCAGAAAAAAATGATTAAGCAAAAGAGAAAGAATCCAACCACAGAAAGCTATTATGGGAATAGACAAGAATAGGGTTCATATTCAGAGTAAGATTTTGAGTAACATCAAATGCTTAACTGCCCAAAAAGAATTCATACAAGACATTTAAAAAGACTTTTAAAAATCAAATGACAGAGATGGAGGAAAAAATTAAAAATTAATAATAATCCAAGAAAAACAAGAAGATTATGAAAGGAAAGCCAATCAATTAGAAGAGGAGATTCAGAATCTGCAGGAAGAAAATGACACCTTGAAAATTAGAATTGGACAAGACAAAGCCAGCAATGGGTTATAGCAATCTATCATGACTTACCGGGAAAATACAAAAGAAGGGGTTAAAAGAAGAAGGGGGTGGTGGGAGAAGGGAGGGCAGATTAGGGAAGGGGCATTCACAATGCATGCCAATTTGGGGTAAGGAAAGGAGAGAGGGGGAGAAAATTAGGAACTCAAAATCCTGTGGAAGTGAATGTTGAAAACTGAAAATAAATTAATTAATAAAAATGGTACTGATAAAAATAAGCCTCTATAAACTCTTTACTTTTAATTTTAATTTTGCCTGTATATTATGAAATTATAGCAAACAATATTTCCAAGGTATTTTCTGGACATTGTTTTGTTTTTAATTATTTTGTTTTGTTGTGCCATATTTTGTGTCATGGTACTTTTTCCTTTCCACCTCTTCTTCACTAATCTCCACTTTCCCTTGTACAAATACATTTTCTTTTAAACTCAAAATCTAATGAGTATTTGAACAATGTGTGATTTGTTTTTTAATTTTTTAATTTATTTATTTTAATTTTCAACATTCATTTCCGCAAGATTTTGAGTTACAATTTTTTCTCTCCCTGTCTTTCCCCTACCACCACCCCCAAATAGCAAACCTACTGAATACCCCTTCCCACAATCTGTTCTCTCTAATATCTTCCCCCTTCACCCCCCTAATTTTCTAGTAGTGCAAGATGGGTTTTTATACCCCAGCACCTGTATATCTCATTTCCCAGTTGCATGTAAAAAAAAAAACCAATTTTTAAACATTTGTTTTTAAAACTTTAAGTTCCAGATTTTTTAACCTTCTCACCCACCCCCACTGGGAAGATAAGCAATTCAATATAGATTGGACATGTGTAGTTACCCAAATCATTTCCATAGTAGTTATATTGTGAAAGACTAACTATATTTCCCTCCACCCTATCCCACCCCCCACTTATTTTGTTTTCTCCTTTGACCCTATCCCTTTTCAAAAATGCTTGCTTCTAACTACTTTCTCCCCCAATCTACCCTCCCTTCTATCCTCCCCCCCTTACTCTACCCCCCTATTTTACTGAAGGGTAAATAATGGATCTTTATTGTAAAAAAATTTTTTTTTGCTTTTTTGGAGGGCAATTGGGGTTAAGTAAATTGCCCAAGGTCACATGGCTAGGTTTTTGTTTGTGTGTGTTAAGTGTCTGAGGCCAGATCCGAACCCAGGTACTTCTGACTCCAGGGCCAACACTCTACTTACTGTGCCACCTAGCGGCCCCTATCTTTATCACTTTTGATACTACTCATTTAGTTTTTCTCTTTTTAAATCAAATTAAACAAAAGTTTATGTATTTTATTGTTTTTTTTTTGTAAAATCAGATCCTAGTTTTATTTATTATTTCTTTTTTATTTTCAAATTTATTAATTCTTTCTTTGATTTTTCAGAATTTCTATTTTGGTGTTTATTTTGGGAATTTAATTTGTTCTTTTTTCTAGTTTCTTTGGTGTTTTTTTTTCTTTGATTTTTTTGCCCATATACCCTTCTTCAATTATTTTCATGGTGAGGAAGGTTTTATCAGTCACAATTATTGTTTTTTCCATGTAGGAATGTAAATAGTTCAACTTTGATAAGTTCCTTTTGATTTCTTTTCCCTGTTGACCTTCTCAAGCATCTCTTGCTTCTTATGTCTGAAATTTTCTATTCAACTCTGGTTTTTTCCTCAAGAATGCTTGAAAGTCCTCTATTACACTGAATGCCCATATTTTCTCCTGACACAAGATACTCAGTTTTGCTGGGTAGGTAATTCTTGGTTTTAATCCAAGGTCCTTTGCCCTGTGGAATATTATGTTCCATGCCCTTCAATCCCTCAATGTAGAAGCTGCCAGGTCCTGTGCTATTCTGATTGTGTATCCATAATATTGAAATTGTTTCTTTCTGGCTGCTTGTAGTATTTTCTCCTTGATCTGAGAATTCTGGAACCTCGCTATAATATTCCTAGGAGTTTTCTTTTTAGGATCTTTTTCAGGAGGGGATCTGTGGCATTGAGGCACAGAGATTCACCTTGTCCTACTGGAAAATTCGAATGGGGTATGGGAAAATATATGGGAGAGAGCAGATGGGATGAGGGGATATCCTGCAGGAGTGCTGTTCTGGGGTGGTGGGTGGGGGGAAATGGGGAAAATTGTGTAACTCAAAATCTCACAGAAATGAATGATGTAAACCAGAAATTAATAAAGTATTTGGGAAAAAAATTGAAATATAAGACAGAGTTGCACAAAGTCCTGACCCTCATTTTTTCTTCCATACTCATTGAAGTGCAATGGCAAGACTTAAAATCAAGATGACTAGAGATGATCCGGGATGTAGCAGAGACATTGATATCTTCCATGTCTGATCAGATATAAGCACTCCACAGCACCTTTTTTAATTGACTTCATGGCCATTGGAATAAATTGTTCTCATCTGCCCATTCTATGGTAGAAGACTTCACATGCTTGGGTACTTGGGGTAGATATTTCCCTAACTCACCCAATAGTCTTTAGGCCTGTAGGTTACTCTTACCATGGGTTAGACCACCTGTCAAGTTGGTTTTACGGGGATGTGGCTGCTGCACATGATTTAACTTCTTTGAAACACAAATGAAAGTTGGCTATAAAATCTGAGAGAGAGAAAGAGAGAGAGAGAGAGAGAGAGAGAGGTGGGGGGCATAGTGTTTCTAAATATCTATTTAGATAAGCTTACATAAATTGTCTTGGTTTGGGATAAAGAAGGGAAACTTGATGAATGTATTCAAAATGAATTGTGTTGATAATTAAATATGGCAGGCTATGCATGAAGACAGAAGATGATTTAATTATGATGACTTCTTATGACATGAACAGTGTCCCATCAGATAAAATAAACATTTGCATTTTGGGAACTGTCAGTATAAGTTTCAGAAGAATATTTTAGAATTTTGTTTCACATTTTTTATTATTGGAGGGGCGGAGCCAAGATGGCGGAGTAGAAACAGCATTTCCAATGTGCTCTGCCCCACACAAATTTCAAACAATGTGAAAGGGAGCTCCAAACAACTTCTGGAGCCACAGCACCCACAGAACTGCACAGAGAAGCTAACCTCCTGCTGAGGACAGCCCAGCAGCCGTGCAGGGAGTGGCCAGCGCAGCGCTCTGAGAGCAGGCAGCCCAGCATGCTGGGAACCAACAGCGCAGCCCACAGAGCCAAGCCCAGGTCTGTGGTTTTAGCCCAAGGGTGGCCGGGCCTTCAGCCAGCTGGTGGAACCCCAGAACACCAGGAATTGTGGCGATTCCAGAATTATCAGCACAGATATGCCTAGGACAAAGTGAGAGGTTAGTGCCCTATGGACTTTGGGACCAGTATTTGGGGAATGCCTCGGCTTCCTCCCCAGGGGGCAAAAAGCTGCTGAAGAAACAGCTGCACAGAAGCCATTTTGCAGTGTCAGTAGTGGCTCTCGCTCGTGGTCTGTGAACTGTAGGAAGATCCAGCAATCAGTCTGGGGGTTAATCGCTTTTGCTTTAAACTGCCTGGATCTGGATTGTGGTCTGGGGGGGAAGTTTGGGGTGGGTATCCAACTTGCCAGAGTGGGTGGAAGCTTTACAGAGGCCACCCAACTGGCGGAAGTTGTGAAGACCCCAAGTTTGGGTGGAAGCTCCCTGTCTGGTGGCAGAGTCGTACTGTGGCAACAAGCCCAAAAATCAAGTAATTAAGGGGCAATATGCCTAGGCAAAAGAAACAAAATAAACAGAAAAGTTCAACATTGGACTCCTATTTTAGGGGCAAAGAGGCTCAAAGCATGGAGGAGGACTGTGAGGTCAGAACTCCTGCACCAAAAGCCTCAAATGAAAATACAAGCTGGCTACAGGCCATAGAGGACCTTAAGAAGCAGATAAGAGAAGTGGGGGAAAATTTTGGAAGAGAAATGAAAAAGATGCAAGAAAAGTATGAAATGACAGTCAACAGCCTGACTGAGGAAAATAACACCTTAAAAAATAGACTAACTCAAATGGCGAAAGAGGCTCAGAAAGGTAATGAGGAGAAGAATGCCTTAAAAAGTCGAATTTGCCAGATGGAAAAAGAATCTCAAAAGCTCACTGAGGAGATTCATTCCTTCAGAGTTAGACTGGAGCAATGGAAGCTAGTGACTTTATGAGAAATCAAGATACTATTAAACAGATCCAAACAAATGAAAGAATAGAAGGCAATGTGAAATATCTCATGGGAAAAACCACTGACCTGGAAAATAGATCCAGGAGAGATAATTTAAAAATTATTGGACTACCTGAAAGACATGATCAAAGAAAGAACCTAGAAATCATCCTTAAAGAAATTCTCAAGGAAAATTGCCCTGATGTTTTAGACCCAGAGAGCAAAATAGAGGTTGAAAGAATCCACAGATCACCTCCTGAAAAAGATCCCAAAAAGAAAACTCCCAGCAATATTATAGCCAGGTTCCAGAATCCCCAGATCAAGGAAAAAATACTACAAGCAGCCAGGAAGAACCAATTTCAATATTGTGGAAACACAATCAGAATATCCCAGGACCTGGCAGCTTCTACATTGAGGGATAGAAGGGCATGGAATATAATATTCCAGAGGGCAAAAGAGCTGGGAATGAACCCAAGGGTCACCTACCCAGCAAAACTGAGTATCTTGTTTCAGGGGAAAATATGGTCATTCAGTGGAATAGAGGACTTTCAAGCATTCTTGAGGAAAAAACCAGAGTTGAATAGAAAATTTGTCATTCAGACACAAGAAGCAAGAGATGCTTGAGAAGGTAATCAAGGAAAAGAAATCAAAAGGAACTTATCAAAGTTGGACTATTTACAGTCCTACATGGAAAAACAATAACTGTACTTGATGAAACCTTTCTCATTATGAAAATAATTGAAGAAGGGTACATGGCATATGTTCACAGGTTTACATGGATAGAGGGCACAGGTTGAATTTGATGGGAAGGGATGATTATTATTATTATTATTATTATTATTATTATTATTTTTTGGAGGGCAGTTGGGGTTGGGTGACTTGCCCAGGTTCACATGGCTGGGTTTTTGTTTGTGTGTTGCTTGTCTGGGGCCAGATCCGAGCTCGGGTCCTTCTGGCTCCAGGGCTGGCTCTCTGCTTGCTGTGCCACCTAGCCGCCCCAAGGAAGGGATGATTCTAAAGGGGTGAAGTCAAGAGATGAGAGAGGAAAGTGGCAAGAGGAGATGGAGAGAGACAGGGTAGGGCAAACTATCTCATGTAGAAGAGGCAAGGGGAAGTAGTTGCAGGGGAGGGGAAGAACAGGAAGGCAAAAATGCAAAACCATATTCTCATTGAAGTTGGCTCAAGGAGAGAATCACATACATACTAAATGGAATATCTTACCCTCACTCACTCTCCTGAGTAGGGGAAAGGGGGATGAGAGTGGGGATGATGGGGGGGAGGGCATTCTGGGGAGAGGGGAGGTTAGAAGTACCCACTATCAAAGAGGGACAGGATCAAAGTAGGGAATGGACCAGGTGGGAGGTGAGACAGGTGGGAGGGAAATATAAGCAGTCTTTTACGATATATCTACTATGGTAATGTTTTGCATAGAAATACATGTACAACACACACTGAATTGCTTATCTTCTCAGTGGGAGTGGGTGACAAGGGAGAAAGGGAATGGATCTGAAAATCGAAGTTTTAAAATTAAATGTTTCATAAGATGTCCAGGCAGTGGGGCTCAGAGATTCACCTTGCCCCAGTGGCAAAGTCGAAGGGGGTATGGGAGAAGATATGGGAGAGAGCAGATTGGATGAGGGGATATCTAGTGGGACTGCTATTCTGGGGTGGTGGGTAGGGAAAAAATGAAGGAAAAATGCAACTCATAATCTGGTGGAAATGAATGATGTAAACCAGAAGTTAATAAAGCATTTGTTTAATTAAAAAAATAATAAAAATAAAATAAAAGGAAAAAAATATATAATTGGAAAATTTCAGATATTGATTCATAGATTTTGGTCCAAAAGAGGTATTAACTCTATAATTGCCTCCATTATAGATTCAAAGTCATTTAATATTTTATTGCAGGAATTACCTGGTCATTCTAATAATTTCAGAGTAAATAGTGAAAAAAAAAACAAAGTGAAGACAGAGATGGAACACTTTACTATAAAGATAACGCCTTAACTGGGAGATTATCTTCACACAATGACTTTTCACTTTTGTATGTTTCTCCAGTTTTAAGAATTAGCATTTTTTTTTTGTATTAGATCCAAAGTCAGAGGGCTGGGTTTCACATCCCAGATCTATTTATCCCTACCTTAGAACAGACATATTTGTCTCCAGTCGGTGCAATTAGGAGCAATGTGTGGAATTTGTAGAGACATAAATTTAGACTTGACAGAAATCAAATCAAGTCAACAAGTATTTATTAAGTAATTACTATGTGCTGGTCTATGTACTAAATGCTGGGAATACAAAGAAAGGCAAAATATGGTTTCTAATCTCAAGAATATGCTACTACTCTCACAGTAGAAAAGGGAGACAACATGGACACACTTATAAGAGGTATGAGAAATAGATTGGAGATAATTAACAGAGGAAAGATGCAAGCACTAATAGATCAACCAAGGTCCTCCAAAAGAGGGATTAACTCTTAAGAAGGTTCTTGAGCTCCATCACATGGAAGGTCTCCAAGCAGGGACTGTATGGCCACTCATTAGGTATGTCATAGAAATATTTCTTTTAAGGTATACAATGTTGGGGTGGCTAGTTGGTGCAGTGAATAGAGCGCCAGCCCTGGAGTCAAAAGGACCTCAGCTCAAATCTGGCCTCAGACACTTAACAAACACACACACACACACACACACACACACACACACACACACAAGAACCTAGCCATGTGACCTTGGGCAACTCACTTAATCCCAATTACCCTACCTTCCCCCTCCAAAAAGCAATAATAATAATAATAATAATAATTTACCTAATGTCCTAGATGAACTTTCAGGTCTCTTCCAACTCTGATCTTTTATGTCTACATATGCAACCTTGGGAAAATCATTTAACGTCTTTGGATCTTATATTTCTCAGTTGTAGAATGAGGAAGAACAAGTAGATAATTTATAAAGTCTCCTCCAAGTCACAATGGTGTGATCTGAAGTTCTTCCCATGAATTATGTATCACCATTAAGAAAGCAAAAAAAGCCAATTTTTAGAGTTAAGTAGTCAATTATATATTGGTAAGTTGGTAGACATGAGAATGTTGTAAGATAATTTTCATAAACATAATTTTCCTTCTCTTTGCTCCCTGGAAAATTCAATGTAATTTTGATTTTGGTAACCTTATGTACACCTTGAATGTCATGATTTCAAATGCTCTAATATATAAATTTCTTTTAAGATTATTTTATGCCTAAAGCAAAAGGTTAACAACTAACAAAAAATTAAATCTCATGCTGGTGACTCAGCTGGGAAAGAATTCCAAATCATCTAATTTGGTAGCATGTGCTTCTTTGCATATAATACTACACTTAACCAAGGGTGTGGTCTGGCATTTTAACTTTTCTAACTATAATCATGAATAAATACAGTGAGCTAGTGGAAAAAATGAAATAAAAGAATAAATAAAATGGAGGGGTTGGAACTCATGAATTTTGATGTTCCAAAAAGATTTCAGAGGAAAATATAGAGAAAAATTTTCTCATCTCTTACTCTAATGTGAAAAGCATTTCATACTCATGCATGTAAAAAGTATATTAAAATTTAGTAGTAAAGCAACAAAAGTTCTGCACTTTATAGTGATATTTACTAAATTAAACTTGGTTCTTAAATTGCAGTTATTACAACACATTTGTCAGTGTATTAGTCATTTTTCTTATAGGTTCATGTTTGTTTGGTGGGTATGGATTGAGAACAAAATTTGTTTTGGTAAAACACCTAAATATTTTAGTGATTTATAATCCAATTCTGTCTCATTCTGCATAATCACCTTCTCTGACCAATAAGTGGTAGGTATGTTGAAGTTGGGATTGATGTAAATTCAGATTTCTCTATGCAGGGAAAACCGGATTGAATACCTAAAATCTTCATTTAACTACAGTAACCCTGGCAGATATCATTCGAAAGGAAGAAAGCTTTATTTTTCTCCTTTTCCCCAGGAGAGCAAGGCATTGAATCTTTTTTATAACTAAAAAAAAACATAATTATTTCTATAGCATAAATTTTGATTGTCAAAATCCAGGACTATTTTAATTAACTTAAATAGTATGCTTACTTTGAAATAAATTGGATCATTTATCATTATTATTATTATTGTTATTGTTATTATTATTGCTACTGCTTCTACTACTATTGCTAAGTAGTAGTAGTAGTAGTAGTAGTAGTAGTAGTAGTAGTAGTAATAGTAGTAGTAGTAGTAGTAATGTAGTCAACATCTATACAGTAATTAAATATTTGTAAAATGCTTCGTATAACATCTCATTTGGTACTAATTTGGTTAGTTAGAATGGATTTTTTGCTTCTGGGCAGCTTGGGTCTAGATATGAGAAATGGACAGGAATCTTATTTAGAATAGCTAGAAGGATAGTACAAATGGAAAGATATCTATACATCTATATCTATATCTATATGTATCTATCTATCTATCTATCTATCTATCTATCTATCTATCTATCTATGAAGCAATCCAAGAACAAAATCAGTGGGCACATCCAGCCAAACACATCATTAGGGAGCTGTGAATAGGAGGCAAAAATGTACTCTATTTTTATTTACGATGAATGGGGATAGTAGTGATTTTATATTCCAGCAATCCATGGCTTCCTGGTTTTCTTTGGTCATAGGAAAACAAAAGCAGACCACAATTTGTATTTTTCAAGAAACTTCGTTACTGTGCTGTCCACCTTGAGCCATGAATACTATTGTCTACTCTCCACACATTTAAACAGATAGGTAGCAAAGAGAAAAATGTCTCCTTCAGTTTGGCTTTTATGCTCAATACCAAAGTTTTTAGAGAAAAATCCAGATTACTCCCACCATTCCAAATAAAGAGAAAGAGAGAGAAAGAAATGACACATTTTGATCACCTCCTGGAAGATTCTCTCAAGGGAAACATATAACATTAGCCATTTTTTCAAAGAATCTCACAGATGAAACTAATCTATGTTCCTCTTTCCTTAATATGAGGTCAATTAAGATAGCATTCAGCACAAGATGCACTAGAAATGATTGATGGCAAAGTAGCTCCTTTAGCATTCCTCCTTTGTACTTTATAGTCATCCTCCTCCTAAGCCTTTGTGCTTTATTCTTCTCATCCCTCAAGAATCAATAAAATGAATAAAATACCTTTTGAAAAGAGAGAAAGGATGAACATCTGGGAACTAATATGGTGGAGTAAGCAGTAAATCACTGCAACTTTCCCATATGTACCTCCTAGCAACCACAAAACAGTGCCCCAAAACAAATCCTGGAATAGCAGAACCAGCAAAAATGTGGGGTGAAAGAATTTTTAGCCCAAGACCTTTGAAGAGTAGCAAGAAAAGCCTGTCTCAGGTAAAAGGGAAGGACATTCCAGGATAGGAAGCATCCCAGTAAACCAACAACAAGCCCCATATCAGCAAAACAGGGAAAGATCCTGAGCCCCAGTGGGGTATAGTAGGCAGACACAGGACTAGGACCCCCATATGCCTTAGTATAGCCAGAGGAAATGGCAGACTTCATCTCTGAGAACTATTTCATACTTTAGCATAGACCCTGGCAAATAGTCATCCTCCACCATCACAAGAAAATAGGGCAGACCTCCAACATGCTCCAGTTTAGTTCCCAGCAAATGGCATCCTCCAGGAGCCAGAACTTCACATGCTTCACATAACCTCAGAAAAATGCAGAAACACTCCACTGTGCCTGAGTACATGTTAGACACCACCACTAGAAACCCAGATGGGGGAGGGGGCGGAGTCAAGATGGCAAAGTAGAAACAGCTCTTTCATGCAGCTCTGGCTCCCACAATTTCCAAATTCATGTAAAGGGGGACTCTGAACAACCTCTGGAGCTCCAGAACCCACAAAATGACACAGCAAATGGAAGCTAGTGACTTTATGAGAAATCAAGATGCTATTAAGCAGATCCAAACAAATGAAAGAATAGAAGGCAATGTGAAATATCTCATGGGAAAAACCACTGACCTGGAAAATAGATCCAGGAGAGATAATTTAAAAATTATTGGACTACCTGAAAATCATAATCAAAGAAAGAACCTAGAAATTATTCTTTAAGAAATTCTCATCCAGAGTGATGGATCCCACCGGAAGACGAGCATGGCAGAGTCCAGCCCAGGAGGTTGTCCAGTGTGTCCAGACAGGATGAGCGCAGAGTCCGGGGGTCTGCACTGCTCAGACCTAAAAGCAGACAAGCAGACTACACCAGAGAGAGAAAAAGCCCCAGCCTGCAAACTTACCAAGGACGAATCGCAGTCATCTCCCCTTCATCTCAAGAAGGGACAGGAGAGGTCATTGGAGCCAGGTAGGAGAGTTGGGCCCCCAGGGAAGAGAGCAGCTTCTTCAGCTGTATTCAGCCCCAGCCTGGAAGGTTGGAGACAGCCTGCCGGTATAATACAGGGGCTGGAATGGCAAAGTAAATTCTAGCTGCTCAGATCCTCCCATCCCTCCTTCATGAAGCAGAAAACCCAAAGATAACTCTCCCACCCAGATTGAAATCCCAAGTTAATGGAAACAGCCCCAGGCTTGAGAGTCTCCAAGAAGGGGTGTAACTAAGACAGCCAGGAGTCTGAAGAGAAGAGAGGGAGGGGTCCCAACAAGCCCCACCTCACCTCACCAACAAAAGCCTACTTATAGCCCAGGGGTATAGAGGCAGAAATCTGAAGTGGTCAGATGCACCCCCACCTACACATCTACATTCCTCACTGACTTCCCTGACTTAGCCATAAACTAGCCACCCAGAGGTATTCAAAGTCAAGGATCAGGCCCTAAACTCATAGTCTGAGAAACTAAGAAACAGAAGTCACAATGGGAAAGAAGGAAGCTGAGAAGGAGAAGGGGAAGGCAAGAAAGTCTATTTGAGCATACTATGCAGGGCAAGAACAACCAAATACACAGGAAATATAGACTCTCTACCCACACCTGAGACCACAGAAGGAAACATGATCCGGTCTCAAGGCCAAATAGCATTCCTGGAGGAGGTTAAGAAAAATTTTAAATACCAAATCAGGGAGGCAGCGACCAACTTGGAAAAATGTCTCTGTGAAGTAATTGGAGAAAATGCCTCCCTAAAAAAGGAACTTCAAAAACTAAATGAAGACTATAATTCACTAAAAATTAGAAACAATCAAACTGAAACTCAGAACTCTATGATGGAGCAAGAGTCAATCAAACAAAACAAGATGAACAAAAAATTGGAAGAAAATGTAAAATATCTCACTGGAAAAACAACTGACCTAGAGAACAGATCCAGGAGAGATAACTTAAGAATTATTGGTCTACCAGAAAGCTATGATGAAAAAAGCAGCCTAGTCAACATCCTCCAAGAGATTATCAAAGAAAACTGTCCTGAGGTCCTGGAATCAGAAGATAAAATAACTATCGATAGAATTCAACAGACTCCTCCTGAGAGAGATCCCAAACTGAAAATTCGAAGAAATATAGTAGCCAAATTCCAGAATTACAAGATTAAAGAAAAAATTCTACAAGCAGCCAGAAAGAAACAATTCAAATATCAAGGAACTACAGTTAGGATGACACAGGACCTAGCAGCTTCTACATTAAAAGAGTGGAGGGACTGGAATTTGATATTTTGTAGGGCAAGAGAGCTAGGACTACAACCAAGAATTAACTACCCGGCAAAACTGAGCATAATCTTTCAGGCAAGGGGATGGTCATTTAATGTAATAAGAGACTTCCAGACTTTCCTGCTGAAAAAGCCAGAGCTCAATGGAAAATTTGATCTCCAATTACAAGACTTGAGAAAGACATAAAAAGGTAAACAAGGGAAACACAGACTCACACATGCATAAGTGCACACACACACACACACACACACACACACACACACATGCTCATTACTTGGGATGGAACAAGAGCAAAATGTTCACATCCCTATATGTGGAGCTGATAACTGTCAATATTAGAAACATTTATGATTATCATGACCTTCAAAAGGATTATAATTAGATAGAGGGTGTGGGTATGAATGCACTAACCTGAAGCCTAAAAAAAAAAAAAAACTATTAAGGGGATCAAAGGGACTGTAATGGGAAAAAGGAAAGGATGAGATAGAAAAAGGTAAAATATGCCATCTGAAGAGGCATTAAAACACACTATTGAAGAGGGGAAAGAAAGAGGGAGAGGAACATCATTTAAACACTATTCTCACCGGTTCTGGTTCAAAGAGGCATCAACTTCATCAGTGAAGTTTAAGATTCTAATGTGAATAGACACATAAATTCATTAAATAGATGAAAAGGAGGGAGGGAGAGGAGCACTGTTTGAAATTTACTCTCTTTGGTTTGGAGTCAAACGGGGAGTAATTTACTCTGATAAGTATAAAAACTTATTGTGTCCTATAGATAGTGGAAGGGTAAGGGGGGTGAAAAGTAGGAGACTAAAGGGGGGGATTAGAAGGGAGAGAAACAGTAGTAAGGGGAGAGGGTAGGCTAAGAAGTGGGATCACTGGGTGGGAACACTCAGGGAGGGGGCAGTCAAAAGGGAAAACTTCAAGGAGGGGAAGGGAGAAGGAAGAAACAAAAACATAAAGAGGGGAGGGGATAGGATGGAGGGGAAGAGAAAGATAGTCATCATTACTGTGAATGTGAATGGGATGAACTCTCCCATAAAACAGAGGCAGATAGCAGAATCTATTAAAAAGCATAATCCTACAATATGCTGTCTACAAGAAACATTTGAAACAAAGGGATACCCACAGGGTAAAGGTAAAAGGTTGGAGTAAAATTTATTATGCTTCAGCTAAAGTAAAAAAAGCAGGGGTAGCAATACTTATCTCAGATAAAGCAAAAGCAAAAATAGATCTAATTAAAAGAGATAAGGAAGGAAATTATATCCTACTAAAAGGCACCATTGAGAATGAAGCAATATCACTACTTAATATATATGCACCAAGTGGTATAGCATCCAAATTCCTAGAGGAGAAGTTAAAGGAATTGGAGGAAGAAATAGATAGCAAAACTATACTAGTGGGGGACCTTAATCTCCCCCTCTCCGAACTCGATAAATCTAACCTCAAAATAAACAAGAAAGAAGTTAAGGAAGTGAATAGAATCTTAGAGAGACTAGATATGATGTGCATGGTACATACTCAAAAATAGACCATGAACTAGGTCATAAAAACCTCACAATCCATTGCAGAAAGGCAGAAATATTAAATGCATCATTCTCAGATCATGATGCAAGAAAATTATAGGCAATAAAGGGCCATGGAAAGATAGACTAAAAACTAATCGGAAATTAAACAATTTAATCCTAAAAAATTGGTGGGTCAAAGAAGAAATTATAGAAACAATCAATAATTTCATTCAAGAGAATGATAATAATAAGACAACATACCAAAATCTGTGGGATGCACTAAAGGCTGTTCTCAGGGGAAGTTTCATATCCCTGAGTGCATACTTAATTAAAGCAGAGAGAAGGGAGGTCAATGAATTGGACATGCAATTGAAAAAGCTAGAAAAAGAACAAATTGAAAATCCCCAATCTAGTACTAAATTAGAAATATTGAAAACCAAAGACGAGATTAATAAAATTGAAATTAAGAAAACTATTGAATTAATAAATAAAACTAAGAGCTGGTTTTATGAAAAAACCAACAGAATTGATAGACCCTTAGTCAATATGATAAGAAAAAGAAAGAAAACCAAATTATGAATATCAAAAATAAAAAGGGTGAACCTACCTCCAATGAAGAGAAAATCAAAAAAATAAAGAGGAATCATTTTTCCCAATTGTATGCACATAAATATGACAATCTTAGTGAAATGGATGAATATTTACAAAATTACAAGTTGTCCAGATTAACTGAAGAGGAATTGAATTACCTAAATAATCCCATTTCAGAAAAATAAATCAAACAAGCCATCAATGAACACCCTAGGAAAAAATCTCCAGGGCCAGATGGGTTTTCTAGTGAATTCTGTCAAACATTTAACAAACACTTTATTCCAATACTCTACAAACTATTTCGGAAAATTAGTGAAGAAGGAGTCCTACCAAACTCTTTCTATGACACAAATATTGTACTGATTCCTAAATCAGGAAGAGATAAAACAGAGAAAGAAAATTATAGATGAATTTCCCTCAAGTATTTAGATGCAAAAATTTTAAATAAAATATTAGCCAAAAGACTCCAATAACTTATCACAAAAATAATACACTTTGATCTTGTAGGATTTATTCCAGGAATACAAGGACGTTTTAATATTAGGAAAACCCATCAGTATAATTGAGCATATCAACAATAAAACTAACAGAAACCACATGATCATCTCAATAGATGCAGAAAAGGCTTTTGAAAAAGTACAACATCCATTCCTAGAAAGTATAGGAATAAAAGGAGCCTTCCTTAATATAGTTGATAGCATCTATTTAAAACCATCAGCAAGTATTATATGCAATGGGGATAAACTAGAAGCCTTTCCTATAAGATCAGGAGTGAAACAAGGGTGTCCACTATCACCCCTCTCAATCAATCTGGTACTAGAAACACTAGCAGTAGCAATTAGAGAAGAAAAAGAAATCAAAGGAATCAAATTAGGCAAAGAAGAGACCAAGCTATCACTCTTTGCAAATGTTATGATGATATACTTAGAGAATCCTAGAGAATCAAGTGAAAAACTACTTGAGACAATAAATAAATTTGGCAAAGATGAAGGATATAAAATGAACCCACATAAATCCTCGTCATCCCTGTATATCTGTAATGAAACTCAACAGCAAGAGATAGAAAGAGAAATCCCATTTAAAGTCACTGTAGACAATATAAAATATTTGGGAATCTACCTGCCAAAACAAACCCAGAATCTATACGATCACAACTACAAAACACCTCTCACACAAATAAAATCAGATCTAAATAGTTGGAAAAATATCAAATGCTCATGGCTGGGTTGAGCTAATATAATAAAAATGACAATTTTACCCAAACTAAACTATATATTTAGTGCCATACCAATCAATTTACCAAAAAAAAAAAAAAAAAACCTACCTTCTAGAGTTAGAAAAATAATAACAAAATTTATTTGGAAAAACAAATGGTCTAGAATATCAAGGGAATTAATGAAAAGAAATGCTAGGGAAGGTGGACTAGCTATGCCAGATCTTAATCTGTATTATACAGCACCAGTCATCAAAACTCCTTGGTACTGCAGAGGTGTAGAGTAGTGGATCAATGGAATAGATTAAGCACAGGAGACCCAGCAGTTAATGAATATAGTAATCTATTGTTCAATAAACCCAAAGACCCAAGTTTTTGGGATAAGAATGCACTATTTGACAAAAATTGCTTGGAAAACTGGAATATAGTATGACAGAAACTGGGAATAGACCATTATCTAATGCCATATACCAAAATCAAGTCTAAATGGGTGCATGATCTAGGTGTAAAGGAGGATACTGTAAGCAATTTGGGAAAGCAAGGAATAGTTTACCTGACAGATTTGTGGAGAGGGGAAGACTTTAGGACCAAACAAGATTTAGAGAGCATTATAAAATGCAAAATGGATAATTTTGATTACACTAAATTGAAAGGCTTCTGGACAAACAAAGCCAATGTAACCAAGATCAATAGGGAGGTGGGAAATTGGGGAAGAATTTTTACAACCTATGTCTCTGATAAAGGACTCGTTTCTAAAATACACAGAGAATTGAGTCAAATCTATATGAATACAAGTCATTCCCCAATTGATAAATGGTCAAAGGATATGAACAGGCAGTTTTCAGAGAAAGAAATTAAAGTTATCTATAAACATATGAAGAAATGCTCTAAATCACTATTGATTCGAGAAATGCAGATCAAAACATCTCTGAGATACCACATCTCTCTAGTCAGATTGGCTAAGATGAAAAAACAAGAAAGTGGCAAATGCTGGAGAGGATGTGGACAAATTGGAACACTAATACATTGCTGGTGGAGTTGCGAATTTTTCCAACCATTCTGGAGAGCAATCTGGAATTATGACCAAATGATTATAAATAATTTCATACCCTTTGACCCAACAATACCACTTCTAGGGTTATATCCCAAAGAGATCACAGAAGTGGGAGAAAGACCCATATGTACAAAAATATTTATAGCAGCCCTTTTTGTGGTTGCAAAGAATTGGAAACTAAAGGGGTGCCCATCAATTGGGGAATGGCTAAGCAAGTTGTGGTATATGAATGTAATGGAATATTATTGTGGTATAAGAAACGAGGAGATGACGGATTTCATAATTACCTGGAGAGACTTATACAAACTGATGCTGAGTGAGAAGAGTAGAATCAGAAGAAATTTGTATACAATCACAGACATACCATATCTGTGATGACCATTTATGACAGACTGGACTCTCTTCAGCAATGCAGTGATATAAGACAATCCCGAAAGTCTCAAGAAAGAGAGAAATGTGCCATCCAGAGATATAACTAGAAAGAACTGAGCCTGAATCCTGATGGAAGCAAACTAAATGATCTTTTTCTTTTCATTGTTTGGTTTTATTTCTTCTTTATCATCTTTCATCCCACCTAGTACTATACACCTTTGTAATTGGAATAATGTCTAATATGAATGTATCTGCAGGTCCTATACTGGACTATATTCTGTCGTGGAGGGAGGGGAGAGGGAAATAAAGGAAATTTGAAGATCAAGGAACCATGGATTTGAATACTGTTAAGTGAAACTAAACTAATAAATTAATTAAAAAAAGAAATTCTCAAGGAAAATTGCCCTGTTGTTTTAGAACCAGAAAGCAAAATAGAGGTTGAAAGAATTCAGATTACCTCCTGAAAAAAGATCCCAATAAGAAAACTCCTAGGAATATTATACCCAGGTTCCAGAATTCCCAGATCAAGGAAAGAATATTACAAGCAGCCAGGAAGCAACAATTTCAATATTGTGGAAACAATCAGAATAGCACAGAACCTGGCAGCTTCTACATTGAGGGATCGAAGGGCATGGAATGTGATATTCCAGAGGGCAAAGAAGCTGGGATTAAAACAAAGAATCACCTCCCCAGCAAACCTGAGTCTCATGTTTCAGGAAAAAATATGGTCATTCCATGGAATAGAGGACTTCCAAGCATTCTTTATGAAAAAAACAGAGTTGAATAGAAAATTTGACATTCAGATACAAGAAGCAAGAAATCCAGGAGAAGGTAAACAGGGAAAAGAATTCATAATGAACTTATCAAAGTTGAACTATATACATTCCTACATGTAAAAACAATAACAATAACTGATGAAACTTTTCTCAGTATGAAAATAGTTGAAGAAGGGTATATGGGCATATGAATACATATGTGAATATGTGTATCTATGTTTACAGGTATACATAGATAGAGGGCACAGGTCAAATTTAATAGGGAGGGATCATACTTTAAAGGTGAAATTAAGAAGTGAGAGAGGAATATAAGGAGAGGAGATGGGGAGAGATAGAATGGTGTAAACTCTCTCATAGAGAAGAGGCAAGGGAAAATGGTTACAAGGGAGGGGAAGAACAGGAAGGCAAAAAGGCAAAACCTTATTCTTATTGAATTTGGAACAGGGATATAATGACATACATACTAAATAGGATATCTCACCCTACAGGAGAATAGGGGGGAAGGGGATGAGAGGGGGGATGATGGAAGGGGGGAGGGAGGTTCGATACACCCACTTCTGAAGGGGGACAAGATCAAAGTAGGGAATAGACCAAGTCGGAGGTGGGATAGGAGGGAGGGAAATATAGTCAGTCTTTTACATTATATCTACTATGGTAATGTTTTGCATAGCTACACATGCACAACATATACTGAGTTGCTTATCTTCCCAGTAAGGGTGGGTGACAAGGGAGGAAGGGAATGAAACTGGAATTCAAAGTTATAAAATGAAATGTGTAAAAATGTATAGATACTATTATTAATTCTATTTTGCATATAATTGGTAAATAAGATGTATAGGCATTGTGGCATGGTGATTCACCTTGCCCTACTGGGAGAGTCGAGGGGGGTATGGGAGAAGATATGGCAGAGAGCAGATTGGATGAGGGGATATCCTGTGGGACTGCTATTCTGGAGTGGGGATAGGGAAAAAATGGGGGGAAAAGTTGTAACTCAAAATTTGGCAGAAATGAATGGTGTAAATCATAATTTAATAAAGCATTTGGGGGAAAAAACAAAAAACCCATAGTTGAAAAACCACAAAACATCAAATCCCATTGACACATCCCTTCCCATCACATGGGTTTTTGGGGGTTTTGTACCCTTGTTCTCCATTGATATTATGTTTTATCTTTTCTATGTACATCAGGATTGCAATGTTCACGTTATTTCTGTATAGTACAATTATGATTAAACTTGGTTAAATTGGTTTTACATGAAATTGGCAAAAAATGAAATATTAAACTTGGAATTGGCTGGCCAAAAAAAGAACCCCTGATGAGCACAAGGTAAGCTCCTAGACCCATATAGCCTTCAGCAGTACTAGTCACCCTCTCAACCCCAAACCTTCATCATAGCACCAGACACAACGGTCTCCCAAGGGCTTCAGGACAACATCAGTGAAACAGCATGTAAATAGGCAGGGACTGCAACCAAGAAGCCTGAGACAGTGCCCCTTCCACCCTGGGTACATAGCTCACATTTAAAAGATAGGAAAAGTACAAAAAAAGGAGTGAAAAAGAACCGAAAAAGAATGTGACTATTGAAAGATATTATGGTGACAGGGAAGACCAAGACACAAACTCAGAAGGACAACAATATAAAATACACCTATGGGCAAAACCCCAAAGTTGGAAGTAGTCTCAAACCAGAAAGAGTTTATGGAAGAGCTCAAAAATGAGCTTAAAATCATATAAGAAAGGGACAAAAATGAGAAAAGAAATGAGTGGCATAAGAGAATTATCAAAAAAAGAGTCAACATCTTGGAAAATTGTTTAAAAAGTAGAATTGGCCAAATGGAAAAAGAGATACAAAAATCCACTGAAGAAAACAAGTCCTTAAACCGTACAATTGCAGGCAAGATGAACTTAAGCTCTCTTGCCCTAGTTAATAACAGTCCAGCAGAGCCTCAGACTGATGGAACCAGAAGAGGACAATTTCCTGATTTTGAAGTGGTAGAAGATGAAACTTCTCAATGTTTTCCACCTCTAGCTTCTCCAGAAAGTGATGATGATGTAGAAAATGAGCCCACCACAGATTAATTTCAGAAAGAGGACTTTCAGCATTAAGGCATGTGTTTGATAAGGCAAAATTCAAAGGTAAAGGTGATGAGACCTTACACATGAAGAACAAGGCACATAGGCTATTCCCTAAACTACTTTTTGAGATTTTTTTTGGTAGAGTACAACATTTGGGAAATAAGAAGGAAGTTCAGACCTACTTAAAATGAATTCAACTTGATCTTCTTATTACGCATGAGAATTTTATTAGTAATGATAGTGATAAAGCAGAAAGTAATGGACTAGATACAACTACCACAGACTTTGATTCCTTGTTTGCAAATCCAGTTGATAGAGAAATATTTGTTTCTCAGTCAAACTCAAGTTTGACAGAAGAACAACAGCAAAGAATTGAGAAGAACAACAACTAGCCTTGGAAATGAGACAGGCAAAACTGTTAAATATCAACCAGTCCCTAGAAAACAATTTGTTATTCATTGTGCCGAGGACATAGGCATCTGGAAAGCATGGTACAAATGAAGCTCAAGAAGAGAACTTAAATAAATTGAATGAAGAAAATCTAGAAAGCTCAGACAGTGTTGTCAGTACTACAAGTATAGATGATAACTTACAAAGCTCGTAAATGAAGTCATTTAAAATATGCAACGATGACTAGCCAGCAAATCTTTATTTTTTTAAATTTTTCTGAAATATTTCTTATTTATTTTATTTATTTTTTATTTAAGAACACTTAAGTGCCAACAATGGGTTGCCACATTCAGAAATATGAATTAGCTTCAGTTAAGACTAAAAAAAAATAATCTTGGGGCAGTTGGTGGTGCAGCAAATAGAGCACTGGCCCTGGTGTCAGGAGGACCTGATTTCAAATCAGACACTTAACACCAAAACAAGTCATTTGACCTTGGTCAAGTCACTTAACCCCAATTGCCCTACCTCCCCCCACCCCTTCCAAAAAGCAAAAAGCAAAAAAAAAAATCTTAATAGTTTCTTGTCCTCTAATTTAACAAGTATGTGTCTGTTGCATTTTTTTTTCATAATGGGTAAAATCATGTAAGTGGCTAACTTTATTAGCTTTTTAAAGATCTGGACTTTGTTTATATTTGTCCTGATTATATCAACCTAAGTTGTCTTAGCTTCCATAGCTGCTTCTACTTGTCTCTTTATACAAACAGATCTTTTGACAATTAGGTAACTTCTGCTGCTGTTATAGAGTTTAAGGGTCTTATGTTTTAATAAAAATACTTAATATTTTAAGATATAAAATGATTGCATACTATTTTTTTTGAAAATGTGAATGAATAAAAGCCTTTTTACCAAAAAAAGAGTATAATTAGACAAATGGGAAAAAAAGTACAAAAATTAACTGAGGAAAACAACACCTTAAAAGTTAGAATGAGGCAAGTGGAAGCCAATGATTTTATGAGACATCAAGAATAAATGAAACAAATTCAAAAGAATGAAAAAATGTAACAAAATGTAAAATATCTCATGGGAATATGATATTATGGGAGGTAAAGGAGTTAGGACTATAACAAAGAATCTCTTACTCAGCAAAATTGAGTAGAATACATCAAGGGGAAAAAACAGTGATTCAACAAAATAAAAGGATTTCAAGTTTTTTTTTTTTGTTTTTTTGCATTTTGGAGGGCAATTGGGGCTAAGTAACTTGCCCAAGGTCACACGGCTAGGTTTTTGTTTGTGCGTGCATTAAGTGTCTGAGGCCAGATCCGAACTCAGGTCCTTCTGACTCCAGGGCCAACACTCTACTCACTGCGCCACCTAGCCGCCCCGATTTCAAGTTTTTATAAGGAGATCAGAACTAAACCAAAAATTTAACCTCCAATTTAAAGACCCAAGAGAGGCACAAACAGGTAAAAGGGGAAAAGAAAACATCAGCAATTCAATAGAGCTAAATTATTTATATCCCTACATGGGAAAATGACACTTATAATTCTTTAAAATTGTATCACTAATAGTACCGTGAGAAGGAATAGACAGAGGGTTTGAGTATAAGGTGATTTTGAGAGAATGACAAAAAAATAAGGGATGAGAAGGGGTATATGAGAAAGTATAATGTCTGTAGAAGGAAAGGAGAGGTAGATCGGGGTGAATTATTTCCTGTGAAGAAGTGAGAAAGACCTATTGCAGTAGATGGGAAAGATGGGAGGGTAGGGAACAAGTATCACTTGAGCCTTTCATCGGTATTTGGTCAAAGAGGGAATCATGTACACAATCATTTTAATATAAAAATCTATCTTACACAACAGGGAAGTAGGAGGAGAGGATATCAAGTAAAGGTGGAGGGGTGGAGACTTACAGGGGAAGTGGTGTATAGAAGTAAAACACTGGTGAGGAGGGTAAGGGTGAAAGGAGAGATAAAACACAGAAGAGGAAGAATAGAATGTGGAGAAATACACAGGGAGTAATCATAACTGTAATGTGAATGGGATGAACTTTTCCATAAAATAGAAGCAGATAGAGTGGATCAAAAAACCGAATCCTACAATATGTTCTTTACAAGCAATAAACTTGAAGCAAAGAGACACACACAGCATAAAGGTAAGTGACTGAAACAAACTATATTATGCTTTAGTTGAAATTTAAAAAAAGAAAACAAGCAGAGGTAGCAATCTGGATCCCAGACAAAATAAAAACAAAAAAGAGACCTAATTAAAAGGGATAAGGAAGGAAACTATATCTTGCTAAATGGTACCACAGACAATGAACCATATCCATACCAAATCCTAGAGCATCCTAATTCTGAAAGAAATTAAGTGAGCTAAAGGATGAAATAGACAGGAAGACTATAAAAATGGGGGACCTCAACTGTCCTCTCTCAGAACTTGATTATTCAACTGAAAAATAAACAAGAAAGATGCTAAGGAGGTAAATAGAATGTTAGAAAAGTTAGATATGAAAGACATATGGCATGGTTTATACATAAAATGTAACACTATAAGCAAATTAGAAGAGCAAGGCGTAGTCTATTGATCAAATCTATGGGGAAGGGAAGAATTAATGACCAAACAAGAGATAGAGAGCATTAAAAATATTAAACAGATAATTTTGATTTAATTAAAATAAAAATATTTTGTATAAACAAAACCAATACAAAAAAAAAAATAGAAGGGAAGCAGAAAGATGGGAAACAATCTTTAGAGCATATGTCTCCAATAAAAACCTGATTTCTCAAATATATAGAGAACTAAGTCAAATTTATAAGAATACAAGCCATTCTTCAGTCGATAAATGGTAAAAGAATATGAACAGGCAGTCTTCAGAAGTAGAAATCAAAATTATCTATAGACATATGAAGAAGTGTTCCAATTCACTTTTGATTAGAGAAATGCAAATTAAAACAATTCTGAGGAACCACCTTATACCTATCAAATTGGCTAATATGACAAGAAAGGAAAAATGACAAATGTTGGAGAGGATATGGGAAAATTTTGGAACACAAATGCACTGTTGGTTGAGTTGGGAACTAATTCAGTCATCCTGGAGAGCAATTTAGAACTACACCTAAAGGGAAATGAAACTACATACCCTTTGATCCTGTAATACCACTATTAGGTCTGTATCTTAATATTTATAACGTGCTTAATGCAGAGCATAGTACAAAAACATGGTAGAAGACAGATGCTTATTCCCTTTCTTTATTATAAAAATAAACCTTAAAATAGATTCCCATTGCTTTTGAGAATGACTCAACAAATTGTGGCACATCAACATAATGGAATATCACTGGGTTGTAAGTTTAAAATATGATAAATATCAAAAAACATGGAAAGATATAAAATCGTGCAGAATGAATAGAGCAGTTAAGAATTTACTATAAATGGCGACTAGGAGTAGTTAGATGGAGCAGTTGATAGAGCACTGAATCTGGATTCAGGAATACCTGAGTTGAATCAGGGAGACTGAGTTCAATTCTGACCTCAGATATTTGCTATGTGGTTCTGAACAAATCACTTAAATTATATATGCCTCAATGTTCTCAACTGTAAAAAGGGAATAATTATCCCTGCCTCCTGCAGTTACTGTGAAGATTAAATGAAATTGTATTTAGGTTTAGCACAGTGCATGATACATAAAATGTGCCTAATAATGTGTGCCTAATAATAAAATGTGCCTAAAGACTGGTTTCCTTTCTTATTTCTGACAAGGCAAATGGAAAGAATAATAATGACAAAAATATAGATTAAATATTTCTGAATCACAAAGAACAAGTATTGCCCCCAAAGAAGAGATATAAAAAGATACCTTCTAACTCTCCTTTATAGAGGTAGGAGGTTGACTGGAGTGGAATAGTGCATAAGTTTTTTTTTTTTCTTTCTGACATTTTCATTGTAATGATCAGTTTTACTGATTTTTCTCTTCCTTTTCATTTCTGGGTTGTTTTTTTTTTTTTTTTTTTGGTTTGTTTTGTTTTTTTTTCTTTGTTGCATGAGATTGTTCTCTGTGAGGAGAAAGGGAGGGCATAGTGGGAGAAATTTTGGCAGTATTAAAAACACAATGTAACAATAAAAGTTTATTCGTAAAAAGAAATTACATTCCTTTAAGGAAATCTAGTAATCAGGATGGGGGAAGGAAGTTTTGTTTAGAGCATTTTGGAGGCAAAAATAGAACTGGGACAGAAAAAGAAAATAGAAGAGAAGTTTGGGAAACATAACATAAGCTTGTCATGGAAGCACAACACAGTTGTGTTGGGAAAGTTGAACTATTTTGCACATCTGCTAGGTTTCTTTCTCTGCCAATATCAGGATAGAAATGAGGTAGATTTTGGCTTTAAGTAAGTTGACGCTTCCTGACTTTTTTGTGATCATGTTATGAATTGTTTTCCATATTTCATCATTTCATTTCTAAAACGTCTCATCCAAGTTTTCATGAATTCTTTCATGTTCAGCTTTTCTCACAGTTCAATAATATTTAAATATTTTCCACTTTTACATTCTAGAATTGTTCATAATAGATGCAATAATGAATATGGTAGGATAGTATTATGAAATAATTTCATTTAAATAGTCCTTCTAAAGCTATTGAATCATGTAAAATCAAGTCGGCAATAATTATTAAACAGAAAATGGAGCCAAGATGGCAGATTAGCAGTAGCTACCCAGCTGAATGCTCCCAATATTCCCCTCCAAATAACATTAAAATAATGGCTTATATAAAACTTTGGAGTAGCTGAGTCAACAAAAGGTTGGGGTAAGACATTGTTTACACTAAGAAAACTCAAAAGGAAAGCAAGAGAATTCTGGAAGTGTCAACGGTGGCCACAGGAAAACTTTGAGAGCTCTTAGCCCAGAGATAGTAAGAGGATCAGACAACTAGTCAGAAATAGATTACAGGGATCCCTTTTCTGGCACTAGGTACAACTGGTACCATTTGACAACTCTATTGCCCATACACAGTTTTGAGTTATGGTTCCAGGTCAGAGAGAAACAATGGTGGCTGGTCAAATGTGATAAGAGCCCTAGTCAAAGTTTCAAAGCTAAGAAGAGTACTAGCATTTGCAGGTACAGAGGACCAATGGCCCTTCTTGGGTAAAAGACCAGAGTACAGACTAGGAGAGCAGTGACCATGCCTCTGCCAGGATCACACCAACTTGGAAGCACTGAAAACTTCCAAACTCCCAGAACTAGCTGGATTTTGTGGTTTGCTGTTCTTCAGAATCAGGGATTATATAAATTACAGAGATCTTTCATTCTATAACATTCTAGAGGATGATTTTGAAATATACTTTATCACTTGCACATTAGCAGACTGGTTCTCCAGATGGCTTCATTGTTTCTACCTTCTGAGGACTATAAGAATTTTCTGAAAGGCAGAATGGTGACATGTCATTTTTCCTGATGTCTTTTCATTCCACATTTCTGAGTGCTGTGGAAGGGCAATGACAGAACCCAGACACCAAACATACACTGAAAGACAGTGGTTCTGTTCCAAGCTGACTTTATACTTGACTAAGGCTATGATTTTTGTCAGTGTGTATAAGGACTATGGAGGAGATTTTCTTTGCTCATCTTATTTTTAGAGAATGGCATAAGAAAGATCTTAGTGGAGTATCAAATAAAATGTCCAAGTACTATGCAATGAGTATACTTTCAAGCTATACATCTATCATACTAGGACAATTATTAATTTACCATCCTAGGCAGATTTCATAAGTGAATTGCTATGCTTCACATCAAATGTGGGACAAAATTTCATTTTTCAAGACAACACACAAGCATCAGAAGACTGCTAATGATATCTCAGCTTTTCCCAGACAACTATGTGAACAGAATGAATATATCAGATACAGGTAGTGAACCAAGAGAAGTCATTTGTCCACAATGGAAACATCAAGGTATGCAAACGGTACACATACACACACACACACACACACACACATACACTCACACACTTACTATAAAGCACATATAATACCTGTTAGAAGTCAAATAGTTTTGTTCAATAGGTCATTTTAACACATTTATGCATATCAAATCAAATTTTTTATTCTTATTTCAAATATATTTGAAAAATTAAAACTCCAGCAAATTCCTTGAACCATATGCTGTATATCCAACATTATGTATCTTAATATCTCAATAAAATAGGAATTTATTACTGGAGTATTGGTTTTGTAATGGCATAGAAAATTCAAGCAAACAAAATGTCATTGTGGTGAGACAAGTATGTTATTTTCAGATTGAAATAGTTTGATATACAATAATACTGTATCTTTAAAAAATTCCTCCTTATTCCCTCTTCTGAGAACAGTATCTTCCTTCAATTCATTACTCAGGTTCCCTGTCTCACATAAGTTCTTTCCTGATCAACTCAGTTGTTTGAGCTCATTATTTTTGAAGAAATTAAAGCTTATAATGCTTTTCACTTTTTTATTGCTTTCCTTTATTTAACAGTTTCTTTTTACATATTTATGAATATATCACCCAGTAAATTGTATCACCATATATATTTGATATGTATATATGGGATGTCTATATCTATTAATGTCTATATCTAATAGATTTCTATCTAGATATAGTTGTAGATGTAGATAGGTAGACTTTATATACACCCGTGATGGGAGACAGAGAGAGAGGGATGGCAAAAGAGAAGAGGACGAAGAGAGGAGAAGAAGAGGCAGTGGGAGAGGTAAAGGGAAATGGCTCCTCCATTAACAAGCTCATCCTCTCTGATGCTTCATCAATAGCTCCCTTTCTACTCACTCCTTTCTCTGTCCTTTGGTCTGCATGGGGCTTTACTCCTCATCTTCCTCAGGTTTCAAATCCAAAGTTTCTTTCTATAATTGTTCCAAACTTTTTCAAAGATGCAAATGATCTTATTCCTCAGTAGTTGCCTGACTCTCAGTTCATGACACATCTAGATCAGAAGCCTATTTTTCCTAACATTGTTAGTGGAAGAGTAATTCATATGAATTTATAATAACTTAGATGTGCCTACATCTTGGCCCATTGTCTCCATGAGAAGTGTTAGGTAAATAACTGACACTCAAATTTGCTATCTTTGATAGTTTTTAGGGCCAACCTGAGGACAGTGATTTGCTTTTATTAGATTTAAAAGCAGGTCATTCAGTCTGTGCTATTTTTTCATCTCACCTTTAAGACAAGTATGGACTAAAGTTGGGGGCTCTATCCCTTGATTATTTAATATTCCTGCCCAGCTAAAAAACTTATCTACTTCTTTGACCAAAGATTTCCTTTGCTCTCAAGCCTGGCCCCTCTTGGGGCTACACACTGAGATGTGTGTTAGAGGGAGCACAGGATATCAAGTCAGATGAGTAGTATTCAAATTCTTACTCTACTACTTTCTACATGTGTGATCAAGGCAAAACTCCTTCCCTCTCCAGGTCTCAGCTTCATCATCTGTGAAAGGAGCGGCTTGAATACACAAACTCAAAGGCTTTTTTTTTTCATCTAAAATCTTATGATCTTATGCAGCTACAAGGCATGCTTGGGATTTTGGGTAGCAATAAAAAAATGGAAAAACCCTTGTTCTTGCTGCTCCTTGAAACTATCATCTTTTTTCTCATCCTCCTTTCTCTTGTTCACTTTGAAACATTGGACAAGAATAAATCATAATCTCTACCTCTCTAGTCTATCACTCATTCACTTCTCATTCATTTTGACCAGACTCCTGAAACTGTCACTTTAATGAATGTTTTCTCCAGGTTCTTTAATGCTCTCCTTATCACCAACTCAAATTAGTCTCAATGTTCCTCATCATCCTCTCATTTTACACACACACACACACACACACACACACACACACACACACACACACACACGTGTGTGTGTGTTTATATAATGTGTGTATGTGTCCTCTTTTGTGGTCTAGATTACTTTTTTCTTACCTGTATTCACATTTCCCTTGTCTTCTGTGAAAAATAACTCTAATGATTCTTTTCCTATTCTGCTGTTCACTCCTCCTTTGGCTCTTCATTCTCTTCTTGCCCCCAAGGTTCTTCCCTAGTCCGTTTTCTTGTCTCTTTCTTTAAAATTTCTTTTTGTCTAAATTATAATAATAAGCTTATAAATATGGCTTCTACATCTCACCATCACAGCCAAACCCAATGAAGAGCTGCAATCATGTCTTTCTAAATATTTGTTATATATCACAAATTGGACATCAGTCAGGAATCATAATGCAGAAAGTATATTCATTATATTTTCCCCAAACTCCTAAGTACCCTGTTTATGTTTATGGTATCATCATCTTCCTAATCTCTCAAGTTCAAAACCATGGAATTAGTTTTTAATTTTCTTTCTCTCTTACCTCAGATGTAAGTTATATTCCTAATGTCTAAAACTGAGTGTCACACATATAGACCCCTATTTCATTCCATCTGTAACCACTTTTCTTCAGGACTGAATCCCTTCTTGCTTAGGTATTATCATTGCCACCAAGTAGTTTGCTTTTTGGCACTTTTATCCCTCTTCCAATTCATCATCCACACACACACACTCCTTCATAATGTATCCGCTCTGAATTTGTTATCCATCCCTCTACTCATAAACTTTAATGAGTGTCCTTTTCATATCAAATAAAATACAAATGCCTGCCCCACTCCTTTAAGGCCCTCTGTAATTTGGCACCAATCTACTTATTCTGTTTTGTACAGCTACCTTTCTATCCAGACTAAACTATTTTTCATTCTATTCTGACTCCATGTTTTGATCCTTTCAATTTCATGTTCAAAATGGACTCCATTCCCATTTTCAAACCATTTCAAGTTGTTGAAATTTCTCCCTTCCTTAAAGACATATGTCATAAACCAACTTCTCTATGAACCCCTCTCCAATAACCTTAGGTACAAGGGATCATTCCCATTACAAAGTTTCCTAATACTTCACCTGGATCTCTCCTGTGTGCTTAACTCACTTGTCTTTGTATTGCAATTACCTTAGTTCTTTTCTCCCTGTCTTCCTTTGGACTGTTCAATATTTTCTTCATAAGCAGGTATTTAGGAATCTTGCAAAATTAATAATTACAAAACTATTTTCTATAGCTCTTTAATGTTTGGTATGTTTTAGTTTTAACAGCATAAGGGAGGTATTGCAAGTATTATTTTCCCCATCTTATAAAGGGGTACCACAAATTCATAGTATACTGTGCCCAAGTTTACAGACTTGTGGGTTTCAAATTAAAATCTAAACTGTAGGTCACTTTTTTACTCCAAGTAAAAAGGTCCCTCCACTCAATCACACTGCCTCTTGAATATAGTTTTATTATTTACCTTTGTATTCTCTGAGCTTTGCTCAGTCCCTCATGCATAGTAGTTACTTAGTAATGATTATTTTCATTGAAATGAATGGAGGGAGGACATTATAGTCTTAAAGAATACTGTGAGCAAAAGTACAGAGTTGGCAAAGTATCAAACATGTTGAAGGATTACAAATAGATCAATTTCAAGAAAAATACTGTGAGATGTTAAAAAAAATTGGATTGTAGCTAGAAACCTGACTACTGAGCTAGGACTTGGACTGTAGTTAGGAGGCATGGGAAACTTGAGATTTTGAGCAATGAAATGTCAGCCTTGGACATAAAAAGATTAATCTGGGTATAAGATCCTGGGAACATAGGGGAAGAAAGTGGCTGGATGGATGCAAGGAAACCTTTGAAGTCTATAGCAATAATCCAAGCAAGAAACAATGAGGACCTAAAATATAATAAATACATAAAGAATAGAAAAGGATACAGGGTTTGCTGTAGTTGGAAATGTGAGGCTGGTGCTTAGTGAAATGATTATGGCTATAAATTAAAACACGAAAGTTGTGCATATAGTTGAAACCAAAAGAGTTAAAAAGAGCACCAAGATGCTCTTTTTCAATCCCCTCAGTTCATTCTAGAGACAGGGAATTCCAGAGACAGCTCCACCCCCACCCCCACTTCACCCCATTCTCACCTTTAACACATAGTCTGGGTTATATTCCTGTCTCTACCCCTCATATGATTATCTTATGATTATATGCCTCATATGATTAATTAATCAAGGCCTAGGTTTTCACAAGAGCAAGCAGCCAAGATGCAGTGGGGTTGGCTCAGTCCCTTCCTATTGGTCCTCCTTTCTCATCCCTCTCAACCTCTTCCTTTAATGGTATTATTATTGGGGAGGGGAGTGTTTTTGTTTTGTTTTTTTGGAAGGTGTATACCTTACTTTTGGGATAAATATTTTTGAAGCTGGCATTTTTATTTCTTTTCTTTTCTTTTGTTTTTTTAATGTTTTTAGATTTTTTTTTTCTGGGTTAGACAAAAAAGCCTGGATTAGGATTCTCCTAACTCCAGAGTCTGCTGCCTTGTGCCACCTAGTTGACCCAGAGACTTCTTACATTTCAAAGGATTCATCTTTTCATTCTTGTTTATTCTGAAAACAATGAGATACTAAGCTATTCATAGTTAAAAGAGTGGGTAGGGGCAAGGAGGGAAAGAAGAGCTAGGGTGGCACAATGGATAGAGTGCCTAGCCTGGAGTCAGGAAAACGCATTTCCCTCAGTTCAAATCCCACCTCAGGGACTTACTAGCTATGTGACCCTGGGAAAGTCACTTAACCCTGTTTGCCTCAGTTTCCTCATCTGTAAAGTGATCAGAAGAAAAAAAAATAGCTTTAGTATCTTTGCCAAGAAAAACTCAAATGGGGTCAAAAAGAGTATGACATAATTGAAAAATGACTGAACAACAATAAACTAAAGTGTTATAGTTTGTTAAAAACACCTCTTATCCCCTAAAAAGAAAACACGTCTATCTAAGGATATGGTATGCACAGTTTTATAGCCTGTTAGCTACAGATTCAAACTGCTGTGCAGAATGATGAGATCAATTCACAATTCCACCAACAGAGCATTGGTTTCCTACAATTTCTCATATCCCCTCCAACATTTATCAATCTGACAGCTGTGAGGTAATAGCATAGAGTTATTTTCAATTGCATTTATCTAATCAATAATGTTTTAGAGCATTTTTTGTATGATTATAGATAGCTTTAATTGCTTCTTCTTTACAAATTGCCTATTCATATGCTTTGACCATTTATCAGTTCAGCAACGACTTTTATTCTTATAAATTTGACTCAGTTCTCTATATATTTGAGAAATGAGGCCTTTATGGGACAACATTGTTGCACAAATATGTTTTTTTCTGAGTTTTTTTTATTTTCTTCTAATTTTAGTTGCATTGGTCTTGTTTGTATCAAATCTTTTTAATTTTATGTGATTAAAATAATCAATTTCATATTCCATAAATCTCATTATGTCTTCTTTGGGATAAATTCTTTCTTTATTCATAGATCTAAGAGGTAACTATCCCATATTTTACAGTGGTCTCACCCTTTATACCTAATGAATGTGATCCATTCTGCTATCTTCTTACTTTTTATCAGTGAGTTCATGCTATTCACATTCACAGTTATCATCACTATGTATTTCCCTCTATTCTACTCATTTATTCTTTTTTTCTCATTTTACACTATCCCTCCTCAAATGTTTAATGTCTGACCATCTCCTCCCCCAATCAGCCCTTCCTTCTATCCACTGCCCCACCTTAACCCCCATACAACACCCCTTGCACTGACCCTCCTCTTATACTACTGTCCTTCTACTTCCCTGTAGGGTAAGATAAATTTCTATACTCAAATGAGCATGTATGTTATTCTCTCTTTGAGCCAATTCTGATGAGAGTAAGGTTCAAATATTGACTGCTAACACCAAGTCCCATCTAATGTAAAAGCTCTTTTGCATGTCTTTTAGGTGAAATAATTTACCCCATTCCAACTCAATCCTTCCCTCTTTTCCCAATGCATCCTTCTTTCTCATACCCTAGTTTTAATTTTTATATCATTCCATTATAGTCAACTCATACCCATGCCATATACGTGTGTCTATTTCTTTTGATGCCCTAATAAGATAATCTTCTTAGAAGTCACAAGTATCATCTCCCTATATAAAAATGTCAAGAATTTATCCTTATTTAACCCCTCATGATTTCTTTTTCCTGCTTATCTTTTTATGCTTCTCTTGAATGTTATATTTGAAAATCAAATTTTCTATTCAGTTCTTGTCTTTTCATTAAGAATTCTTGAAAGTATTTTATTTTATTTAATTTCCATTTTTCCCATGAAGTATTATACTCAGTTTTACTGGGTAGGTGATTCTTGATAGTAATCCTAGCTCCTTTGCCTTCCAGAATATCATGTTCTAAATTCTCAGATCATTAAAATATATATAAACTGCTAAATCTTCTTATCCTGACTGGCTCCATGATATTTGGATTGTTTCTTTAAGGCTGCTTGCAATCTTTTATCCTTAACCTCAGACCTCTGGGATTTTGTTATCATATTCCAGGAAGTTTTTATTTGGGGACATCTTTCAGAAGGTGATCAGTAATCAGTGGCTGCCTTTGATTTCTATATTACCCCACAATTCTAGGATATTGGGGTAGTTTTCCTTGATAATTTTTTGAAATATGACATTCAGATTCTTTTTTTTTTCATTGTGGCTTTCTGGTAGTTCAACAATTCTTTAATTATTCCTCCGAGATCTATTTTCTAGATCAGTTATTTTTCCAAGGAGATATTTCACATTTTCATCTTGTTTTTCATTCTTTTGATTTTATTTTATGGTTTCTTAATGTTCCCTGAGGTCAGTAACTTTCACTGACCCAATTCTAATTTTTAAGGAATTAATTTTTCCAGGAAACCTTTTTTTCCTCCTTTTCCATTTGACTAATTCTACTTTTTAAGGGGTTCTCTTGGGTGATTTTATACCTCTTTTTTCATTTAGTTAATTATTCTTTTTAAGAAGTTCTGCTCTCCAGTGAATTTCTGTGCCTCCTTTACCATTTGGTGTATTCTTTTTGTTAAAGTGTTATTTTCTTCTATTTTTTCGTTTGTTTCCTTTCGCAAATTATTTATTCTTTTTCAATTATTTTGTTCCATAACTATCATTTTCCCCAAAGTTTTTCTCTGTCTCTTTTATTTGATTTTTGAAATTCTTTTTGTGTGCTCCTGGTAATTTTTTTTTTTTGGCCTAAGACCAACTCATATTTTTCCTTTGAGTCTTTGAGTATAGCTATTTTGATTTTGTTATCTTTCCAGCTTGTTTTTGATCTTCCCTTTGACCAAAGTAACTTCTATGATCAATTTCTTTTGTTACTATTGCTATTTGTTCTATTTTCCCAGCCTTTTTATTGACATTTTGTTAAAGTTGGTCTCTGCTTCTAGAATGGAGAGGCACGGTCCCATGCGGTAGGTATGGTGCACTGCTATTTTTAGAGCTAACTCATGGGGTCTATAAGTTTTCAATTCTTCCAAGGTGATATGATCTAGGAAGATGTGTGGTCACTGCTCTCCTGGACTGTGCTCTGTTCTGTGAATGGTTATAAGGATGCTTTTCAAGGGTTCCTGCTCCTGCTCTTCCTTTCTTTACCCTAACACTATAAAACATAATCACTTATTGGCATAACAGTGTTCTGCTCTCAATGTCAGTAAAGAATCCCCTATAATCTCCTGACAAATCATCCAACCCCCTTACTCTCTGTGGGCTAAGAGCTTCAGAAGCAGCTGCTACTGATTCAGTTGCCCTCAATGTCTTTTTCTGGCTTGCCATGGCACAGCCTGTGTGAAAGTGAACTCCACTCTTGACCCAGTGAGACAGGTCTTTTGTGGCAACCTTCTAACTTACCTTGAGCTAGAAAGTTCTTTCACACCATCCTTTTGTTGTTTCTATCAATTAAGAATTCATTCTAAGGCATTATCTTAATGTTGTTTGGAGGGGAATTTGGGATAGCTCTTTGAGCCACTACCTTTACTTTGCCATGTTGGCTTTTCCTCCCTGGGATTAGTATGTTTTCATTATTTTAAATAGGATGGGATAATTATCTAAGCTGACCTTTGCCTTTATTTTTAAAAAACGACCATAATAGGTTACTCTACCATCACTTTTGGATATCCAAGCCATTTACAGACACACACACACACACACACACACACACACACACACACACACACACACATGCTAGGTAGATAAATATGGAGATTGACTAATACAGATACAAATATATAGTGTGTACATGTATATATATATGTATGTGCATGAATATACATGTGTAACATATGTGTATGTATGTATATGTGTGTATATGCACATACATATGAATAGATGTGTGTGTGCATATACAATCTACCCGTTCTACCCAGTAGGGTAGTTAGATGTCACAGCATATAGAAAGTTGTAATCAAATATAAAAATCTGAGATTGAACCCTGCCCTACATCTTAATAGCTGTATAACACTGTGCAAGTCACTTAACTTCTTTCATACTCAGTTTCATAATCTGTAAAACAGAAATAATAATAATAGACTCATTGGATTGATCTGAGAAAAAAAACAGATATAAAAAGTACCTTGCAACCTTAATGCATTATATAAACACTATTTATTGTTGTTCCTACTGATTTCCTTTTCATTATAATACCCGTTTATAATTTAATGAAATTTGAAACTTCTCTTCTTATAGATAAAATAAAGAATAATTTGAAATTAGCCTCAGGAAGCAACAGGGGGAAGAACCAAGATGGCATACTAGAAGCACAAACTTGGTGTGAGCTCCCTCTCCAATAACTTCTAATACATGTGTAAAAATGACTCTAAAGGAACTTTAGAGCTACAGAACATACAAAGTGACAGAGAGAAACAAATCTCTCACTGAAGGCAGCCTTGCAGGCCCAAAAGAAGGGTCCATTGTACAGAGCTGGGAACCAAGTACAACCCCCTGTTGGTCATACAGTTTTGGTGCCAGGGCAGCCCCACCAGCAGTGGCCTGAGCAGACTTCAGGAGAGTGAATTGCCAGCAGCTGGGGTGGTTTCCAGACTTCTCAACCCATAAACACCAAAGAGAAAAGAAAAGGTCAGTGGGGAACTCTGTTGGAATAGGGAAGAATGGAAGAGCTTTGTCTGGCCTCTTCCCCCTCAGGGAGGGGGGGAGAAGAAGCAGCAGAGGTGTGGTGGCTGTGCAGCCACCACATGGCTTCTTCTAGAGCTCCTAGCCTGCAGATCATAGGGGGAACAAGTGACATTCAGAGGGTAATTGCTCTTGCTTCAACCTGCTTGTATCTGGATAGTGATCTTGGGTAGTGGTCCTGGGGTGTGTGGCCAGTGAGCCAGAGCTTGTGGGGGCTGTAGAGAGGGCACTCTCTTAATAGCTCTGGAAGCTGCAAAAACCCCAGAAATTTGGGACAAAGCTCTCTCCATTCTGGAATCAGAGTTCTACTGTGGCAAAGAGCTCAAAAGTTAAGTATTTGGAAGCAAATATTTTTGAAAAGGGATAGGGTCAAAGAAGAAAACAGAATAAGTGGGGGGCAGGATAAGATGGAGGGAAATATAGTTAGTCTTTCACAATACTATGGAAATGATTTGGGTAACTACACATGTACAACCTATATTGACTTGCTTATTTTCCCAGTGGGAGCAGGTGAAGAGGGAAGAAGGGAAAAAATCTTGAACTCAAAGTTTTAAAACAAATGTTTAAAAATTATTTTTTACATGCAACTGGGAAATGAGATATATAGACACTGGGGTATAGAAATCCATCTTTCCTTACTAGAAAGTCAGGGGAGTTATGGGGGAAGATATAAAAGAGAACAGGTTGGGTGAAGGGGTATTCAGTAGGCTTGCTATTTTGGGGTGGGGGTAGGGGAAAGATGGGGATAATAAATTATAACTCAAAATCTTGAGGAAATGAATGTCAAAAACTCAAAATAAATAAATAATTTTTAAAAAAGAAATTAGCCTCAAACATACAATGCCTCTTCTAGTTTCAGAACCCTTAATGCATACATTTTTATGATTTATAATGCCAATTTCCAAGCCTAATAGTCTGTCTCCTTTTGTTTTAGCCCATATAGAATAAAGTACTAATAATGACATGATTATTTGCACAAATAATAATAACAGTCTTAATCAATCAATCAAGAAAATAAATAAGATATTAATCACCTGCAATGCACCAGCCACTGTGCTCAGCTATCCACTTATTTATTAGCAAATGCATGGCAAGGCAGCAAGTCTCCATTCTAGAAAGTTGTCAGCAATGGTTCATGACAGCTATAGAAGTGTGACTAATGACTTCTCAGTGATCATCACAGTATCTGAAAATGGAGACCCAAATCCAGATTTTAATGTAAAAACTCTCAACCTGAAAATGCAAAATTGAAATAAGAGGGGAATGAGTACAGGAAAAAGAGATAAAGCCATCATCAGTGACAGAGAACCTACAGTCATAATCAGCATATTGCTCAGGAAGACAATGAGGAAACACTGATAGGAGTCTGGTTGGAAGATAATTCAGCTGAATCAGATTGAGAGTTTTTAACTGGTCTGAAATCATTTGACATGAGAAAAAAAATCTTAGTTGATTAAGTCACATAAGAAGTCAAATGTTAAAATAACTGTCAGTGAGGATAATGATCCTATGTGTGAAGCTAAGAAGGTTGAGGAATCTAGTTTTTCTCTTTCACATGGATCCTTATGACTCTTCAGAGAAGATTATAGAGACATGACAAATTGGAAAAAGAAGTCTTAACCTTTTTTTTCTATCACAAATCCTTTTTATCCTTTGATGAAACCTACAAACTTCTTTCAGAATAAATATTTTAAATACATAAAATAAAATACATTTGGACCACAAAGGAAATATGCTATATTGAAATGTGGCTATCTTTTTTTTTTTAATTTCATACACCCGGATATAATAAAATCTTTGAATCTAGTATGAACCAGAGTCTAGTATGAACCAGAGTCTCTCAGCCCAAAATAGTTCCCAGATGAGTCAATGGGTGACTGGCATTAGAGTAGATCTTTTAATGCCTACACCAAAACTATTCTTAAGTCGCAATGATTTTATAGAATAGTGTTAAGATCAGTGCATTGACCTCTAGAATTGATTTAGGTCTACAACAGAAGTTTAACAAAGCTATGTGAAACAGGAGATGGAGAGCATTTCTCTTATCTGGACTCTAAGAAAAATAAATGTAAATAATTCAGGAGGACAGATTTTTACTTAATATCTTACTAAATATTGAGCTATTCATGAGAATGCGCTAATTTAAAATATAGTATGCCTAGGAGTCCTCAAGTAGAAAGACTGTTATAGCTAGTTGAATATTTGTTATGCTATAGGTGGGATTCAGACAGGAGGCAATTCAATTCCATAAACTATTATTTAGGCCCTAGTGTGAAAAGAGTATTGTGCTAAGTACAATGTCTGGCACATAGTAGAGTCCATATAAATACTCATTCTCTTTCCTTCCAAGTTCTGGGGAGTGGGCAAAGGGGAGATTGAAACATTTAATTAAGAGGTGAGAGAGGAGTATATTGGGAAAAGGAGAAAGGGAGAGATAGATTAGGGTAAATTATCTTATATAAAAGGGGCAAGAGAAAACTGTTACAGTGGAGGGGAAGAGCAGCAAGGTGAAAGGGAATGGGTCAAATTAACTTTCATTGAATTTGGCTTAAGGAGGGAATAACATACACAGTCAATTGGGTATCTTCCCCTACAGGAAAATAGAGGGGGAAACGGGATAAGAGGTGGATGACAGAGGGGAGAGCAGATTGAGGGAGAGGGTAGTTAGAAGCAAACACATTTGAAAAGGACAGAGTCAAAGGAGAAAATAGAATAAGTGGGGTGGCGGGATAGGATGGAGGGAATTATAGTATTTAACAATATAACTACTATGGAAATGTTTTGCATTACTACACATTTACAACTTATGTTGAATTGCTTATCTTCACAATGGGGATGGGTGAGGAGGGAAGAAAGGAAACAATCTGAAACTCAAAGTTTTAAAAACAAATATTTTAAAAATAGCTCTTTCTACATGCAACTGGGAAATAAGATATACAGGCACTGGGGTATAGAAATCCATCTTGCCCTACTAGAAAGTGGTGGGGAGGAATGAAGGAGAATATAAGAGAGAACAGATTGGAGGAAGGCATTACTTAATAGGCTTGCTATTTTGGGGTGGGGTAGGGGAAAGATGGGGAGAAAAATTTGTAAGTCAAAATCTTATGGAAATGAATGTTGAAAACTAAAAATAAATAAATAAATTGGGAAAAATAAAATGAAATAATAACAAAAATATATCTTTCTTAAGTGTTTACTATGTATACATGTACATACATATGCTCACATTCACACACATGTATAAACACATACACACTTCTATACATACATATATGTATGTATACATACACACACACACACATATATATGTATGTATATATATATATATATATATGTATATATATATATATATATATATATATTCCCTCCAACTATCCTCATGCTGCAAAAAGTCTTACGAGTTACAATTATCATTTTTCCTTGTAAGAATGTAAATAGTTCAAATTTAATATATTCCTTATGATTTCTTTTTCCTGTTTACCTTCTTATGCTTCTCTTCCTACTTGTATTTGAAAGTCAATGTTCAGCTTTCACATTTTTCACAAAGAATGTTCGAAAATCCTCTATTTCATTGAATGACCATATTTTTTTCCCTGAAGCATTATACTCAGTTTTGCTGAGTAGGTGATGCTTGGTTTTAATCCTAGCTCCTTTGACTTCCAGAATGTTATATTCCAATCCCTTTGATCCCTTAATGTAGAAGCTGCTAAGTCTTGTGTTATCCCAATTGTGTTTCCAAAATACTCAAATTGTTTCTTCCTGTTTGCAGTATTTTCTCCTTGACCTGGGAACACTGGAATTTGGCTATAATATTCCTAGAAGTTTTCTTTCTGGGATCTTTTTTCAAGAGGTGAGCAGTAGATTCTTTTAATTTTATTTTGCCCTCTGGTTCTAGAATATCAGGGCAATTTTGCTTGACAATTTCTTGAAATATGATGTGTAGACTCTTTATTTGATCATGCCTTTCAGATAGACCAGTAATTTTTAAATGATCACTCCTGGATCTATTTTTCAGGTCAGGGGTATTTCCAATGAGATATTATACATTGATTTCTATTTTTTTTAATTTTTTTTTATTTTGAACAAATGTTTTATTAACTTCTGTTTTACATCATTCATTTCCACCAGATTTTGAGTTACAATCATTTTCCCCCCATTATTCCCCTACCCAACCTCCCAGAATAGCAGTCCCACAAGATATCGGTTCCTCCAATCTGCTCTCTCCCATACCTTCTCCCATACCCCCATCGACTTTTCTATTAGAGGAAGATGAATCTTTGTGTCCCAATGCCTGCACATCTTATCTCCCAATTATAGGCAAAAGAGTATTAATAATAGTATTTATATATATTTGAAACATCTAATGTTACGACCTCAAATTTCAGATCCATTTCCTTCCTCCCTTGTCACCCATTCCTTCTTGGGAGATAAGTAATTCAGTATATGTTGTACATGTCTAGCTATGCAAAACATTATCATAGTAGATATATTGTACAAGGCTGCTTATAATTCCCTCCCACTCATCCCACCCCCACCTGGTCCATTCCCTACATGATCCTGTCCCTCTTCTATAGTGGGTACTTCCAACCTCCCCTCACCCCAAGGATGCCCTCCCATCCATCATCCCTCCTCTCATCCCCTTCCCCCTATCCTGCTGCAGGTTGAGATATCCCATTTAGTATGTATGTCATTTTCTCCCTGAACCAAATTCAATGTGAATGTGGTTTTGCCTTTTTAGCCTTCCTTATTCTCCCCCTCCTTTGCAACCACTTCCCCTACATGAGATAGTTTACCCTACCCTGTCTCTCCCCATCTCCTCTTGCCACTTTCCTCTCTCACCTCATAATTTCATCCCTTGAGTATTCTCCCTTCCCAACAAATTCAACCTATGCCCTCTATCCATATATAACTGTAACCATATACACACACATTCACATATGTATTCATATGACCACACCCCCTTCTTCCATTATTTTCATAGTGAGAAAGATATCATCAGTCACAGATGTTACTTTTCCATATAGGAATGTAAATAGTTCAACTTTGATAAGTTCCTTTTGATTTCTTTTCCCTGATTACCTTCTCAGGCATCTCTTACTTCTTGAGTCTGGATGTCAAATTTTCTATTCAACTCTGGTTTTTTCCTCAAGAATGCATTGATTTCTATTTTTACATTTGTTTGGAACTGTTGTATAGTATCTTGATTTTTCATAAAGTCATTAGCTTCCATTTGCTCCAGTCTAATTCTGAAGGTGTTATTCTCTTCAGTCAGTTTTTGAAATTCCTTTTCCATCTGGCAAATTCAGCTTTTTAAGACATTCTTCTCCTCATTGGCTTTTTGGGCCCCTTTTGCCATTTGGGTTAGTCTATTTTTTTTTTTTTTTGCTTTTTGGAGGGCAATTGGAGTTAAGTAACTTGCCCAAGGTCACAGGGCTAGGTTGTCTTCTTTGTGTGTGTTAAGTGTCTGAGGCTGGATCCGAACTTCTGACTCCAGGGCCAGCGCTCTACTCACTGTGCCACCTAGCTGCCCCCTTTTTTAAAATTTATTTACTTTTATTTCACAACTTTATTTTACAACAGTTTCACAGTCCCTTAAGTTTCATTTATTCTCCCCTTCTCTTCCCACCCCCGCCATCATGGTGGTATGCACTCAAATAAAGGATCTTAAATATCTTCAAATTAATCATGTCAGGTTGTAAAGAAGGATTATAACTGATGGAATGATCCATGGGAAAAAAGAAACACAACAAAAGAAGAAAAACAAAGAAAACAAATACTTTGTTTCACTATGCATTCAGACTCCACGTCTCTTTTTCTGGATGTGGGTAACTCTTTCAGTTATGAGTCATTTGGATTTGTCTTATAACCTTACATTTCTGAGAGGGACTAAGTCTACGGACTTTGGTCGTCACTCATACATTGTGTCTGTGATTGTACAGAGATTTCTCCTGGTTCTGCTCTTCTAGCTCAGCATTTTATATGTTTATTTGAAATTTATATGGGTTTATATAGGTCTCTCCAGGCATTTGTGAAGTCCATCTGCTCCTCATATCTAATAGCACAGTAGTATTCCATTACATTCATATACTACAGCTTATTCAGCCATTCCCCAATTGATGGGCATCCCCTTGATTTCCAATTCTTTGGAAAGAGCAACTATAAATATTTTTATACTTACAGGTCCTCCTCCCACTTCTCTGATCTCTTTGGGATATAACCCTAGAATTGCTGAGACAAAGGATATGCAATTATTTATAGCCCTTTGTGCATATTTCCAGATTGCTCTATAGAATGGTTGAATCAGTTCACAACTCAACCAACAATGTATTAGTGTTCCAATTTTTCCACATCCTATATAGAATTTATCATTTTCCTGTTTTGTCATATTAGCCAATCTGGCCAGTGAGATGTGGTACCTGAGAGTTGTTTTGATTTGCATTTCTCTAATGACTAGTGATTTAGAACATTTTTTCATATGCTTAAAGATATCTTCAATTTCTTCTTCTGAGAACTGCCTGTTCATATTCTTTGACCGTTTATTAATTGGGGCGGGGCATGTATTCTTATAGATTTGACTCAGTTCTTTGTAGATTTTAGAAATGAGGCCTTTATCAGAAACATTGGTTGTAAAGATTCATTCCCAGTTTTCTACTTTCCTCTTAATCTTGGTGACATGGGCTTTATTTATATAGAAGCTTTTCAATTTGATGTAATCAAAATTACCCATTTTGCATTTTTATCATGATCTTTAATCCTTGTTTAGTCATAAAATCTTTCCCTCCCTGGAGAGAAGAATATATTCAGTTTTGCTGGATAGGTGATCCTTGATTGTAACCTGGGCTCTTTTGCCTTGCAAAAAATCATATTCCAGTTCCTCTGATCTGTAGAAGCTGCCAGATCCTGTGCGATTCTCACTGTGGTTCCAAAATATGTGAATTGTTTTCTTCTGGATGCTTGTAGAATTTTATCCTTTACCTGATAGTTCTGGAGTTTGGCCACAACATTTTTTTTAGTTTGAAACCCTAACAGGGTTTTATTTAAAAAAAAAACTACCCCTCTTTCTTGAACTGAAAGGTGGCTGCTCCCAGAAGCCATAACATTTGGAAGACATGGTTTCAGATGCTCTGTGAAATGTTCCAACACCAAATCAATAGACCTTCCCAACCCACCCTACTTGTGCCACTGAACTGGCTGAGGCTTTTCAACTTCTACATTCATATCTTCATATTCTTCCCATGGTTGGAGTTTGGGACCAGGGATCATCACCGTCTTGGTGATGGGTTCCTTAGAAGGGGCCCAGGCAGGGACAATTTTGCCATGTATTCTCCAAGCTCCATAGGGGTTTGTTAAGTGTCTCTCAAAAACCACATACTCCAACACATCCTTGGGCACATCTTGTCCATACATCAACCACCCAAACTGGTCATAGATAGCCAAGGTCTGGTGAGTATGCATGCAGACAGTGACTTGGCCATATATGTTTCCCTCGCTCACCATATTTGGACAACAAACATGAACTACCCTTGGTGTTTCCAGAGATTCCACAAAGCTCCAATGTGCTGTCTTAAGCTGGATGTCCCATACCATTTCCAGAAAGCAGTGCTCAGTTACAAAGGCATGAAGTCGGTCATGGTCTGAGGTGTTGAGGCATTGATGAGCTTCAACAAAGATCTGCTGAGCTTTTTCTGGGAAGGTCTTGATTTGGAAATCAGCATCATATTCTCTCACTTTCCGAATTGCCAAATGTGAGACCATGCCCTGCTTTGGCTTCTCTGTCTTCTACTGCAGGCCAGCCTTGGAGAGGGTTGAGAGGCAAGCATCCCCCTCAAGAGGCACATAAGCATCAAAAATTTCAGCTGTGCAGGCCAAATGAATGGGACGCTCAAGACGTTCTCTGGGGATGACAATCCCTGCTGCACCAGCATGTTCCTGAAACTCCTTCTCAGTTTTGTATTTAGGCTCATAAACAGGGGGTGTAAAACGCTTCTTGGTCCTCACTGGGATCACAGTGATGGGCTGGGTCACTAGGGCTGCACACAATGGGACTTCTAAACTCTGGTGAGAACACCAGCCCAAAGCCTGGAGCAGGGAGAGCACCCCCTGCCTCATGGGCTCCACCATGTTGTACGTGCAGGGGTGGCCACAACATTTTGCAGACTTTTCAATTTGGGATCTCTTTAAGGAGGTGTCTAGTGGATTCTCTCTATTTCTATTTTACCCTCTGGTTCTAGTATATCAGGGCAGTATTCCTTGATGAGCTTTTGGAAGATGTTGTCCAGGTTCATTTGTTCATCATGATTTTCTGGTAGGTCTATGATTCTCAAATTATCTTCCCTGGATCTCTTTTCCAGGTCAGTTATTTTTCCATTGAGATATTTTACGTTTTTCTAATTTTTCATTCGTGATGATTTGACTGATTCTTGGTTCCTCATAGAGTTATTCACTTCCATTTGGTTGATTCTAGTTTTTAGTGAATTATTTTCCTCGGTTAGCTTTTGAAGCTTATTTTCCATATCACACATTTTTCTTTTTAAGGAGCTGTTTTCTTCATTGTAATGTTTTTCTAATTTTGCAATTTTGATTTAAAGGAATTATTCATTTTATCTCCTAGCTCTCTAATTTGATTTTCCAAGTTCTTTTTGAGCTCATCTAAGAATGCTTTCTGTACTTGAGACCAGTTCCCTGTTGAGGCTTCAGCTGTGGGTGTGGAGTCAACACTGTCTCCCTCTGAATTTTGTTCCTCCCTCTCACAATAGTAGGCTTCCAAAGTCTGTTTTTGAAGTCTGCTTTTTACGAATTTTGAGGCAGGGCCTTAGCCATGCCCTTCCTCTATGGTTCCCAAGCCTTTAGTGCTTCAAGTTTTGCTTTGGGGAACTAAGTACTATGTTTTCAGGGTGTGGGTGGGGATTGGAGCATCCTGGTCCCTGGAAGACCAGATAGGGGCTTTTTTAAGTTTCCAGGCTGTGGGCTTCTTCCAGGCCTCTGCACTAACCCTCAGCATCTTCCAGGCGTCTGCGATCACCCTTGGCGTATTCTGGACCTCTGCCCAATTACTTGATTTTCAAAATCCTTCTTGAGCTCCTCTGTGGCCTATAAGCAGTTTATATTTTTCTTGGAACCTTTTGATTCAGGGGTTCTGACTTCATTGTCTTCCTCTCATTCCTTGTTTTGATCCTTTTTGCCCTCAAAAAAGGATTCTATGGTCTGTTTGTGCTTCCTCTGCTTGCCCATATTGCCAGCCAATTACTTGACCTTTGAGCTCTTTGCTGCAGTAGAACTCTGCTTCCAGATTACAGAGAGCTTTGTCCCAAATTGCTGGTGTTTTTGTAACTGCCAGAGCTATTAGAAGGGTGCCCTCTGTTGCCCCCACAAGCTCTGGTCATATACCCTAGGACCACCACACAAGCCTGTGATCCAGATCCAAGCAGGTTAAAGAACCTTCTGAATGGTCACTTGGTCCCCCTCTGATCTCAAGGCCTGGAGCTCTGGAAATAGCCATGTGGTTGCTGAATGGCTGACACCCCCACCCCCCTACTTCTTGCCCTGGGGGAGGGAGCAGGATTCCACTCTTCTGTGCCCCCCTGTTCCAACAGAGTTCCCCACTGACTTTTTCCTTTCTCTTTGGTGTTTATGATTTGAGAAGTCTGGAAACTACCTCAGCTACTGGTGATTCACACTCCTGAAGTCTGCTCAAGCCGCTGCTGGTCAGGGTTGCCCTGGCACCAGAACTGGATGGTTCTGGCAGAATTGGGCTTGGCTCCCAGCTCTCTGCAATAGATTCTACCTGTCAGCCTGCCAGGCTGGCTTTAGCAGGAGATCTGTTTCTCTCTGTCATTTGGTGAGTTTTGTTGTTCTAAAATCTGTTTAGAGTCATTTTTTTCACATGTATTGGAGGCGGTGCGAGCTAGAGCAGCATGGAGATCCTGTTTTTACTCATCCATCTTGGCTCCACCCACCCCAAGAAAGATTTATTTAATTCAATTGATCATGAGCCTTTTAAATAAATAACTCCTTTTTTCCTCTCCTTTGCTATCTTCCTTTCCAGTGCTAACTCCTTGTTTATGTACCAACACCACCCACTTCTTTTATGGCTTTCCTAAATGAATCATTCCTGTTTTCTTGTGTATTTTCAATTTCCTTATCTTACCGACCCCACTCTCTTAGCCTACAAATGCATTCAAGCCTCCTAAAACAAAATAGGCTATTGATATATCAATATTATTTGTTTCCTCCCTTTCACTTTCAAAATCCTGTGAAAAGGAATATAATCTATGATTACTACCTTTAGTTCCTAACCACTCACTCATGATTCCACGTAACGCCAATTATATGAAGTACCACCCCATTTCTCCATTGCATTGCTCCTTCATGATACTTCAAGGAGTGATTGTGCAGTAGGTATTAGTACTGACTATTCCTCAGAGTTATCATTTATGTAGTCTATCATGTTAACTAGTTACAGATAGTTTATATCTGATTGTCACACATCTGAGCCCTGAAAAAGTTTTTATGTACCATGTTGGAGCTGTCAGGAAGGTTATAAGAATAGTGGGAGATCCTGTGGGTTGATGAAAATTATTTTGTTAGGTATAGCTCACTTCCCAGTATAATTCTAGTGACTCCTATAGTGACATTTTGAATGACAGGTAGAGGCTAGTAGTGGCCAACAACTTAGATTAGATTGTCAATAATAATTGGACAAAGTAACCGGTAATCTCTGGAATACAATTCCTTGTAATACTATACTTATGGTCATAGTATGCACATGACCTTTTATCAGTTGTCTTTAAAAGATATGAAACCTTCCCTGTGGTACAAAACTACTCAGTGAATGAAAATGGTGAAAGGTAGTTATTTTGGATAAAAGTACCTTTCAGAGCTGGTGCTCAATGAACCAGTGTTCATTGACTGATTGGCTAAGGAATAAAAGATCAACTTTATTTCCTAAATACTTAGGTTAGCAGGTATGTATGTGTGTGTGTGTGTGTGTGTATGTGTTCGTTTTCACTATATTAGTCCAGCACATTCTCATATCCTCAAGTCAACTGATGATCTTTTCATCAGTTTGTCTACTTACTCAGGTGATCTAAATGATAAATTACCCCTGTATGCTCGACCCTTATCCATATTGTCCCATAAAGTCACCACCATGTGTTCCACCCAATATACCATGACTGTCCCTTGCTTTATATTGACATCAAGAGGATACTACTGAAGCACAGAAGCTGTCAGTTGTGGTTCTCTCACTTTTTCTATCTTATTTTCTGATCATATAATTATTATTTATTAAACTTTGTAGCCTGCTCACATTTCTCACATACTTCTCTATTGCTCTCTGGATGATCCTTATTAATAATTCTTCTAAAGTTGTAATGTTCCATGACTCATAGCTATACAACATCTCCATAAGAACACTGACATTAAAAAGATAGACATTGTTCAGGGAGCTTTTGGGGTCATTAAAATTACTTTGCACTATGCAAAAGGGAAAAAAAGAAACAGTCCACCCCCATATCTCTGTCTCTGTCTCTCTGTCTCTCTCTCTGTACATATGTACCTATGTATATGTGTGTATTTATATACATATATACATGTCTGCATATATATGAAAGTATGTGTGTACGTGTGTATATATACAAGTCTCATGGTTTTTCCATCTAACTGTTGCATGCTGTAAAATTGACATTTATATCTTTTCCCTTTAGTTAGATAGTTAGACCATAGGAAGCAATTGCATTGAGATTTGCAAAATCTAAGAGCACATATTTACAGAAATCATAGTATTCTCTCAAGAATGACTTTGAGGGGTTATTTTTATACCCCTTGGTTGGTCTGGCAGGATCTCTTTTGTATAGCACCCAGTGATTGAATTTCACAAATAATGGTAAGAGTTACACTCACTGATAATGGCTGGTTCAGGCAAATTTAATCCTTGGGTTTTGTTGTTGTTGTTGTTGTTCATTGTAAAAACTTATAAGTTAGGTTTTTTTCATGTAATTGACAATTTGCATTACTTGTACTTCCATAAGTAACCAGGTATGTGTTCTGATCACCATAGTTAGCCCTTTTGTCAGTATGATCTACTGCCTATCCTTGTGTGAGATTCTTATCATTATCCTCCACAGAAGATTCATGCAATGCTCAGGATGCCTTTGTCTTATCCTGCACATATAATCAAACAAATCAATATTATAAGCAAGGACTACACCTGAGAAAGAGCATAAAAGATGTCAATGAAGATATGCTGCCCAGAAAAGAAGGTGAGCTGGTCACGGAGCAAGAGTGAGGACATAATATATGGACATTTAAAGTGTTGCATTAGTATTCACAAAACACACCATTAAAAGAACAAGAGGGAAAATCAATAAAAACAGCCCAAAGGGTTTTAGAAGGACAAGCATTATTCTGATTTTTAAAATAAGAGAATAACACTTTCAATATATAAGCAAATGAATTTGACTTCTATTCCTGGAAAAATTTTGGAGCATGTTATTAAAGGGATGGTTAATGAACACAAAGAAAAGGAAGCAATGATAACAAAGTATTAATATGACTTCATCAAAGAATAGACCAGGAAAAACTCAATTCGATTCCTTTTCTGACAGTGTTACTAGATAAGAAGATATGAGGAATGCTGGAGATATTATTTATCTAGATTTTACCTAAGTATTTGATAAAGTATCTTTTGAGACAGCTAGATTGCACAGTGGATAAAGTGCTGGACCTGGAGTAAGCTGAAACCTGAGTTCAAATTCGGCCTCAGACAATGATTTACTAAGTATGTGAGCCTGGGAAAGTTACTAAAAGATTATTTGCCTTTGTTTCCTTAACTGCAAAATGAGGATAATAAGAGCATCTACCTTCCAGGGTTGTCATGAGTATCAACTGAGGTCATATTTGTAAAGTACATGACATATACTGGGGAACTAGGTGGTGCAGTGGATAGAACATCAGGCCTGGAGTCAGGAAGTCATGAGTTAAAATTCAGCCTCAGACACTTACTAGAGTGTTATCCTGGGCAAGTAATTTAATTCTTTTTGCCAAGTTTCCTTATCTGTAAAATGAGATGGAGAGGGGAGTAGCAAACCACTCCAGTACCTTTGCCAAGTAAATCCCAGGACATGACTGAACAATCTGACACATAGTAGGTGCGTTGAAAAGGCTTGTTGTTGTTGCTGTTGCTGTTGTTGTTGTTGCTATTCTTGTAGAAAATATAAGGAAATGTTTATATGGTCAACTGGACCCAAAAAGTATTTACTCATTATCCCAAAGAGTAGCAATTAATGGTTTGATGTCATCTTAGAAGAAATTTCTCCTAGGAATGTCTGAGGGATCTGTCCTTGACCATATGTAGCTTAGCATCTTTATCAATAACTTGGAATAACACTCCTAATCAAATATACAAATGACAAAAAGCTAAGAGGAATAGCTTACATACTGGATGAGAGTCAGAATTCAAAAGTATTTGGTGATAGGCTAAAATATTGGACGAAATTTAAGAGGATCAAATTTAATGAGAATAAACTATACTTACCCTTGGCTTAAAAAATCAAATTCACAAATATAATATGGGAGAGGTCTGGTTAGATAGTAGTTCTGAAAATATGTTGCATTTTAAGTAGGTTGCAACTCCTTTATGAAACAGCAACCAAGAAAGCATAGGTTACATAAAGAGTGACATATAGTCTAGGACTAGGGAAATGATAGTCTTTATGTAACCTATCCTATTTAGGACATATCTGGAGTAATGTGCTGAATCTGTGCATCACATTTTATGGAGGATTTTTTTTTTATTTTACTTTTTTTATAGTTGTTGTTCATACTTTGTTTTTTTTGTTTGTTTGTTTGTTTTTATTTTTTTTAACAAATGCTTTATTAACTTCTCATTTACATCATTCATTTCTGCCAGATTTTGAGTTACAATTGTTCCCCATTTTTCCCCTACCCACAACCCCAGAATAGCAGTCCCACAAGATATCCCCTCATCCAATCTGCTCTCTCCCATATCTTCTCCCATACCCACTTAGACTTTACCATTACGGCAAGGTGAATCTCGGTGCCCCAATGCTTGCACATATTATCTCCCAATTACACGCAAAATAGTATTAATAATAGTATTTATATATATATTTGAAACATTTAATGTTAAAACTTAGAATTTCAGATCCATTCACTTCCTCCTTTGTCACCCACTCCCTCTGGGAAGATAAGCAATTCAGTATGTGTTGTACATGTATAGCTATGCAAAACATTACCATAGTAGATATATTGTAAAAGACTGCTTATATTTCCCACCCACCAATCCCATCTCCACCTGGTCCATTCCCTGCTTTGATCCTGTCCCTCTTTGAAAGTGGCTACTTCCAACCTCTCCTCCCCCCAATGCCCTCCCCTTCATCATCCCCCCTCTCATCCCCTTCCCCCCACTCTCCTGCAGGGTGAGATATCTCATTTAGTATGTATGTCATTCTCTCCCTGAGCCAAATATAATGAAAATATGGTTTTGCCTTTTTGCCTTCCTGTTCTTCCCTTCCCCTGCAACCACTTCCCCTTGCCTCTTCTACATGAGATAGTTTACCCTACCCCATCTCTCCCCATCTCCTCTTGCCACTTTCCTCTCTTCCACCTCTTAACTTCACTCCTTAAGCATCATCCCTTCCCATCAAATTCAACCTGTGCCCTCTATCCCTGTATACCTGTAAACATATATACACACATTCACATATGTATTCATATGCCCATACACACTTTTTTCAATTATTTTCATAATGTGAAATGTTTCATCAGTCACAATTATTGTTTTTCCATGTAGGAATGTAAGTAGTTCAACTTTGACAAGTTCCTTTCGATTTCTTTTCCCTCATTACTTTCTTAAACATCTATTGCTTCTTGTGTCTGAATGTCAAATTTTCTATTCACCTCTGTTTTTTTTCCTCAAGAATGCTTGAAAGTCTTCTATTCCACTGAATGACCATATTTTCCCCTGAAACAAAATAATCAGCTTTGCTGGGTATGTGATTTTTGGTTTCAATGCCAAGTGCTTCACCCTGCTGAATACCATTTTCCATGCCCTTCAGTCCCTCAGTGTAGAAGCTGCCATGGCCTGTGCTATTCTGATTGTGTTTCCACAATATTGAAATAGATTCTTCCTGGCTGCTTGTAGTGTTTTCTCCTTGATCTCAGAACTCTGGAACCTGGCTATAATATTCCTGGGAGTTTTCTTTTTGGGATCTTTTTCAGGAGGTGATCTGTGGATTCTTTCAACTTCTATTTTGCCCTCTTGTTCTAAAGCAGCAGGGCAATTTTCCTTGAGAATTCCTTGAACGATGATTTCTAGGTTCTTTCTTTGATCATGGCTTTCAGGTAGTCCAATAATTTTTAAATTATCTCTCCTGGATCTATTTTCCAGGTCAGTGGTTTTTCCCATGAGATATTTCACATTGCCTTCTGTTCTTTCATCTATTAACTTCTGGTTTACATCATTCATTTCCACCAGATTATGCGTTACATTTTCCCCCATTTTTCCCTACCCACCACCCCAGAATAGCAGTCCCACTAAATATCCCCTCATCCATTCTGCTCTCTCCCATATCTTCTCCCATACCCCCCTCGACTTTGCCATTAGGACAAGGTGAATCTCTGAGCCCCAATGCCTGGACATCTTATGAAACATTTAATTTTAAAACTTCGGTTTTCAGATCCATTCCCTTCCTCCCTTGTCACCCACTCCCTCTGAGAAGATAAGCAATTCAGTATGTGTTGTATATGTATAGCTATGCAAAATATTACCATAGTAGATATGTTGTAAAAGACTGCTTATATTTCCCTCCCACCCGTGTCACCTCCCACCTGGTCCATTCCCTACTTTGATCCTGTCCCTCTTTGATAGTGGGTACTTCCAACCTCCCCTCACCCAAGAATGCCCTCCCCTCCATCATCCCCCCTCTCATCCTCCTTTCCCCTACTCAGGAGATTGAGTGAGGGCAAGATATTCCATTTAGTATGTATGTGATTCTCTCCTTGAGCCAACTTCAATGAGAATATGCTTTTGCCTTTTTGCCTTCCTATTCTTTCCCTCCCCTGCAACTACTTCCCCTTGCCTCTTCTACATGAGATAGTTTACCCTACCCTGTCTCTCTCCATCCCCTCTTGCCACTTTCCTCTCTCACCTCTTGACTTCACCCCTTAAGAATCATCCCTTCCTTGGGGTGGCTAAGTGGTGCAGAGAGCAGAGCATTGGGCCTGGAGCCAGAAGGACCCGAGCTCAGATCCGGCCCCAGACACCCAACACACAAACAGAAACCCAGCCGCGTGACCCCAGGCAAGTCACCCAACACCAATTGCCCTCCAAAAAAAAAAAAAAGAATCATCCCTTCCCATCAAATTAAACCTGTGCCCTCTATCCATGTATATCTGTGAACATATGCTATGTACCCTTCTTCAATTATTTTCACAATGAGAAAGGTTTCATCAAACACAGTTATTGTTTTTCCATGTAGGAATGTAAATAGTCCAACTTTGATAAGTTCCTTTTGATTTCTTTTCCTTGATTACCTTCTCAAGCATCTCTTGCTTCTTGTGTCTGAATGTCAAATTTCTATTCAACTCTGGTTTTTTCATTAAGAATGCTTGAAAGTCCTCTATTCCACTGAATGACCATATTTTCCCCTGAAACAAGATATTCAGTTTTGCTGGGTAGGTGACCCTTGGTTTCATTCCCAGCTCTTTTGCCCTCTGGAATATCTTATTCCATGCCCTTCGATCCCTCAGTGTAGAAGCTGCCAGGTCCTGCGCTATTCTGATTGTGTTTCCACAATATTGAAATTGTTTCTTCCTGGCTGCTTGTAGTATTTTCTCCTTGATCTGGGAGTTCTGCGATAATTATAATATTATAATTATTATAATATTCCTGGGAGTTTTCTTTTTGGGATCTTTTTCAGGAGGTGATCTCTGGATTCTTTCAACCTCTATTTCCCCCACTGGGTCTAAAACATCAGGGAAATTTTCCTTCAGAATTTCTTTAAGGATGATTTCTAGGTTCTTTCTTTGATCATGGCTTTCAGGTAGTCCAATAATTTTTAAATTATCTCTCCTGGATCTATTTTCCAGGTCAGTGGTTTTTCCCATGAGATATTTCACATTGCCTTCTATTCTTTCATTTGTTTGGATCTGTTTAATAGTATCTTGATTTCTCATAAAGTCACTAGCTTCCATTTGCTCCAGTCTAACTCTGAAGGAATGAATCTCCTCAGTGAGCTTTTGAGATTCTTTTTCCATCTGGCAAATTCGGCTGTTTAAGGCATTCTTCTCCTCATTGCCTTTCTGAGCCTCTTTTGCCATTTGAGTTAGTTTATTTTTTAAGGTGTTATTTTCCTCAGTCAGGCTGTTGACTGTCATTTCATACTTTTCTTGCATCTTTTTCATTTCTCTTCCCAAATTTTCCCCACTTCTCTTATCTGCTTCTTAAGGTCCTCTATGGCCTGTAGCCAGCTTGTATTTTCATTTGGGGTTTTTGGTGCAGGAGTTCTGACCTCACAGTCCTCCTCCATGCTTTGAGCCTCTTTGCCCCTAAAATAGGAGTCCAATGTTGAACTTTTCTGTTTATTTTGTTTCATTTGCCTAGGCATGTTGCCACTTAATTATTGATTTTTTGGGCTTGTTGCCACAGTAGGACTCTGCCACCAGACAGGGGAGCTTCCTCCCAAATGTGGGGTCTTCACAACTTCTGCCAGTTGGGTGGCCTCTGTAAAGCCTCCATCCACTCTGGCAAATTGGATATTCACCACAAACCTCCCCCCTAGACCACAATTGAGATCCAGGCAGTTTAAATCAAGAGCGATTAACCCCCAGACTGATTGCTGGATTTCCCTACAGTTTGCAGACCAGGAGCTAGAGCCGCCAGTGACACTGCAAAATGGCTTCTGTGCAGCAGTTTCTTCAGCAGCTTTTCGCCCCCAGGGGAGGAAGCCATGCGTTCCCCAAATACTGGTCCCAAAGTCCATAGGGCACTAACCTCTCACTTTGTCCTAGGCATATCTGTGCTGATAATTCTGGAATCACCACAATTGCTGGTGTTCTGGGGTCCCTCCAGCCAGCTGAAGGCCCGGCCTCCCTGGGGCTAAAACCTCGGACCTGGGCTCAGCTCTGCAGGCTGCGCTGTCGGTTCCCAGCGAGCTGTGCTGCCTGCTCTCAGAGTGCTGTGCTGGCTGCTCCCTGCAGGGCTGCTGGGCTGTCCTCAGCAGGAGTTTAGCTTCTCTCTGATGTTCTGTGGGTGCTGTGGCTCCAGAAGCTGTTAGGAGTCCCCTTTCACATTATTTGAAATTTGTGTGGGGCAGAGCACATTGGAAATGCTGTTTCTAATCTGCTGTCTTGGCTCCGCCCTCCCCCTTTAACATGATTTTGAAGGGGTGTGGGGGAGAGCACCTTGGAAGTGCTGTTTCTACTCCACCATCTTGGCTCTGCCCCATTTATGAAGGATTTTGATAAACTAGAGCTTTTAAATTTTACCATAGATTCTGGCATGGAAGGAATCTTAGAGGTCAAATCATTCTTCCTGCTCATTGTATTGACGTGGAAATTTACAAAAGTAAAATGACTTGTCCAAGGTCACACATGTGGTCAGGAATCAAACTCAGTTCCTCTGACTCCAGAACCGGTGCTCTTTTTCATTGTTTCATACTGCCACCCCAAGAATTTTGACGAGGATGGTGAAGTGTCACAAACTAACACTACAGCAGTATATGTTGAAAAAAATAACTTGAAGAAAACCTAGGAAAAGAGAAAACAAAAAGTTTCATTGTTAGAATTGATTCATAGATGTTCTAAATCCCACTAGATGACTGCCTTCCTTTTTTTTAAATGATATCACATGGAATAGCTATCTGAACTGTTCTCTTTGGCTTCGGAAGGTAGACCTAAGAGAATGACCTTTGTTTTTTCAAGTATGGGTTGAACTTAAATGACCTGAGTTTCCTTTGAACTCTGGTATTCTATTATTTTGTTCATCATTTCAAATGAGGATAGGGGGATGATCAAATTGGTAATTTAAAAACCATCAAATCTTTTCTTTTCCAAATAAAATTAGAGAATCCCATAATATAGAGAAATTCTAAGTAGTTTGTCAATTTCCTAACTATGGTCTCACCTAACTACTAGCTCTCTAATAATGTCATGGTTAGAATTGATTCATAGATGTTCCAAATCCCACTAGATGACTGCCTTTTAAAAGGAAGGAATAGCTACACATATAATGTGCTTAACTTTAAACAAGTTCAGGCTGCTCCCAGAGGCAAAAAGCCTATTAGCTTGAATGCCTCTTCTCAGGAATACTTAGTTGTTAGTGCTTAAGTTTGAGATATGTTATATATACATGTAACAAAAGCCCTTGGGACAATGTACATATTGTAAATCAGATCATCAAATAAAATAAACAGCTTACCTGACACTGCTAGATTTTCTCTGTGTTGGTTATTTCAGTCCTAGGAAATCTCAAATGACATTTTTTTCAGAAAAGTAGAAGTTTAGTCATTCACTGTTCCGTCTATGAAGGACTTTAGCTCTCTGCTAAATAAATATCTAAAGAAAAAGTGTTGACATTAAACTTTTATCAATGATTTGCTTTTATAAGTTGAAAATGTTTTAAAGTAGGTCACCATCCTCCATGCATAATTAGCATTGTTACAGCCATTTGTTTAATGGCATAGAAATTGAATTTCTGTGTGTTATAAGATGAATAAGGTTTTCATACCTCATTTTCTTTAGATGTATTTGTGAGCACTATTGTTTTATAATCAATGAAATACATAATAAAGTTAGCAAATGTTTATTTCACTCCTTTACTTTCTATACACTATTCTCTTTATATATTTATGTGTATATCTGCATATCTCTATAGAGATAAATATATATATATATGTATAGAGATAAATAGATAAATATGTAGATTAGTTAGATAGATATCTTGCTCCCTGAATGCTCAAACTAGACCTGGTTGTACTGGGATCTCCATATAATGCCCTTCCCAGGAATCTCCATATGTTTGCATCCTCCTAGTCTATAAAAGTGGTCCTGTCATTTATCCCCATTTCAGCTACCTTTACTCTGAAAAATGGTAAGAAGAGTACAAGATTTGAAAGCCAGATACTTTGAATTTGAATTCTTGCTCTACTTTGTAAATGTGCAAAATTGGTTAAGACATATCACCTTTTTGGATACTAATTCCTTACTATACATTTTGGAGGTTGGACTAGACAAAATCTAAGTTCTCTTCAAATTTTAAACCTTATCATTCTATAAAAACATGATGTACTGGTATTACTTAGAGATTACTAATAACAGTTTGTTTTATATTATGCTTTATTCAAAAATTATGTAAAATAGGTAGTGCAATTATTATAGAATCCTTTTCACTGGAGGTCTTCAAGGAAAGTCTGAATGAGTGTTTGTTGGGTAGCTCATAGAGGGCATTTTTTCTCCAGTTAAAATTGGATTGACTGTGGTAGCACTGGGGGGAGAGAGTTAGGGAATAGAAGGAAGGGAAAATAAAGAGAAACTCAGAAAGAAATAGGGAGTCAAAGAGATAAAGTTGGAGAGTCGGGGAAGAAGGAGGAAGAGCCAGACAGAGGCAGATAGGCAAGCACCAAGACAGGAAAAGCATCTCAACACCAAGTTTTTTGCTCTTTTGTTCATCTTCAGATCAGAGCAGAGATAACACAGAAAGAAGACCTCACTCTTCCCTCTTTCATGTTCATAACAGAAAATAAAAAGAAAGAGTGAAGCAATACAACTCCTCTGTGTCCAGGCAGAAAGGAGAATAATACAAGCAAATTCAGAAGCTAATACTCCAGAAATCTTAACTGCTTCTTCGGGATAAAATGGATTCCACATAATATAGGCATGTGCCTTCCTGCTAGGACCAAAGGTTATACCTTGTATCATCCCCAAAATGTGAGGCAGTACTTGTGTACTTTGAAAGCTCTGTCAGAAAGAGAAGTTAGTTTGGAATGATAAAAGTCTGATCACTATTAAATGGAGAAAAACAAACACTTCCCTCCACCCGTTCCACATAATGCATCCAAGACCATATTTCTGGAGCAATATTTTCATGGTTTGATTAAGAGAAAGGAAGTCATTAATTCAATCTTGTGGCTTACTGGGTACTTGCACTGTTTGGAGCTAGGTAGAGAAGAGGTGAGTAGTTCATCGTGCTATGCCAAATCAAACTTCTAAAATGTGTTAGTGATCAAATATAGTATTATCAAAAATTTTTGAATTAAGAATGCCCTCTTCACAATGTAGTAATCCTCTGATGAGGTAGGGAGAGAAATGCTTTTTTCGATGTGTCATTAACTTAATGAAATTGTGAACTTCGAAAGTTGAAAGGACCTTAGAAAACAAGTCCATATTTTTCATTTTACACACAAAGAAAGGAAATTATTTTAAGCCACTATAGCTAAAATAACACCATACAAGTTACTGCTTATCTTCTCACAAAACAGAAAAAATAAAGATTTATTGAGTTATCCATGATGAGGGGGAGATATTAACAGGTAATACTTGGCAAAATGGTTCATTGGTGATCTTAGCAATTTATCAGAACCCCTGCATAATCTATAGTAATGTTATTTAATAATAATAATAATATCTAACATTTGTATTGTGCTATTCAGTTGTTTTTTAGTTGCAACTGATTCTTTGTGACCCCATTTGGGGTTTTCTTGGCAGAGATACTAGAATGGTTTACCATTTCCTTCTCTAGCTCATTTTACAGATGAGGAAACCAAGGTAAACAGGGTTAAATGCCTTTTTTCAGGGTTACACAGCTAGTAAGTGCTTGAGGTCATATTTAAAACTCAGGAAGATGAATCTTCCTGACTCCAAGTCAGGCCCACTATCCACTGGGCGACCTAGCTTCCTTGTAACATTTATATAGTGCTTACTATGTTCCAGGCACTGTGCCAAGCACTTTCAATTATCTCATTTGATCCTCACAAAAGCCCTGGAAGGTAGGTGCTATTATCACCCTCATTTTAAAAAAAGAGAAAATTTAGGGAAACAGGGGGTAAGTGACTTAACCACGTCCCAGAGTTGTTAAATGTCTGAGGTCATATTGGAATTCAGGTTGTTCTGACTCTGGATCCAATGCTCCATCCACCGAGTCACCTACTTTCTCCCCAAAATGAAGAACAATATGGTACAGTAGACTAAAAAACTAGGCACAATGAACTTCACTAAATAACTTTGTTTTGCTCACCTCTTGTGGTTTGGCATGGCTGGTACAGACACTTAACAAGGTTCTAGTTAATTTTATCTACATAGATCACCAAACATAATTGATCACATTCCCTGAGATCTGTTTTGAACTGAATTATCCAATTTGGGGGATTATATATAAATATATCTCCATGAAATAAATGAAATTTCCCCTCTCACTCCAATGGGTTTCTCGGGGGAATTTAAATATTGTGACTTTAATTATCATTTATGCAGAATCTCCTTAAATGAGGCTTCAAGGTTCTGCTGCCTTGCTAGCTTTCACATTCACATGCTATATGACCTTCACTAAGTTATTTGTAATCATATAATTGAACAAACAGAAAGGGACCCCTGACATCCAATCTCTTATAAACATGTAGGATTTCCTAAAAGTCATCCTGGACTCCTCATTATCTCTCAACCCCCCCAAGCTTATCTCTTATAAAGCCCCTTTCTCCCCTCTGACACTTCCACTACCCTAGTGCTAGCCCACATTACCTCATATCTGGGCTATTGCAATAACTTGCTTATGGCTCTGCCTTGTCAACTCTTTCCCCACTCCAATCCATTTTCCAATCAGGCACTAAACTGATTTTTCTAAAAGTCAGATCTGTTCATGTCACTCCCCTACTCAAAAATTCCTATTACCTCCAAGTGCAAATACAAAATGTTATTTTAGGCATTCAAAGATCCTTATAATCTACCCCTTCCTACATTTGAAGCATTCTTAAACCTTATTCTGCAACATATACTCTTCATTCCAGTGCCATTGGCCTTCTGTCTATTCCACAAACAAAACACTCCATCTTTTAGTTCAAGATAAGAATACCTCTTATCTTGGGGATGTGTCCCATTCCAGGACTCTTCTCCCTCTTCTACTCTAACTACTGACCTTTCTGGCTTCCTTTATGTCCCAGCTAAAATCATGCCTTCTATAGGAAACCTTCTCTAGTCCCTTTTAATTCCTGTGCTTTGCATCTTTTATTTCCTATTTATCCTGTTGGTAGTTTGGATGGTATGTACATTTTGCATGTTATTCCCCCCTGCTAGATTGTAAATCTTCTGATACTGTCTTTTGCCTTTTTTTTTTGTATCCCCAGCACTTAACATAGTGCTTGGCAAGTAGTAGGATCTTAATCAAGGTTTATTGGTTGATTGGTTGACTGAAGGGTGATTGAGGTGACAAACCTGTCCAGTTTCCTGATGCTTGCTAATTCACAGAGTAGCTCATTCCAGCTCTAAATATGAGAATGTCCTTTGATTGAGCTGAAATTTGCCTTTCTATAATTTTTATCCAGTTGTTCTAATTCTCCTTCCTGAAACACAAGAGAATAACTCTAGTTTCTCTTCCATTCCAAAGCTTTTAAATTTTATAATACAATGAAGAGAGTCCCTACCCTAAAGTCCAAAGCAAAGCTTCTTTTCTCCAGAACAGGCATTTTTATTTCCTTCATTCTTTTTTTTTTAATTTTGTCTCTTAGATTTTGATGATTTCTGTTTTTTGTTTATTTAGGGCTTTTGCATTTGTGGTTTTATATATTTATTTTTCAGTTGCATGTTAAATTCATTGATCTAGTCTTCCACTCTTTTAGGGATGAAAATAATTGGAGATGACATTTTTCTCATAATGTCAGCTTTGGATGAATCACAAAAATTTTAGTACATTGTGGCATTGTTATTTTCTTTGACTATGGTTCCTTTAATTTGTTCATTGACCCACATAACATTTAAGATTGTATAATTTAATTTCCATTTAATTTTGAATACTCTCCTCAAATTGCCATCATTTATAATTTTTGTTTTGTGATCAGTAAAGGTCATATTTAATATTTCTGTTTTTTTCTCCATTTGTCTGTCCTAATACATAGTTAATTTTTGTAAAGTTGCTATACAAAGGAGAAAATCTGTCTACTACTTTCAATTCACATTCCCTAATTGCCAGTGATTCACCATATTTGACTTTTCTGGATGTCTTTTTTGTTTATCTCTTTGTTAAATTTTTCTAGATCTCATAAGGGAACCTGGCAGTTCTCAACTATTATAATATTACTGTGTATATCTTCCTTTAATCAATTAGCTTTTCATGTAAGTATTTAGGTGCTATGAATTCAGGGCACAGGCTCATCCAGGACTGAAAGAGATCTCAGAGGCTAACTAGTTAAACCCTCTCATTTTACAGATGATGAAAATTAGTCCCAGGGAAGTGCAGTGGCTTGCCCAAGGTAAAACAAATAGTGTCACAAGTGGGATTTGAATTTAGTTACATACTCTGACTCTAGATCAGTGCTATGAGACCTACTCTCCTGCACTGAAATTGGTTTTTTTGTGAGTGTAATCTCTCATATATATGATCTCCCCATTGGGAGAATGTAACCAGTTTTCTCATGTTTAGTCCCTTATAATTACTCAGTCATATTTATGTTTTTTTTTCTTTTTTAAATTTTTTTATGTTTCTCTTTGTGCCTGTTTTATTTCAAAACATCTATTTATATCTAATCTTCTCATCAGGAACGCTTGGAAATCCTCAATTCACATGTTGCTATTGTTCAGTTGTTTTCAGTCATGTACAGCTCTTTTTGATACCATTTGGGTTTTCTTTGCGGGCATACTAAAGTGGTTTGCCATTGCCTTCTCCTGCTCATTTTATAGATGAGAAAACCAAGGAAAACAAAATTGGCCAGCGTCATACAAATTTTTTTTTTTTGAGATCAGGTTTTGGGGTGTGTGTGTGTGTGTGTGTGTGTGTGTGTGTGTGTGTGTGTTTATTTTTTTTAATACATGTTGTAGAAGCCCTGTTATTTCAGTCTTTTAACTTTTAGTATTTCCTACTGTCTCATTAAATGATTGGATTTTATTAACTCCATTCTGTTTTTCAAAAAATCCACTACTTAACCCTATGACCTAAGCTATTATCCTCTTTCCAATGCTTTCCTTCAGAACTCTAATTTCATTTTTCAACTTGTCCTTATTTCTTCCAGGAAAATTTTTGAGACTCATTTTTAAAAATTTTACTGGTGTTACTCTTTTCTCCTGGATTACTACTTGGAATTCCCTTAACCCACAGCATTTCCTTATTGTATTTGAGGTCTTCTTCTGGACACCCATATTTTGAGATTCAGGTCCAGTTTTGAGACTTTGTGCCGGGTCAAGTTTTGCCCTTCTCCATTCTGCACTATTAAATGGGGAAAACAAATTTAATCTGTCTGTGGCCCCACTGTAGTGTACATATTGCTGCTGTTGCTTTACCATAGTTCCAGGTGGAGTAGTATATTCCTGGCTCACTTCCCTGCCATATTCCAAAGACCTGATCTTTGATGTATCAGGTTCCCACTCTGTCCTAAAATCTTTACCTTCTTCTTCTATCTCCTGGTATCCAAAATAGGAAAATAGGTACTGATGTAGACCCTGTTTCCATTTTTTTATTATAATCACCAGTCAGGAGTTGTCTTTGTCCTCTACTGAGGTTCCAAAAGCATTTCAGAGTCTATGCTGGTCTGAGGTCTCTTGGAGATCTCATGGAACCTCTGTCTCAACTAACTCTCTTTTGTCCATTGGTGTAGTCACCAAATATTAGACATAGTGCTGCTTCGAAGGAAGCTCCCAAGAATGGACTGCTCAGGTTCTATGTCTTTACATTTCTCTGAGTTTGCCTTCTGTTCTGACTTTACCAAGGTATGATGAGATCCTAGTGCTTTCAGTTCCCATTTATTAGAGATAGGAAGGATTCAGAAACTCCCTGATTGGACCCTAGCCAGAATGCCTAAAATCTCCTGAATGACTTTACATACAATAGTAGACTGGCAAGAGAAGTTCAGTGATGTTTCCTTCTGGTTTTATTGGTCATTGCTTGAAATGGAACCTTTATACATGAGTGTTAAGGAACTTCTCAGAGAAATTAAATTCAAGTATCACCTTTCAAGTCAATGTCATCTTATTTCACTGAAGTTTCAATTAATCTTTTTGTACCTAAAACACAGGTATGATTAAATAAAATGGGAACTCTGAAACTCTTTTGTTTTCCATATAAAACCCTTTATAAATATACTTCTAGCTTTTTTTTCAGACATATCATACGTGACTGACTCTTCACACGATCTGCAGTAGAGTCAAATTGGTCTACTTCTTGTTTCTAAAATTTCATCTCCCATCTCCCTGTTTTTGTTTAGGTTGTCCATCATGCCTGAAATGCATATCCTACTCTCCCTTACCATTTTTGCATAACCTACTCTCCCTTACCATTTAGTATCCTTAGCTTCCTCCAAAGTTCAAATTAAGCACTACATTCAGCATAAGATTTCTCTAATACTCCTAGCTACAGATTGTGCTTACATACAAAAAATACAAATTGACATTTAATTTGCATATGGTTTTATAATTATTCAAATCACCATTACATGGTGCTTACCTCTAGTAGAATGTAAATTCCTTGCATCCAGCACTGTACTATTTTTATCTTTCTGTCCTCAGCATCTAGAATAGTGTCTCATATATAGAAGTTGCTTAACAATCATTGCTTAACAAACAATTGATCTAATTATTGATTGCCTATATCTTGTGCACTATCTTATACAGAGTAATATATACATAGACATTAGTATCACATGACTTTAATACCTCTAATTATTCCAATTGTTTTTTTTTTTCTGTATGCACTCTGGTTTGAAATATTACAAATTAAACATGGCATCTAAAAATATAAGAGCACTATGTAAATATATTAAGACTAGTGCAAAAGTACAATGTATAATTACATTTTCCATTCTGCATACTACAAATCTATTAACTGCACTATTTAATCAAAATTTGTTTTAATGTATAACAATTTGCTTCATCTACTTCATACCTCCATGCCCCAACTAAAAAAAAGAAAGAAAACCAAAGCTCTTATAACAAATATAAATAAGCAAACAAAACAATTTCCTATATTGACCATATCCCAAAAATAAATATCTCATTCTGAATATTTAATTCATCACTTCTCTGTCAGGAGATGGGTAGCATTCTTCATCACTAGTTCTCTAAAAACATGTTTGATCATTGCACAAATAAGAGTTCTTAAATCTTTCAAATCTGTTCATTTTAAATTGTTGCTATAGAATAAATAATTCTCCTATTTCTGCTCACTTTACCAATTCATCCATGTCTTCCAAGTATCTCTGAAACCATCTTTCTCACTGTTTCTTATAGCACAGTAAAATTTATTGTATTCAGAAAACAGTTTTTAGTTATCCTTCAATTGATCAATATTTCTTTAGTTTCCAGTTCTTTCCCCTCACAAAAAAATAAGTTGTTCTAAATATGTTCATACATATGTGTAATTCATCTCTAGGTTATATGTGTAGCAGTGGCAATGCTAGGTTGAAGGGTATATAGTTTGATAACTTTGAGCACGTCTCCAAATTACTCCATAAAATGACTAGAAACAACTCCAAACAGTACATCTATTTACCTTTTTTCCTACAGCCCCTACTACATATCATTTTCCATTTTTGTTTACTTTGCCAATCTGATGGGTATGACATGCAAACTGAAGGCTGCTTTAATTTTCACTTGTATAATTATTACTGATTTCAAGCATGTTTGTGAAACTAAGAGTTTATATTTGTTGAGTTATATAAACTCGCATTCCACTCCTTGGTCTCTGTTGCCTGTTAACAAGTCAGGTCTCCCCTATCATGGCCATGCACAATTGATTTTAAATTTATTTTTCTTATGGGGAGAGACAGGGTAGGGTAAACTATCCCATGTAGAAGAAGCAAGGGGAAGTGGTTGCAAAGGAGGGGGAGAATAAGGAAGGCTAAAAAGACAAAACCGCATTCCCATTGAATCTGGTTCAGGGAGAAAATGACATACATACTAAATGGGATATCTCAACCTGCAGCAGGATAGGGGGAAGGGGGATGAGAGGAGGGATGATGGATGGGAGGGCATCCTTGGGGGGAGGGGAGGTTGGAAGTACCCACTATAGAAGAGGGACAGGATTATGTAGGGAATGGACCAGGTGGGGGGTGGGATGAGTGGGAGGGAATTATAAGCAGCCTTGTACAATATATCTACTATGATAATGTTTTGCATAGCTAGACATGTACAACATATACTGAATTGCTTATCTCCCAAGAAGGAAGGGGTGACAAGGGAGGAAGGAAATGGATCTGAAATTCGAGGTCGTAACATTAAATGTTTCAAATATATATAAATACTATTATTAATACTCTTTTGCTTGTAATAGGGAGATAAGATGTGCAGGCATTGGGACACAAAGATTCACCTTCCTCTAATGGAAAAGTCGATGGGGGTATGGGAGAAGGTATGGGAGAGAGCAGATTGGAGGAAGTGATATCTTGTGGGACTACTATTCTGGGAGGTTGGGTAGGGGAATAATGGGGGGAAAATGATTGTAACTCAAAATCTGGCGGAAATGAATGATGTAAAACAGAAGTTAATAAAGCATTTGTTTAAAAAAATAAAATAAAAAAAGAAAAAAAATTTATTTTTCTTGAATTTCATCTTCTTGACTTGTACTATATCTCTTACGTTCTCCACAGTCATCTTGAATTTTGATTCTATCATTCAATGTATTGTAGCTCTTTCCCCACAAGTTTTATGTTACTGGCAGATTTTTTTTTTTTTAGGAGGAATTCTTTTTTTTATTTTTGCAAGTTACAAAGGCGTATTGTACTAAGTGGGATGAAAAATGGTAAAGAAGAAATAAAACCAAACAATGAAAAGAAAAAGATCAATTAGTTTGCTTCCATCAGGATTCAAGCACAGTTCTTTCTAGTTCTTTCTCTGGATGTCGCATCTTTCTCCTTCATGAATCTTTTGGGATTGACTGATATCACTGCATTGCTGAGAAGAGTCCAGTCTGTCATAGTTGGTCATCACACATATGTTGTGTCTGTGATTGTATACAAATTTCTCCTGATTCTACTCTTCTCACTCAGCATCAGTTTGTATAAGCCTCTCCAGGTAAATATAAAAACCGTCTCCTCCTCATTTCTTATAGCACAATAATATTCCATTACATGCATATACCACAACTTGTTTAGCCATTCCCCAATTGATGGGCACCCCTTTAATTTCCAATTCTTTGCAACCACGAAAAGAGCTGCTATAAATATTTTTATACATATGGGTCTTCCTCCCTCTTCTCTGATCTCTTTGGGATATAACCCTAGAAGTGGTATTGCTGGGTCAACGGGTATGAAATTATTTATAGCCCTTTGGGCATAATTCCATATTGCTCTCCAGAATGGTTGGATAAGTTCACAACTCCACCAGCAATGCATTAGTGTTCCAATTTACCCACATCCTCTCCAGGATTTGTCATTTTCCTGTTTTGTCATCTTAGCCAATCTGACTGGAGAGATGTGGTACCTCAGAGTTGTTTTGATTTGCATTTCTCTAATCAATTGTGATTTAGAGCATTTCTTCATATGCTTATAGATATCTTTAATTTCTTTCTCTAAAAACTGCCTGTTCATAACCTTTGACCATTTATCAATTGGGGAGTTACTGGCAGATTTGATGAGTATACTTCCTGTGTCTTCATAGGAGTCACCAAGAAAATGTTGACTAGGACATAGTAAAGGACAGAGTCCCCTCTCATGGTACTAGAGGCTTTCTCCAAGTTGACACAGTATCATTGATCAGTGTTCCTGCCTTTTGAATATACTTTCCATATTTCAGTCTTATACCCCAATTCCCTTCTCTTCTCCCCAAGGTCATCACAAAAATTGTCCTATGCCTGAATTTCTTCACCTTTAAAATAATCCAGACACTCTCATCTGTTTGTATGTGTGGTACTAATTAGGAATTAATTCATTTCTGTAAAGGTTTCTCATGCCCAATTATGTCATATGAGAGAAAGCCTTCATATAATCGCAAAGGAACACATGACTCTTATATAATCTATTTTTGGGGTCTGATGAGATCTTGGGAAAATGAATGGTGATAATGCATAATGAAGGGGTGAGAAGTAGCATCTTAATATTTGATGATATAAACACATACATGACTTGATAGGATACTTTAATCTGTGATAAAAAAAAAACACTGCTAATCTATCTTCTCCATTGATAGGGGCTACATACAAGCATGAAAGATTACATATACATCTTCGAGGACAAAGGTACAGGACACAGTGTTGTCACTCATTATTCCCACTACCCTGGGCATATTTTATGTTCTCACTCCCAAGGAATAGAGTACCCAATCATATCCCATGTAAGATTAGAGAGGAAACAAAGATGTGCTAAACCACCTTTAATCGCTCTTCAACAAAGGGGGGAATTCAAGAGATATCAGTGAATACAGAAGTGCAAACCCTCAGACCACCACAGAAAAGTCAATGGGAAGTATTTGAAACCTTAGCTTCTCATCCAAACTCACTCTCTTTCTTATTTTACTTAGGAATTTTATAAGGGCTGGGTTAGTCTGATGAGTGGCCTAAGTACTGTCATGGCAGAGCAAAACTGATTTAAGTATCTCCTTCAACTGGATGGTGTAGATGATAATCATCTTTAACATGCAAGCTCAGCTGAACTCTTTCACCATATGCTTGCTGTTAACATATCTCTTCTAATAAACTTAGCAAAAGCCTCACAGAATGCTACTGGGAAGATGAAATGGAAAACCCACCTTCCTGAAGTTTTCTTGGTCTATTGAGAAATATTGCTGTTATTGTAAGCCTTTTGATAGGTCCCCTGAAATGATTCATAAAATCTTGCCAGATTTTTCTTACTCTGATAGTTTTAATTGTTCTGCAAAAGCATATGCTGTTCTTCCCTGCATTTTTCTAATAATAATTAGAGATATTTACATTGTTATTATTACTTAAATTCTCCAATTGTGGTTTGAGAAATGGTGTTCACCCAAAACACATTTTAGAAGGATTTTTTAATGGTTGTTATTGGTTTTGTTCCTTCAATATGAAATTATGGTTGAAAAAACAAGTAAGCATTGTAAAGATTAAAATGTAGTTTAAGTTTTGGGAGTAGATTATGCACTCAGTATCTACTGTTATAGACCTCAATAAAAATGTTAAAGCAAAATGATTTACATATATAATATTTTTTCACTTCCACATAACTAAGTCAGAATTCTAATTATAATTTTAGCATTGGAAAAGAAGAAAAAATTACCAAAAGACATGGGAAATGCATCCTTCTTGAAAAATAATGCAATAGCTGATTAAAGTATTGATTAATGGAAAGGCTAAAAAAATAATTTTTATAAATTATGTCCCAAAATTATGTGCTTCAATTATGCCTGTCCTATCAAACTAAGGGAAGCTATAATTAAAAATAAATCCTGGTTTCAATGTGACTTTATTGACACAAAGGCAAAGGCAAATGGTTGGGTTTTTCCAATTATATCATTTATTAAGTTATTAGAACCAGAATATAGTACTTGTATTTGTCAGTGTGACTTTCACTAGCCTTTTATCCATCCAGTAACCATTAAAATTTCATGATTGTTTAAGATTTTTAATAATTTTTTGCATGAATAAGAAAACAGGAAACGAGGGAATAAAATTCTAGGTGAAATTTAATGACTCAATCATTTATTTTTTTAATCTTAGAAGAAACAGTGCAGAATTAAGCTATATGAAATAGATTAACCCCCTTTAATATCAAGATGGTACATATCAAGGTATGTTATATAGGCACGTAGTTCAAAGAAAACAGGCATACAAAGCCTTTAGGATTAAAACTTATAAATATCTTAGTAATTGTTTATTCTAAAAGCAAATGTAAGGTATCATAGTTTGAGTCACTTTTTTGTATTTCCACCAGCAAATTAAAATTTTTTTGAAGCATTGTATCCTTACTTATAAAGTTAACCACTCAAAAATTGACTGACAAGAAGAATTTAATAAAAACGTATCTTGTCTTAGCACTGGACTAAGTGTTGAGGATGCAAAGTGAAAATAAAAACTGCCCCCACCATCAGAGTGTTTACATTCTTAGTTCTGCCTCTAAGGTTTATGATAGTCAAAAAAGTGAATGAGGTAAAACTTTTACCAGAATCAATTTAAGTTGATGGCAGGGTAGAAACAGGGCTTGCTGGGGGCTCCTGCTCCCACCACCTCCAATCCATGTAAAAGGTGAATCTGAACAAACTTTGGAGCTACAGAACCCACAAAGTGACATAGAGAAACAAACCTTCCACTGAGTATAGCCCATCAGGCCAGCAGGGAGCAGCCAGCACAGAATTCTGTGAGCCAACCCTAGCCCTTCTCCTGCCAAGGTTTTAGCTCCAGGGCAGGCCTGATCTGCCACAAGCTGGAGGGACTTCAGATCACCAGCAGCTGTGGTAGTTTACAGAATTATCCACCCATAGAAGCTAAGGAAAAAGTGAGAGGTCAGTGCAGTGTGTACTTTGGGATCCAGTGGTTGGGAGTATCATTGGCCTTTATGCCCTGAGGGAGAAGGCTCTGAGGCCCCATGACAGTGCAGCTGCTGCCTCAAAGCAGCTTCAGTTCCTGGTCTGCAGACTGTAGGGGAACCAAATGACCAGTCTGAGGGGTAATTGCGCTTGTTTTAACATGCTTGGATCTGGATTGCAGTCTAGGGAGGAGGTCCTGGGGTATGTGACCAGCTTGCCAGAGCATGCATAGGCTTCAGAGAGGGCACCCAACTAATAAATTTTGGCAGCTGAGAAAATCACAGAGTTTGGTATGAAGCTCCCCTGTCTTGTGGCAGAGTCCTACTATGGCAAAAAGCCCAAAAGTCAAGTAATTGAAAACAAAAAGGATCAAAGCATGGAACAGGAGGAAGACAGTGAAGTCAGAACTCCTGCACCAAAAGCTTCCAAGAAAAATACGAGCTGGTTACAAGCCATAGAGGACCTTAAAAAGGGTTTTGAAAATCAAATAAGAGAAGTGGACTGTCATTTCATACTTTTCTTGCATCTTTTTCATTTCTCTTCCCAATTTTTCCCCCACTTCTGTTATCTGCTTCTTAAGGTCCTCTATGGCCTGTAGCCAGCTTGTATTTTCATTTGGGGTTTTTGGTGCAGGAGTTCTGACCTCACAGTCCTCCTCCATGCTTTGAGCCTCTTTGCCCCTAAAATAGGAGTCCAATGTTGAACTTTCCTGTTTATTTTGTTTCGTTTGCCTAGGCATATTGCCACTTAATTACTTGATTTTTGGGCTTGTTGCCACAGTAGGACTCTGCCACCAGACAGGGGAGCTTCCTCCCAAATGTGGGGTCTTCACAACTTCTGCCAGTTGGGTGGCCTCTGTAAAGCCTCCATCCACTCTGGCAAATTGGATACTCACCCCAAACTTCCCCCCTAGACCACAACTGAGATCCAGGCAGTTTAAAGCAAGAGCAATTAACCCCCAGACTGATTGCTGGATCTCCCTACAGTTTGCAGACCAGGAGCTAGAGCCGCCAGTGACACTGCAAAATGGCTTCTGTGCAGCAGTTTCTTCAGCAGCTTTTCGCCCCCAGGGGAGGAAGCCATGCGTTCCCCAAATACTGGTCCCAAAGTCCATAGGGCACTAACCTCTCACTTTGTCCTAGGCATATCTGTGCTGATAATTCTGGAATCACCACAATTGCTGGTGTTCTGGGGTCCCTCCAGCCGGCTGAAGGCCCGGCCTCCCTGGGGCTAAAACCTCGGACCTGGGCTCAGCTCTGCAGGCTGCGCTGTCGGTTCCCAGCGAGCTGTGCTGCCTGCTCTCAGAGTGCTGTGCTGGCTGCTCCCTGCAGGGCTGCTGGGCTGTCCTCAGCAGGAGGTTAGCTTCTCTGTGCTGTTCTGTGGGTGCTGTGGCTCCAGAAGCTGTTTGGAATAGAGGACTTTCAAGCATTCTTGATGAAAAAGCCAGAATTGAATAGAAAATTTGACATTGAGATACAAGAAGCAAGAGAAGCATGAGAAGGTAAACAGAGAAAGAAGTCATAAGGAACTTATCAAAGTTGACTTATTTACATTCCTAGATGGTAAAATGATAACTGTAACTTATGAAACTTTTCTCAGTATAAGAATAATTGAAGAGAATAGAAACATGTGTGTATACATACATACATACATACATGCATATATGTCTGTATAGTAGGGTATATGGGCATATGAATACATATGTGAATGTGTGTATATATGTATACAGGTATACATAGACAGAGGGCACAGGACCAATTTAATGGGAAGGGATGATACTTAAAATGTGAAATTAAGAGGTGTGAGAGGAATATAATGAGAGGACATGGGGAAAGACAGATTGGGGTAAACCATCTAACATAGAATAGGTAAGGGAAATGGTTACAATGGAGGGGAAGAACAGAAAGTCAAAAGGGAATGGGACAACCTTATTCTCATTGAATTTGGCTTAGGGAAGGAATGTCATACACTCTAAATACGGTATCTCACCCTATAGTAGAGTAGGAGTGAAGGGAATGAGAGGGGCATGATGGAAGGGAGGGCCGGTTGGGAGGGAGGGAAGTTGGAAGCACCCACTTTTGAAAAGGGACAGGATCAAAATAGAGAATAGAATAAGTAGGAGGTGGGATTGGAGGGAAGGAAATATAGTCAGTCTTTTCTAATATATCTACTATGGAAATGTTTTGCATATCTACACATGTACAACCTATGTTGAATTGTTTATTTTCCTAGTAAGGGTGGGTGTCGAGGGGGGAAGAAAATGAACCTGCAATTCAAAGTTTTAAAATAAAATGCTTAAAACATATGTGTGTGTAGGTATGTATGTGTGTGTGTGTGTATATATATATATATATATATATATATATATATATATATACTATTATCAATATTATTTTACATGTAAATGGGAAATAAGATATACAGGCACTAGGACATAGAGATCCACTGTGCCTTACTGGAAAGTTGGAGGGGGTATGGCAGAAGATATGGGAGAGAGCAGATTGGAGGAGGGGATATTCAGTGGGATCACTATTTTGGGGTGGTGGGTAGGGGAAAAATGGCTAGAAAATTTGTAACTCAAAATCTTGCGGAAATGAATGATGTAAACTAGAAGTTAATAAAGCATTCAATAAAAAAATCAATTTAAGTTGAACTTTAAAATGCACTATGAATTTCACCTAATGGATGTCTCCCTATTATCTGTTCTCTCTGTTCAAAATATGGAAAGTTACATGATTTCAGGTCAAGGGAGAAAACTTCTGTTTAACTTAAGGCACCACAATTTTTCTTCTCACTTTGTGATATCCTGTGACCAAAGCAAACAAAAATAAAAAGTAAACATCATCTTAAAATGATAATAATCTCACTCACTTTTAAAATAGTAGTAGAAACAAATAAAATTATACAGAGACATACACAAGAAACACAACTTTTATTTTCTCTTATTGATTAAGCCAAGGAGCTATTTGGATAATATAAAGCCTTGACATGGGACGTCCCATTCATTTATCAGAACACAGTAATCTAAGCCATTTTTTACCTCAGAAGAAAGAATCCCTAGAAGATAAAAGCAAGAAAAGTGGAGCCAAGCAAGAACATCAACAGGGCTATTGGAGGCAAAACATGGAAGTGTGATTGACAAAGAATGAGATTAACAGAGGATAGAGAAATCAAATTGACATCATTTTCATATTTGCCACCTTCAAAAGTAACCTATTTCATGTGAAAATGAGATTGTGGCAAGGGTGACAGATAAAAAGAACTTGATTATTGGTTACAGAGTCAGGTAAGTTAAGCCCTTATGAATTTTAATGAGTTGCTTGGCCTTACACAAGCACTTTTTAAGATAGCAACAAGGTTTCTGAAAGAAAATAAGATAGTATTCTTCATGGTGATTATGTTGCCTGTGAATTAGATTATTTTTCCTCTGCCTCTTCCCTGACTTCAACCAAATCTCACTCCTGCATATAAAAAGGATGTTCTTTATTATCTGTGTAGGTGAGGGTATAGATGTCTGTTTCATCCTAATGCCCACGTATTATGCCAGCTACTTTGAAAAGAATAACTGGAGACGAGTGAGTATTCTACAAGGGCAAACTGTTACCACCAAGTTTCACAGTGTGTCCGACAATTCAAAGAGACAAACTTTTAAGCATTTGCTGCCTGCTCACACTGTGCTAGGCTCTCTGTGGGTGTGGGAGGATGTGTGTGGGGGGTAAGATATAGAGATTTTGTAACTTTTATATTCACTGTCCTCATGGAGCTTAAATTCTAGAAAGAGGATATATGGCATATGTACATATAGCTACAATGCAAAGTGACATAATTGTGAGTAAGACAGGTTTCAAATTGCCCTTTGATGACCAAGCATGTAAGACCATTACCAACTAGGGATATGGGGAACAGGCTTCTTGAAGATGGTGATCAAATTTGGTTTCAGTGGGTATTTAGAAATTTAATAAATGGTAGTAGGAATAGGAAGGCAGAGATACTCAAAGAGTTTAATGAGGGCCTAACTTAAGGAATAATCAATACTGAACAGTATCCTAGAGGTAATAAAATGAACAATATATGTAGGGAAAGGTGAATATTCCAATTTGTATGGAGCAGAAAGTAGGTGATGAAAACATTGAACAACTCATTTAACTTCTTTATATCTTAGTTTCATCATAAGAAAAATCAGAATATTGAGCTTGAAGACCTCCAAGTTTCCTTTCCATTCTAAATATATGACCACACATTCCTCTGAGTACTATGAATTAAGGGTGAAACGTAAAATAAGCTCAGAGATGTATTGGAGCCAACTCAAACCAACTTGAGAGCGCCAATTGTTTTTTTTTTTTTTATTAAACAAATGCTTTATTAACTTCTGTTTTACATCATTCATTTCCGCCAGATTTTGAGTTACAATCATTTTCCCCCCATTATTCCCCTACCCACCCTCCCAGAATAGCAGTCCCACAAGATATCGCTTCCTCCAATCTGCTCTCTCCCATACCTTCTCCCATACCCCCATCGACTTTTCCATTAGAGGAAGATGAATCTTTGTGTCCCAATGCCTGCACATCTTATCTCCCAATTATAGGCAAAAGAGTATTAATAATAGTATTTATATATATATTTGAAACATTTAATGTTACAACCTTGAATTTCAGATCCATTTCCTTCCTCCCTTGTCACCCATTCCTTCTTGGGAGATAAGTAATTCAGTATATGTTGTACATGTCTAGCTATGCAAAACATTATCATAGTAGATATATTGTACAAGGCTGCTTATAATTCCCTCCCACTCATCCCACCCCACACCTGGTCCATTCCCTACATGATCCTGTCCCTCTTCTATAGTGGGCACTTCCAACCTCCCCTCACCCCAAGGATGCCCTCCCATCCATCATCCCTCCTCTCATCCCCCTTCCCCCTATCCTGCTGCATTTTTAGCCTTCCTTATTCTCGCCCTCCTTTGCACCCACTTCCCCTACATGAGATAGTTTACCCTACCATGTCTCTCCCCATCTCCTCTTGCCACTTTCCTCTCTCACCTCATAATTTCATCCCTTGAGTACTCTCCCTTCCCAACAAATTCAACCTATGCCCTCTATCCATATATAACTGTAGCCATATAAACACACATTCACATATGTATTCGTATGACCACACCCCCTTCTTCCATTATTTTCATAGTGAGAAAGATATCATCAGTCACAGATATTGCTTTTCCATATAGGAATGTAAATAGTTCAACTTTGATAAGTTCCTTTTGATCTCTTTTCCCTGATTACCTTCTCAGGCATCTCTTACTTCTTGCGTCTGGATGTCAAATTTTCTATTCAACTCTGGTTTTTTCCTCAAGCATGCTTGAAAGTCCTCTATTCCACTGAATGACCATATTTTCCCCTGAAACAAAATACTCAGTTTTGCTGGGTAGGTGACCCTTGGGTTCATTCCCAGTTCTTTTGCCCTCTGGAATATCATATTCCATGCCCTTGATCCCTCAGTGTAGAAGCTGCCAGGTCCTGGGCTATTCTGATTGTGTTTCCACAATATTGAAATTGTTTCTTCCTGGCTGCTTGTAGTGTTTTCTCCTTGATCTGGGGATTCTGGAACCTGGCTATAATATTCCTGGGAGTTTTCTTTTTGGGATCTTTTTCAGGAGGTGATCTGTGGATTCTTTCAACCTCTATTTTGCCCTCTGGATCTAAAACATCCGGGCAGTTTTCCTTGAGAATTTCTTGAAGGGTGATTTCTAGGTTCTTTCTTTGATCATGGCTTTCAGGTAGTCCAATAATTTTTAAATTGTCTCTCCTGGATCTATTTTCCAGGTCAGTGGTTTTTTTCCCATGAGATATTTCACATTGCCTTCTAATCTTTCGTTTGTTTGGATCTGCTTAACAGCATCTTGATTTCTCATAAAGTCATTAGCTTCCATTTGCTCCAGTCTAACTCTGAAGGAATGAATCTCCTCAGTGAACTTTTGAGATTCTTTTTCCATCTGGCAAATTCGACTTTTAAGGCATTCTTCTCCTCATTGCCCTTTTGGGCCTCCTTTGCCATTTGAGTTAGTCTATTTTTTAAGGTGTTGTTTTTCCTCAGTCAGGCTGTTGACCCTCATTTCATACTTTTCCTGCATCCTTCTCATTTCTCTTTCCAGTTTTTCCTCCACTTCTCTTATTTGATTTTTAAAGTCCTTCTTAAGGTCCTCTATGGCCTGCAACCCGCTCATGTTTTCCCCTGGGGCTTTTGGGGCAGGACTTCTGACCTCACAGTCCTTTTCCCACTCTATGCCCCCAAAATAGGAGTCTGGGGTTGCATTTTTCTGTTTCCTTTGCCTTGGCATGTTGCCACTTAATTGCTTGACTTTTGGGCTTGTTGCCACACTATGGCTTTAAGGCCAGCTAGAGGAATTTTCGTCCTGAATGTGTGGGGGGGCAACTTCCGTTTCTGGCAAGCTGTAAACCCACCCACAGCTTCCACCCTAGATCACAATCCAGATCCAGGGAGGTTAAAGCAAGAGCGATTACCCCCCAAGACTGATCGCTGGATCTCCCCACGATTTGTAGGCTGGGAGCCGGAAATGCCTCTGAAAACTACAAAATGGCGTGTCTCCTCAGCGGCTTCTAGCCCCCAGGGGAGGGAGCTGACGCATTCCCCAAATACAGGTCCCAAAGTCCATAGGACACTAACCTCTTACTTTGTCCTAGGCATGTCTATGTTGATAATTCTAGAATCTCCACAGTTCCTGGTGTTCTGGGGTTCCTCCAGTGGGCTGCTGGCCCTGCCGCCCTGGGGCTAAAACCTCGGCTCATGTGGACCTGGGCTCGGCTTGGCTCCTGCGCTCTGCGCGCTGCCGGCTCCCAGACCACTGCGCTGGTCCTTCCTGCAGGGTGCTGGGCTGTCCTCAGTGGGAGGTTAGCTTCTCTGTGTTGTTCTGTGGGTGCTGGGGCTTCAGAAGCTTTTCAGAGTCCTTTTTTACATAGTTTGTGGAGAATCTGGGGGCAGAGAGGCTTGGACGAGCTGTTTCTACTCCACCATCTTGGCTCCGCCCCCGAGAGCTCCAATTGTTAAATTTGCAGTTTGATCATTTAAACTTCAGAAATTGGCAAAAAATAAAAATTAGGGATTGATATGTTTTGCTGGTTGTCTAGAAATAAGAAAGTGATGGAGGGAATGTTTAAAATGTAGGTTTAATTTAAAGGTGAGTGTATATGTATGTGTGTGGCTCTGTGAATGTGAGAGCTTGTTAAATATTTACCATCACTCTTTTAAAGATAGTACCATATTAAGGAGATTTTGAACTTGAGTTAACAAAGCTTCATATTAATTTAGCAAGCAACAGAAGACATGGAATCATTTGGGATAGAGGATTAGCATGAATAGATATATACATAATCCACGAAAGACAGGCAGTGTGGTGAAGGTGGTGGTACCTTGGAACCACTCCTTGCATTTGGAATCAAAGGACCAGGGTGCTATTTCTGCTTCTGCTACTCAGTACTTGGATTGCCTTGGGCAATCATTTCACCTCTGTTGGTCTTAGTTTCCTCATATCTAAGAATAATGTACTGAACAAGATGACTTCTGTGGCCCCTTGCAGCTATAAATTTGTTATCCTATGAAGGATATTAGGCATGGTACAATGTCTATTTATGGAATCTATCTCAAAGTGGAAGGGAACATTAATTTGGTAACATTTTAAAGCCACCCATACCCCCCAAACAACAGAAAGAACAACAATATCCTGGAAACATCTAGTAATATAATATAGAAGGAATACTGACAACTTGCCTCCCAATCTCAGAATTAGTCTAAATTTGCTGTGTTACTGTAAGCAAGTTTCTAGGCCTCAGTTGTTTCAACTGAAATAAAAATTAATAAATTGAGCTATGCAGTCTCTATGTTTCCTTGGCTTTATAAAAGTTCATGATTCTGAATATAAATTTTAACAGGTACAGTAGTGACACATTTAACAGGCCCACTTGGGAAGTGAGGTTAACTACTTAATTGCATTAGCTGAATCTATTAATGATTAAGCTACAAATGAACTTGCCCTGGGCAAGAATGCTGACTTGTATGCTGAAGGGAATTCTATCTCAGGGCTCCAGAACCTCTGACTACAAGGCTTCATAATCTCCAGCAGAAAAGCTTCCAAGACATTAGGGAAGGACTCTCAAAAAGTGTAATCAAGGAGGCAGTTGTTACTGCCTTGTGACAAATTGTCATTAATGTCAAATTTTCCTTTATGTTATTCCTTAAGACCCCAGGAGCTTGTAAAGCATGTCTACTACTTAAAATTCTTCCCAGGGAGAGATGCAATACAGGAGAGCATAAACAGAGGCAGCAAAAGTCATGTAGGTAAACAGATTCCCCAGAACTTAATTACAGTCTTACCTGTTTCTCTTGTTGATCTCGTCAACACAGTCAACTCTATAGTATAGGAGCCAATGTAGAAATACCAGCACAAAAGTTTTGCTTTTATTTGCCTCAGAGGAGCGGAGAGGTTGGCTCTGGTTACTAGCAACACCTGCTTCCTTCCCATCCTGTCGATCAATTGTCCTGAATTCTTGATCATGGTAACAATATGAAATTCTGTTTAGGGTACATATGAATTAATGGAGTAAATCTGCCATATATATTACAAATACCACATCTGATTATACAAAGTCTGCGCATTGCATTCTAACAAATAAAAAAAAAACCACAAAAATAGTTTTTTTTTTTCTGATAAAAGACACTAAGCTGAATGGATCTTCAAATCCTTTTACATTTCAAAAAGATAACATCAATAGATAACTGAATCCATATAAAAAAATACTAAGTCAAAGCAATCCCCTAACCTTAAAACACTAGACATTCGAATGCTAAATAAAATATATATACCCAAGTCTTGAAAATCTGGGTTATGTGTGTGCCCATATACATTTTGTATATATGCACACATGTACATATACATGTAACCCTTAAAGAATGTATATGTATACACATTCATGTTAAAATATATGTGCACACATGATTCATGTATGTTATATAGAAATGCATGTATATGCATATTTGTGTGTACACACATATCATGTATGGAGTAACTGACCTCAGAAGATGTATTTTCTTGTAAGGATTCCATTAATACTTCCAGTATTATATCACTACATATAAGAATTACTGGGGGCGGCTAGGTGGCGCAGCGAGTAAGAGTGCCAGCCTCGGAGTTGGGATGACCCGAGATCAAATCCGGCCTCAGAAAATGAGCACCCCCACATAAATAATGATTAGCCGTGTAACTTTGAGCAAGTTACTTAACCCCAATTGCTTTAAAAAAAAAGAAATAAAAAAATAATAAAAAACAAGAATTACTGGATGGGATATAGAGCATCAGCCCTGTAATCAGGAGGACCTGATTTCAAATCCGGACTCAGACACAACACAAAAACTAGCCTGTGACCTTGGGCAAGTCACTTAACCCCAATTGCCCTTCCAAAAAAAGCCCCCCCCACAAAAAAAGAATCTCTGGATTTCTTTATAGGTTTCATCATATGATATTTGTAGGTTACTCAAAACTGGAAGAGAAAACTAATGAATTAAATGACACGGGCATAATTCAAAAAATTGATAAGCTACAATACTGGACCAAATCAAATTAAATGAAATGATATAGGGATGACTCAAAAATCATATCATATACTTGGATTTTTAAAAATCACCATAAGTTAACAGTAAGAGAGGATAACTGGACAGTAGTTCATTTTTAAAAGATGATGGATACTTTTTTTTTTAATTCAAGTCCAAGTATGCATTAAATACATGCTATGTCAGCCAAGAAAGTCAATGTGTTTTTAGCCTATATTAGATGTGCAGAGATAGTAAGAAGGGGTTCCAATGTCATGCCATTCTCAGACAGAATATGGAGTGATAGGTTCATTGTTTAATGCAGCCTTTAATGATGGATATCAGTAAGCTGGGGACCAACTAAGTAAAACAATAAGAATGATCAAGAGCCTTAGGTCCATGCCATGTGAAAATCACTGGAAAGAATTGGGGGCATTTAATAAGGGTAAGAGTAATCTTGCAGATAAATGATAAGTATTGGAAAATAATGGGTTAGGCTGTGTGTGTGTGTGTGTGTGTGTGTGTGTGTGTGTGTGTGTGTGTGTTTAGCCCCTCAGGGAAAGAATAAAGAACAATATGTAAAAGTTCCTGAGGGAAATCTAGGTTCTCTTTAGGCTCCACTGTCAGAGAACAAACATCCTGCTTAACAGACCTGTCCTCCTGAGGTTTCCCCTATTTCCTCTTCATTTAAGTTCTTCTGGCAGACTGTACATCCATTTGTTTGGTTAGTTATAAAAGAGATACCCTTTTGGATAAGAGTCGAACTCTTTAGGTAATGGCAACTTTAAATTTTAAATTTTAAAATTGGCAACTTTAAACTTTAAATTTTAAAATTTGGTGCTTCTTGATTCTATAATTATGTGGGTCTTATTTGGACTCCTATGTTCTATTTCATATCCAAATCCATCAATTTCTGATCCTATGAAAGTTTGTATTACAAAAATAGTGTTTAATTGAGCAAAATTTGAGATAGTTCTGGTGGACGTTTGTCAAGAATGCTCTTTCTCAAAGAAACTAGAATGAAAATATAACTCTCAAAATGCCTTGTCTCTCTTAAGTAGAAACATGGGGTATCTCAAAAGACTTAGTGCAGTTTTTAGCTTTCTTGACTTAAAGCCACAATAAGACTTTTGGAACACCCTGTATAAACTAGGTTAAAGGTTCACTCTTTCTCTTCCCTCAGATCTTGCCCATAATTTTAAGATCAAGTAAATTGGACAAAATGTTTCATACAGTCTTAGAAATAAGCAAATAAAGAGGTTAATTTTAATTCCTATCAAATTTCAATCATGATAAGAAAGACTATAATGGTGCTTACAAGAAGACAGAGCCAACCTGAGGACTAAGTTTCCTGCATCTCATATGGACTTTGAAGTTTTAATTAACACAAATAAAGTCTTTTAACACGATATTCTTTCATGTTTTCAGCCATGCATTTTTATGTACCATTATCCAGGTCTTGTGGCTATAGATTTTTCTTAGGGTACCATTTATTTGAAGGTTCAGGTTGCCCTTACAGCTTGCCTAAGTAGTGTATGAATCCAATTTCAGTATTTTAGCTTATAACTATACTTCATTTCAAATTATAGATTTTTTTCCTTCTATTACCTTTCCTTGTACCAGTAATATCACATAAGTCTTAAAGTGCCATACCCAGATCGTCTTAATGACGTTCCTGTCTTTCTCATTCCTGTCCTAGACAAGAATAGAGCCTAAAATTCTAAGAAGTCTCATGGACAAGATGTTTTCTCCACTTTGCCTGATCCCCAAGTCTCGGGGTCCTTTTTATTTGAGACAAACCTTGAAAAGTGAAAAGAAAACTTCTATCTTGGTGTCCAGAGGACTTTGATTTAAATTTCACTTCTTATGCTTCCTGCCTGTGTGACTTAGGGGAGATCCTTTGTCTTCTCTGAGCCTTAGTTTCTTAATCATTAAAATGAAGTGATTAAACCATAAGGTCTATAAGGTCCATTCCAGTTCTAAAGCAATAATCCTAAACTCTTATAGCTAAACATCAACCTTCTCTGAGATTTGGGTGTCAAAGTTAATGAGCCCTTTTCTCCCTTGGCCTCTATCATGAATGGTTGCTATGAAGGCTCTTTGAGATGAAGAGACCATTTAACTTTGGTCTTTGTATACCATAACTAGCACAGTGCTTGACCATTAGTGTCACTTCATACAAACTCAGGGATTGTGAGTTTGAGTCTGGGTTCTAAAGCAATTTCAACAAACACTAGAATCTGAGGTCTTAGTGACAATCTAAATTGAACATTATAGTTAGAGATAGGTAAAATTCACAACTTGCAAGCTTGTTATTTGCAGGCCTCATCAGAAGAGCCTATTATTCTTCACAGGAAAGGCTGAACTGGTCAGACAAAAACATTTGTTTTAATATAGTAGATGCTGAAGAGATATCAGTTAAGGTTCTCGTGTTAATATGAGTTTGCTACACTCAGTTAAAGAGAAAGATACCCACATATGTGTAAAGCCAAGCACAAGCAGTTTTCCAGAGGATTGTTACTGTGAATAGCTCTAATGTTCTGATTATATAGTATAGTGAACTCTATTTATTCATCAGTAAATTAAAGCAAAACATTCACAGAAACCAAAGTACACCATTCACAACGTTATAACATAAGAACTTATCATTAAAGTGGCCACATAGTTTTAAGCAAAAGATATCAGTCAGTAAGTCCTTAACTCAATCATCCTTAAAGGACACAAAGTACAAAGGTCAAAGTTCTCCACCCCTAGGTCACAGTAAATCATGATCTTAGTTCTTTTAATCTTGACTCAAGGCTGGCTCTCAGATTCCATGATTCCTCTTCCATGGTCCCAGCTCCTTCCTGAATCTACCCAACTGCCACCTGGATTTAAAGGTAGTCAGTTCTCAGCTCTTTATCCAGTGCATCATTTAGCTTCTCACCCAGTTCCATGTTGAAGTACACAGTATCCAGTACACCTCAAGTCCTTCATAGTTTCTGTTTCTGGGAAGACAAAGCTTAACAGAGCCAAAAAAAGATTCATACACATTGCTGGCACCATCATCAATTTATCATCTGCTTATGAAATAAAGACAGACCCACATACAAGGTCTGAGAACTCACCACAAAGCATTGGTACAGTCCCAGGACCTCTGAATCCCTCCTCCAATACTTCTGTAAACAGACAACAAGAAAATCCTCTTTCAGGGCTTCCATTAAGGTCCCAAGGCTTCTGTACAAAGTATCACAAACAAAAATCAACACAAACAGAAGAGACAAAGTGTCTGGCCACCACAAAGTTTCCCTTTTCAATTCTGCTCTCCCCCAGTTTGGGCTTCTCCTTATATGTGTTCATTATCTCCTCCCTATTCTGCCACTTCCTATTGCTTCAGCAAGTTCCCCCCACTGGTGGTTCACAAGTTCTATTTCTTAACAAAGACTTGACATAATCATGGGCAAGGATCAAAAGAAACTTGAATTGAAACAAGGTACTAAATAATTAAATAGCTGAAACAAGGTGCCAAGTACTTCTTTGCATCCCATTACATTATGCCTGATAGAGTTATGGCCACATGGTTATAAAACCTGCCTTGTACTCCCTGTCAGCTTCTAAGTCATATTAGTTGGCAACATTCAAATTCAAAACCCACAAACCATGGTCACACTAATGTGTCAGCACAGGTCAAAGACATGAATTCACATAAAGCACTGAGGTTGGGAGGCAAGACAGATAGTCAGCTATCCACCACTTACTATATCTTAACTCCTGAGCCAAAAATAATTCCCTAGTTTGATTCATTATTCCTAATCTTTGGATCTTGGTGTGTCTCAAAACTTAAAGAGAAATCCCATCCTTAACCTACTTTTAATTTGCAGTCACTTGAATCCTAATGCAAGCCCTTTCATTTTCAAGGAAGAAATCACCTTTTCTTATAGTCTTGGTAACTGTTCTGACCACAGAAATGTGTTCCATCCTCCCATTTACCCATACACAGATTAAGCAAGGTATCCCCCTGCTCAGTTCTGCAGAATCAGATGACTGAGAAAACCACCCTGATTGTTTCCAAAACCCCACAACCTTCAAGCTATGGATGATTTCTGGATTTGGAAATAGAACCTCTAGCATCAAATAAAGTTTGGAAATCATCAGTACCATGTGCCTAGACAAGGAAATAAAAATCTGATATTTGTAATGTTTTATAGTTTATGAAGCACTTTGCCATTTAATAAAACACTTGTAATTCACAACCATAAGTAGAACAAATTTTATTTAACCTTCTCTGTGGAAATGAAGGAAAATGAAGGTTAATATTCTAAAAGTATAATCAGATAAACAAAAGTCATATCCTGTTGAGTCAATAAGCTTTTATTAAGTTCATACTATATGTTGGGCATTGTGCTTAGTGCTAAGGATACAAAGAAAGACAAAAAGTCCCTCTTTCATTCTGAGGGGGAGACAATATGCAAACAACTATGCACAAAAAAAGATATACAGTGTAAATCATAGATGATCTTATAGGTACTAACATTAAAGCCTGGGAAGCATTTTTAGGAGAAGGAAAGGCTTTAGCTGAGACTTTGAAAAAGTTAGGGAAGCTTAGAGGTAGAGGTAAAGAGTCATCCCCAGACATGAGGAGAAGTCAGTGAAAATTTTTGGAGTCAAGAGATGGAGTCTTGTGGGAAGGATCAGCAAGGAGACTAGAGTCATTGGATTATATCTTCTGACTTGACTTCTTGCCATTATATCCTGATGTTTTTTACAGACCCAATGATGAACATAGTATTAAAAATATGATTCATATTATAAATTAGCATCCCAATTATCTGCCTGTGGGTTATCATCCTTGTAGATCACCTACCAAAACTTAACTCAAGGTTAACTAGCTTCTGTCATTGAACCCACTTCTGAGTCATATTCCTCTTTGATCTATTGACTTATTCTTAGCAAAGGAAACTCATTTGTTGTTTTTTATTATTATTATTATTATTATTATTATTATTCTAAATCAAAACAGAGGAAGAAGCCAAACATTTTTAAAAGGCATGATGAATTTTAAAACTTAATAAAATAAATGACTTTTGCATTATCTGCATGCTTGCTCTCTTCCCATAGTGCTGCTGACTCTGAAAGATTTTCCCTCATTATACGGCCAATGTCTTCTTTAATTATGTCAGTGCCACTAAGTATACAAGGCTAGAGTAAGGAGTTATTGAGGACAAAGTAACAGAGAGACATCAAATTACCAAAGATTTATTAACCAGTAAGAGCCTTTTAACTAAAGGGCTTCATCATCCTAGCATGCATAAACAATATCTTCACACATTCATTCACACACATTCTACAATCAAGTATAATGAGCTCATGCAGTGTTGGAGACAGGTCTGAGTACAGAGATCCCTTTCTTTCTCTATACTCAGAGAGCTTCCCTACGCATAAAATTTTAGAAAGAACATAAGAAATTAAAGTAAAACTTCTGTGGTGGGGGTGTAACTAACTATTTTCCTCCACTAATGGGAAGGAGTTGGATGGAGGCACAGGGGATTATAATTTCCAAAGTGGATGGGGGTCTCTTTGTTTTCCTAAACTCTGCCCAAATCAAAGGTCAGTCTTTACCAATTGATCCATTTCCTGGCAATTCAAAAGTAAAAGGTGATATTTTGTTTTTAGATACCTTCATTTCAAACCAATAAGCTTTCCTTTAGTTCTTGTTAAATAAAATTTTAACTTCTTCCTTACAATGATTTCCTTTTTCCATTATTATGATAGCTTACTACAATAATAGAAGGTAGCTACAAAAATGTAATATTGGTTCATTAACATGCCATTAATTTTAGTTTATTGTTATAATTGTTTCTTCACATAAACTCCTTCTCCAAGTGCTCTTCATTCTGTGGAATTGGCCATCAGTCCTCAAAGTTCTGATAGCTGTAGATTACCTCTGGAAGGTCTTACCAGATTAAGTGATACAGGTCCACTGCTAAAGCTGTTTGTCCTTTCTTCTCAAAGACGACCATGACATCAAGAAGGTGATTCCATGACATGCAAGTTAATTGAATTTAAGCAAGGAAGTGCTATGCAAAGTCACCAGCCTCACCTTCACCTCCAGAACCATCTGGGTTCAATGGATAGATCAGAAGAACTAGAGATGGTACAAGATGAAGCGAGGAATTATGCGGCCTTTCCATGTTAAGGTCTTTTAACAAGTCTCTGTGTGACTGACACAACTATTTTGTTGTTCAAGCACCTGCCTTCATTAGGAAAAGCTCATCAACAAAAGTCTGACTTTCTGGTATTGGTATTTGAAGGTGGGTATGGTTAGCTGTAATGGGAATCTGAAGATCTACCCTGCCCCTTGGCCCCTTAATAGGCTTTAGTGAATCTGAGAACCTTCTCTGATTTGAAAATATACTCTGCCCCTAATAGGCTGAATGTGGGAGGCTTGTTTTTTCAGGACCACCTATATCTTGTTACTTTGTTATTGGGCAGTGAAACAAGAAGGTTGTGACATTCTCTGACCCAGGAGAAAACTATATATAGCCTGATGTGAGGTTTTGTTTTGGGTCTCAGTTATGGGAAGAGTTGTGTGATTTGGCCAGATAAGAGTTTGGGCAGCCATTGAGGCCCCCAGCTTTGAAAACCCAGATGTTGGTGCTTCCTTCTCTGGTAAATAACTAGGTATGGATGTAATGGTCAGACAGCTGGAAGACCTGTCTGCTGAACTGTGTTATTTTCTATTGTAACTTCTGCTTGTATTCTCTGAAGTTCAGGGTGCTGACTTTTTCCCCTGAACTAGGTAAATGATATAAGTTTGATTGATTAAAGTAAGATTGTTAACCCATTTTGAGTTGCTTTCCTTTAGAAAAGCAGATCAAAGAACTGTGCTAGCAGCCATCCTGAGTACGCTACGGTGCTTACTGCTACAGTAGCATCATATGAAGAAGTATGGAAGAGTGGGTAGAGCACTGGACTTAGAGTTAGAAATATATGTATTCAAATCCCACCTTAGATAGTAACTATTTAAATTATTTGGAATAGCTAGATGGCACAGTGAATAGAGCATTTGGCCTGGAGTAAGGAAGAACTGAGTTCAAATCTAACCTCAAACACTTCTCACTGTGTGACCCTGGGTGAATCACTTAACCTTGTTCACTTCAGTTTGCTCATCTGTAAAGTGATATGGAGAAGGAAATGGCAAACCACTCCAATATTTCTTCCAAGAAAACTCCAAATGGGGACATGAAGAGTTGGACATGACTAAAACAACCGAACTAAATCCACATGACTTGTGGAAAGTCATTTAACCACTCTAGACCTCAATTTCCTTCTCCATAACATGAGAGCATTGGAATCAGCTACTTTAAGATCCATTCCATGTCTAAATTTAGAATCCTATGATCTCTTCCTAATAGAAAATTATAACTGCAAGGCTTGAGTGTGAAGCAGAAATATTGGAAGTTAAATCCCGTATTTTCTTTGCAGATGTGGAAAACTGTAAGTGGGGATATAGGATGTACCATGAATTTTTTTCCCAATATTTGACTTTGTTTTGATGAACATTTTCCCTATTTTTTTCCTTTTTTTATTACAGATAGATCATTTTAGGGAATGGGGTGCATTGTCCAAGATAGGTGATGTAAAAATAAAACATCAATAATGTTATTTTGAAAAGACATCTTGCTACATCTTTTTTTTTATTATAAAATCATTATTACAGTCATGTACAATAGATTTTCTTTGCCCTACACACACACACACACACACACACACACACATATCCCTTCTTGTCTTCCCTCCCCTAATCCTTTTCTGTATCCCTCCCAAATTGGAATTGTCTGTGGTAAAATATTTTCTGCTGGAAACATCCAAACTTATGTTTTACTCAACTGAATCTTATTAACTAATTCCTGAAATTGATGTGCCCAAAGCTTAATATATATATTAACCAAAACTTGGCTCATCACTTGAATTGTTGCATAGCACTGATATTTGGACAACACAAACCTAGTGTCCCCATTCCAAAGAGGGAGAGATAGGAGCCTAGTATAACCTGGGTGTGACAGGTCCAGAGGGCAGCCTCTCACAGGATCATTAATCCCCATACTTGTCCTACTGTAGCCTGAAGATCATCAAACCTAAGACTCACTTGAATCTTGGTATTGTCAGGTACAACAATGCCAGAAATGGTCACAACAAAGAAATCAAGATCATCTGAGATATCATATATTCCAATAATTGTGAATCCATTTTAAGGTCTTTCCTATGACAATAATTTAGGTTGTTGATTTGAATTTGTTTGCTCTTCAGTATTAAAAAGAATATAGTATGTGAATATCATAAACTAGAATCCTAAAAGTGTAATCCTTCATGGTACAGCACTGGTGAAGCATCTAATGGAAGCTATCCATTGCCTTCATCGAGTCCCTTGCTTGTTCACATGTTAAACAAGGTCAATTCATTTGTGTCATATTTCTTCTTTAAAGCCTAGCCATTGGACAAAATCATATTAATCAGAATTATCCCACAGAATTACAATAGGAAACACTCTAGGACCACAATTGTGATGGAATTTGAAGGAGTTCACTAATATAAAGGATATTGAATGTGGTGATTTTGAATACATTATTTATTCCAAATGACTTATTGATGACCTTATAACTCATGAGTGGTGAAGCATAGCAAAGCCATGAGTGACTTATGAAAGGTCATCCATTACAAGTACAAATGAATAATGTATAAACCTTATTGCAAATTTAGTTAATACAACAGTGATTGTTTATACATGCAATCTCTTTATTTTAACCTTACCGTTTAAGCTGGAAATAAAGCGTGCTTTTTCCCCATTTTGATTGGGATTTTTTAAAATGTACCTTTTGTATAAGCCTCCCACTAGGTCCATAAAATAAAAATGTATTGAAGATATTGAAACACAAGCGCCTCCCTTCCAAGGAGAAAGGGAAAAATTATAGTGAATTCTCTTAATGATTACCCAACCTCATCCCTCACTTTTATCTAAGTTTCATGAAGGTACAGTTAACTTCTCTTTTTTTTTTAAATCATAATCCTCAATCAGTGGAGCTCATCCCATCTTTTACTATGTCTCTGGTGGGATGTCATAGTTCATGTTGATATCTGGTCTCCTGCAGAGGCCTCTTGGTAATTTTGCAAAGATACTGATTTAAGCATATTTCTCATTGTGACACATGATGCTCCAAAAAGTTCACTACTGGGCCCTCTCTCTCGTTCATGTTCTAACTGGTCACAGACACATTCTGACTTCAAGATTTCAACTCTAAAAAGCTAATGCTGGCTCTTTAAGCTGCTGCTTAGAGCACAATCTGATGAGCTTTAGGTCTATTTGCATGAGCTTACCATGGCTTCTCTTGACCAACTCTAGTCATTGTTTTTTATCATATTCCAGATGAGTTTTAGTAGTTAGTGCTGGTGTCTTTGGTATTACTCATCTTCCTATTTCAGCTGTTTCCACTTCTGTTCATATTGTCTTTCTGGTATTTTTCCAGATATTTGATTTAGTTTATCACAGAGAACTGAGTTTCTCTATGACCTCTCACATCACCATATTTTATGCAAGCTCAAAAATGTATTTTAAGAATTCGAATGGGTCTATCTTAGTTCAAAGAAATGACTCAATTAAATCAATAATGACTCAATTTAAGACATATAGGTTTGGTTGAGAATGGAATTGTTTTTGTGAGAGTGGCCTTTAATAGTGCCCTTTAAAACATACCATATGGGGTGGCCAGGTGGCACAGTGAATAGAGTACTGGCCCTGGAGTCATTGGGGCCTGAGTTCAAATTCAGCCTTAGATACTTAACACTTACTAGCTGTGTAACCTTTGCAAGTCACTTTACCCTAATTGTCCTACCTTCACCCCTGCAGAAAGAAAAAAAAGTCACACTCTACATGTAGTCACTTATATCATTTACCTTTAGGACTATCTAGCCCCATTTTTGACCATTTTAAAAGACTTTTATCTATTCAGTTTTGAGAGTGAGTAATGGCATCAGTGCCAAAAGGGCTATGCAAGAGGGATACTAATATAAACAGAAGTAAAAAAAAATTTAGATTAGTAGAATGGGTACTGTATTAGTATTAGTACTATACTCTCACAAAATTTGACCAGTCACAACACCTGATAGAATACAACAACTTGAGTACCATCAATTTTTGCTTCCTTCTCTTTCTGGTCAACATAGACAAGTTCTGTCTTGCATAACAGTTAACCTTGAGATATCAATGAGCTGGGGCATGGCTGAACAAGTTTTGGCATATGAATGTAACAGAATACAATTGTTAAATAAGGAATGATGAGCAAGTGGATTTCAGAAAAACCTAGAAAGATTTACATGAACTGAGACTGAGTGAAGTGAATAGAAACAGAACATTTTACACAGTAACAGCAACATTGTGCAATGACCAAATTTGATAGATTTAGCTCTTCTCAGCAATGCAATGATCTAAAAAAAAAATTCCAAAAGCCTCATCATGAAAAATGCTATCCACTTCTAGAGACAGAACTATGGAGTCTGAATGCAGATTGAAGCAGATACTTTTCTCCCTCTTTTTTGTTGTTGTTTTTTATTCTTTCTCATGGTTTTCCCTTTTGTTCTGATTCTTCTTTCATGACATGAGTAATGTGGAAATATGATCAAAACGATTGTACATGTATAGCCTATATCAGATTGCATGCCCTCTTGGGAAGGGAGAAGGGCGGGGAAAAATCAAGAACTCATAAGTGAATGTTAAAAACTAAAAATAAATAAATGCAATTTTAAAAACAGTTAACCTCTGAGATTCATTTCTAAAACTCACAAAAAAATCTACAACATTTCAAAAAAAATCCTCTGCCTTTACTAAATTCTCCAGAAAATCCAGAACACGAAATACTTCAAGAGATTAAAAAGTACAATCAACTTCTAGAAGCAAAAATATAAATGAATTCCAAATATTGTAAGGGAAAGTAAAATCAAAGGGAAAAAAAGTTGAAAAAAATCACACTTGGAGACTGGAATGGGGAAATCACATCTTGATATATTTACTTTACTTACATGGGATTAAAAATTGGGGCGTTAAGGGGGCGGAGCCAAGATGGCGGAGTAGAAACAGCGTGTCCAAGCCACTGTCCCCCCAGATTACCTCCAAACTATGTAAAAGGGGACTCTGAACAACTTCTGGAGCCCCAGCACCCACAGAATAACACAGAGAAGATAACCTCCCACTGAGGATAGCCCAGCAGCCCTGCAGGAAGGACCAGCGCAGCGGTCTGGGAGCCTGCAGCACAGTGCACGGAGAGCCGAGGCCAGGTATGGTTGAATCGTGGTTTTAGTCCCAGGGCAGCAAAGCCAGCAGGCAGCTGGAGGGACCCCAGAACACCAGAAGCTGTGGCGATTCCAGAATTATCAACATAGACATGCCTAGGACAAAGTGAGAGGTTAGTGCCCTATGGACTTTGGGACCAGTATTTGGGGAACAAGTCAGCTTCCTCCCCTGGGGGCTAGAAGCCACTGAGGAGACACACCATTTTGTAGTTTTTAGTGGCAGCTCCAGCTCCTGGCCTGCGAACTGTAGGGAGAACCAACGATCAGTCTTGGGGGGGTAATTGCTCTTTCTTTAACCTCCCTGGATCTGGATTGTGATCTGGGGGGGGGGGTCTGGGGTTGGCATCCAGCTTGTCAGAAAGCTGTGAAGACCCCAACATCCGGGACGAAAGCTCCCCTGTCTGGTGGCAGAGTCCTCCTGTGGCAACAAGCACAAGGGTCAAGTAATTAAGTGGCAACATGTCAAGGCAAAGGAAACAAAATAAACAGAAAAATGCAACCTTAGACTCCTATTTTGGGGGCAAAGAGGTTCGAAGCAGGGAACAGGAGGAGGACTGTGAAGTGAGAAATCTTGCTCCAAAATCTCCAAAGGAAAATATGAGTGGGTTACAGGCCATAGAGGACCTTAAAAAGGACTTTAAAAATCAAATAAGAGAAGTGGAGGAAAAATTGGAAAGAGAAATGAGAAGGATGCAGGAAAAGTATGAAATGAGGGTCAACAGCCTGACTGAGGAAAACAACACCTTAAAAAATAGATTAAATCAAATGGCAAAGGAAGCCCAAAAGGGCAATGAGGAGAAGAATGCCTTAAAAAGCCGAATTTGCCAGATGGAAAAAGAATCTCAAAAGTTCACCGAGGAGATTCATTCCTTCAGAGTTAGACTGGAGCAAATGGAAGCTAAGGACTTTATGAGAAATTAAGATGATGTAAAGCAGATCCAAACAAATGAAAAATTAGAAGGCAATGTGAAATATCTCATGGGAAAAACCACTGACGTGGAAAATAGATCCAGGAGAGACAATTTAAAAATTATTGGACTACCTGAAAGCCATGATCAAAGGAAGAACCGAGAAATCACCCTTCAAGAAATTCTTAAGGAAAACTGCCCTCATGTTTTAGACCCAGAGGGCAAAATAGAGGTTGAAAGAATCCACAGATCACCTCCTGAAAAAGATCCCCAAAAGAAAACTCCCAGGAATATTATAGCCAGCTTCCAGAATCCCCAGATCAAGGAGAAAATACTACAAGCAGCCAGGAAGAAACAATTTCAATATTGTGGAAACACAATCAGAATAGCACAGGACCTGGCAGCTTCTACACTGAGGGATTGAAGGGAATGGAATATGATATTCCAGAGGGCAAAATAGCTGGGAATGAACCCAAGGGTCACCTACCCAGCAAAACTGAGTATTTTGTTTCAGGGGAAAGTATGGTCATTCAGTGGAATAGAGGACTTTCAAGCATTCTTGAGGAAAAAACCAGAGTTGAATAGAAAATTTGACATCCAGACACAAGAAGCAAGAGATGAGTGAGAAGGTAATCAGGGAAAAGAAATGAAAAGGAACTTATCAAAGTTGAACTATTTACATTCCTACATGGAAAAACAATAACTGTGACTGATGAAACCTTTCTCAGTAAGAAAATAATGGAAAAAGAGTGTATGGTCATATGAATTCATAGGTGAATGTGTGCATATATGTTTACAGTTATACATGGAGAGAGGGCATAGATTGAATTTGCTGGGAAGGGAGGATACTTAAAGGGTGAAATTATGAGGTGAGAGAGGAAAGTGGCAAGAGGAGATGCGGAGAAACAGGGTAGGGTAAACTATCTCATGTAGAAGAAGCAGGGGGAAGTGGTTGAAAAGGAGGGGAAGAATAGGAAGGCAAAAAGGCAAAACCACATTCTTATTGAATTTGGTTCAGAGAGAGAATGACATACATACTAAATGAGATATCTCCACCTGCAGCAGAATAGGGGGAAGGGGGATGAGATGAGGGATGATGGATGGGAGGGCATTTTGGGGGGGAGTGGAGGTAGGAAGTACCCACTATAGAAGAGGGACAGGATCAAGTAGGGAATGGACCAGGGAGGTGGGATGGGTGGGAGGGAATTATAAGCAGCCTTGTGCAATATATCTACTATGGTAATGTTTTGCATAGCTACACATGTACAACACATACTGAATTACTTATCTTCCCAGAGGGAATGGGTGGCAAGGGACCAACGGAATGGATCTGAAATTCGAGGTCTTAAGATTAAATGTTTCAAATATATATAAATACTATTATCAATACTCTTTTGCATGTAATTGGGAGATAAGATGTGCAGGCATTGGGGTACAGAGATTCACCTTCCTCCAATGGAAAAGTCGAAAGGGGTATGGGAGAATATATGGGACAGAGCAAATTGGAGGAAAGGATATCTTGTGGGGCTGCTATTCTGGGATGGTGGGTAGGGGAAAAATGGAGGCGGGGAAATTGTAACTCAAAATCTGGTGGTAATGAATGATGTAAACCAGAAGTTAATAAGGCATTTGTTTAATTAAAGAATATTGCGGAGTTATAAGGAATCTTAGAATCATTGAATCTAATTTTCATTGGGGTAAGGAAATGGTCCCTTTGTCATCCTCAGCAGGCTGAATAGAATTGAGAGCAGAATATGTAGAATATGCTTTACAGGGGAAGACACCCAGGGAGACCTGCAGGTATATTATCTATATGAACCTCCTTGAGCAACTGTTTCAATTTTACTTTTTTATGAATATTAATTGATGTTAACAAGGAAGTCTATACTAATCAACTATTTTTGAAACAACAAATTGGATGAAGACATTTATGAAATTTTTGGATGACATAAAGCTGAGAGGGATGAATAGAGTTAGAATACAGATTTTAAAATACTTGAATATTCAGAACAGGTTTAGTAAAGCTCATATGATTTAATTCACTTTCATTTAACATATATTTATTAAGCAGCAATTCTTTGCGATGTACTTTGCAAGGTGCTGAGGATACAAAGAAAAAAATCACATTGTTCCTTCAAGGAGTTACATCTTATTGAGAAATGTAATAGGAATAATTTTTAAATTTTGCACTTGGGTTCCAAAAATTCAACTAATCTAATGGGGGTGGGGATTTAAGATATCTGCTGAATGTGTTCTGAGTCATTAGATTGAATATAAATATCCTGAGTTAGCATGATATTAGATTGCAAATACTCACCTGAGTAAAGGTGGAAATTGGTCCACTAAACATGGCTATGATCATCTAATATCTAGATTACTATGCTAAAATTTGGGTTCCATATTTTAGAAGAGACATGGGTAGTAATAAGAATAATAATAGCAACAATAAGACTAATAACATTTATATCATGCCTACTGTGTATCAGATACTGTACTAAGTGTTTTATAGTTTTTATCTTATTCAACTATCACAGCAATTCTGGGTAGTAGGTGCTATTATTATCCCCATTTAACAGATTAGAAAATTGAGCTAAACAGTGGTTAAATAACTTGCCCAAGGGGGCGGAGCCAAGATGGCGGAGTAGAAACAGCTCATCCAAGCCTCTCTGCCCCCAGATTCTCCACAAACTATGAAAAAAAGGACTCTGAAAAACTTCTGGAGCCCCAGCACCCACAGAACGACACAGAAAAGCTAACCTCCCGCTGAGGACAGCCCAGCACCCTGCAGGAAGGACCAGCGCAGCAGTCTGGGAGCCGGCAGCGCGCAGAGCCCAGAGCGCAGAGCGCAGGAGCTGAGCCGAGCCGAGCCCAGGTCCACGTGAGCCGAGGTTTTAGCCCCAGGGCGGCAGGGCCAGCAGCCGGCTGGAGGAACCCCAGAACACCAGGAACTGTGGAGACGCCAGAATTATCAACATAGACTTGCCTGGGACAAAGTAAGAGGTTAGTGTCCTATGGACTTTGGGACCTGTATTTGGGGAATACGTCAGCTCCCTCCCCTGGGGGCTAGAAGCCGCTGAGGAGACACGCCATTGTGTAGTTTTCATAGGCGTTTCCGGCTCCCAGCCTACAAATCGTGGGGAGATCCAGCGATCAGTCTTGGGGGGTAATCGCTCTTGCTTTAACCTCCCTGGATCTGGATTGTGATCTAGGGTGGAAGTTGTGGGTGGGTTTACAGCTTGCCAGAAACGGAAGTTGCCCCCCACACGTTTGGGACGAAAATTCCTCTATCTGGCCTTAAAGCCATAGTGTGGCAACAAGCCCAAACATCAAGCAATTAAGTGGCAACATGCCAAGGCAAAGGAAACAGAAAAATGCAACCCTAGACTCCTATTTTGGGGGCATAGAGCGGGAAAAGGACTGTGAGGTCAGAAGTCCTGCTCCAAAAGCCCCAGGGGAAAACATGAGTGGGTTGCAGGCCATAGAGGACCTTAAGAAGGACTTTAAAAATCAAATAAGAGAAGTGGAGGAAAAATTAAAAAGAGAAATGAGAAGGATGCAGGAAAAGTATGAAATGAGGGTCAACAGCCTGACTGAGGAAAACAACACCTTAAAAAATAGACTAGCTCAAATGGCAAAGGAGGCCCAAAAGGGCAATGAGGAGAAGAATGCCTTAAAAAGTCGAATTTGCCAGATGGAAAAAGAATCTCAAAAGTTCACTGAGGAGATTCATTCCTTCAGAGTTAGACTGGAGCAAATGGAAGCTAATGACTTTATGACAAATCAAGATGCTGTTAAGCAGATCCAAACAAATGAAAGATTAGAAGGCAATGTGAAATATATCATGGGAAAAACCACTGACCTGGAGAATAGATCCAGGAGAGACAATTTAAAAATTATTGGACTACCTGAAAGCCATGATCAAGGAAAGAACCTAGAAATCACCCTTCAAGAAATTCTCAAGGAAAACTGCCCGGATGTTTTAGATCCAGAGGGCAAAATAGAGGTTGAAAGAATCCACCAATCCCCTCCTGAAAAAGATCCCAAAAAGAAACTCCCAGAAATATTATAGCCAGGTTCCAGAATCCCCAGATCAAGGAGAAAATACTTCAAGCAGCCAGGAAGAAACAATTTCAATATTGTGGAAACACAATCAGAATAGCCCAGGACCTGGCAGCTTCTACACTGAGGGATCGAAGGGCATGGGATATGATATTCCAGAGGGCAAAAGAACTGGGAATGAACCCAAGGGTCACCTACCCAGCAAAACTCAGTATTTTGTTTCAGGGAAAATATGGTCATTCAGTGGAATAGAGGACTTTCAAGCATTCTTGAGGAAAAAACCAGGATTGAATAGAAAATTTGACATCCAGACACAAGAAGCAAGAGATGCCTGAGAAGGTAATCAGGGAAAAGAAATCAAAAGGAACTTATCAAAGTTGAACTATTTACATTCCTATATGGAAAAGCAGTAACTGTGACTGATGATATCTTTCTCACTATGAAAATAATGGAAGAAAGGGGTGTGGTCATATGGATACATATGTGAATGTGTGTGCATATGGTTACAGTTATATATGGATAGAGGGCATAGGTTGAATTTGTTGGGAAGGGAGAATACTCAAGGATGAAATTATGAGGTGAGAGAGGAAAGTGGCAAGAGGAGATGGGGAGAGACAGGGTAGGGTAAACTATCCCATGTAGAAGAAGCAAGGGGAAGTGGTTGCAAAGGAGGGGGAGAATAAGGAAGGCTAAAAAGGCAAAACCACATTCACATTGAGTTTGGTTCAGGGAGAAAATGACATACATACTAAATGGGATATCTCAACCTGCAGCAGGATAGGGGAAGGGGGATGAGAGGAGAGATGATGGATGGGAGGGCATCCTTGGGGTGAGGGGAGGTTGGAAGTACCCACTATAGAAGAGGGACAGGATCATGTAGGGAATGGACCAGGTGGGGGGTGGGATGAGTGGGAGGGAATTATAAGCAGCCTTGTACAATATATCTACTATGATAATGTTTTGCATAGCTAGACATGTACAACATATACTCAATTACTTATATCCCAAGAAGGAATGGGTGACAAGGGAGGAAGGAAATGGATCTGAAATTCAAGGTCGTGACATTAAATGTTTCAAATATATATATAAATACTATTATTAATACTCTTTTGCCTATAATTGGGAGATAAGATGTGCAGGCATTGGGACACAAAGATTCATCTTCCTCTAATGGAAAAGTCGATGGGGGTATGGGAGAAGGTATGGGAAAGAGCAGATTGGAGGAACCGATATCTTGTGGGACTGCTATTCTGGGAGGTTGGGTAGGGGAATAATGGGGGGAAAATGATTGTAACTCAAAACCTGGCGGAAATGAATGATGTAAAACAGAAGTTAATAAAGTATTTGTTTAAAAGAAAACCAAAAAAATAAATAAATAAATAAATAACTTGCCCAAAGTTACACAATTAGTAAATCTCTTTGCATGGATTGAGTTCTTCCTGAGTCCAGAACCAATTTTCTATCCACTCTACCACTACCTGCACCTTACTCAGGCAAGTTTCCAGGTATCCAAAGGGCAGCAACCAGTTCAGTGAGTATAATTGAAATAATGACTAGTTAGAATTAAGGTTAAATTAGACTCTTGAAATATTTATCCTGGAAAAGGATAGATGTCATTGGGACAGGAAAGAGTGAAAATTGTCTTCATATATTTGGAAGGTTCATATTAGGAATTTTAGCACCATTCTTCTTGTAGAATTAGTTAAGCAGATTTCAGTTGAACATAATGAAATTTTTTATAACCATCAGACTTGCAACAAAATGGAATTGATTGTCTCTAAGTATAATGAACTTTCTTTCAATTGAGGTGTTGAAGTAGACACTTGATGATCACTTGTCAGAATGATTTATAGAGTATTCATAATTTGTATAGACACAAAACTAGATAACCTCCAAGATGCTGTCCAGCTCTAAATCCATAATCCTTTGATCCCTGCCAACTCTGTGGATTTAAGAGAAGCCGGCAATTTATTACGTTGTGTCTGATGGTTTACCAGCATCACCTACAAATATATTTGTGTGGAAATAGGGAAAAGTAGGGGTTACAAGTGTGGACTATAGGAGACTAAGCTTTATAACTCCCATCTAGTCATTATCAAAATTGAATTAGCATCATGAAAATCTTATGTCACCCAAAATCTTCAAGTTTCATATGCAGAATAGAATTCAGTGGAAGAACAATTAAATCCAGGGAAAAGAGAGAGATGAAAAGTTTCAACATTAATAGTAATATTATATTAAATTATATGTTATAATTATCTATATATAACATTATAGTATTACATATTATATGTACTGTATTATATTATAAAACACACAGTTTCCAAAGTGCAAAAGTCTGACATTTACTGACCTACTTGGCAATCACCATACAAAAATGTTGCATTAGTAATGATTCTAGGGACTGCCAGGAAGCACCAAACTTCTCAGATCTGTAGTTCAAACTCAGTGCTATTTTTCATCTTCTTTGCCAGGCTTGATGTATGCAAAATAGCAGCAGAAGATCACTATCAACTCACTCAAGGGCAAAAAGAAATATTTTATGGAAGTTTCCACCACACATACACATGTACACATGTGGTTGAGTGCACACACATATTTTCTGTAATTATAGATCTGAACCAGAGATATGACAGGCATTCTGTGATTTAAATCTCATTCTGGGGTGTAGAATAATGTGCAAATTTCTCAAGATGAAAGATAATTTGAAAGTCATTGAGATAGGGGACAACACAGACACTGAGAAGGATAGTTTTGAGAGTGATTGATTAGAACCAAGGGCTATGAGGGTGGTAAAAAGGTCCAAAACCATACCTTCCCCATACAGTACTAGCAAGTAAACTGTCACAAGTTATTAGCTCTCCCACTTGTAAGTTTTAAATATTAGGCATTGGAGAGAAAAAGTTAACAACTAACCAGTTATAAAGATTTATAACATTAGATGGTCTACAGGTGAAGACCAATACCTACTATCAGAGTCTGCCAATTGAATAAGTCATCCCCCCCATGTTGTTGGAAATGTCTATGAAGTCCATCAAACAATGCAAACATACACATTCTAACTTCAGCTTATACTATAGGAAGCATTTATCTATACACTAATTCCTCCTTAAAAGTTTTCACTGTTTACCTCGTGTTTGGCCCTTTTCATTCACCTCAACAATTATTTTACCATCTGCTGGCATACTTTCTAGGTATGATTGTTCCCATTGTCCCAGAGCTATGTTTTAGTCATCAGCAGTATGATTGTCATTAATTAACATTTATTGACTGCCTTATGGCAGGCAGATATGTTGTGTTCTACAAAACTCTGGGGAATTTTACAGAAAAGATTTTGATCAGCCTTGTCCTTGAAGAGTTTCCAAAATGGTTGTTAGTCTTCTATCACACCAACAAAAAATAATTTTTATGCTAATTTGTCTGTATACATGCTATTTCACCATGGAACACAAACTTTTTAAGGCAAGAACTACTTTGCTTTGGCTTTGTACCCTACTGATTAATGCAGCAACTGACATATAATATGCACCCAATCAATTCTTATTGAATCAATAAACTATCTTTAGTCAATTAAGTGCTTATATTATGATGTCATATTTAAATCACAGAATGAGAGATGGAAGGAAGTTAGAGATCATCTAGTTCAATCTCAAGTCGGAATGCCTTTACAGCATCTTTACATGTTGTTCTGCAACTTGCACTTGAAGAACACTAGAAATGAGGAAGTCATTATTATGTAGGAACTGTATTTGACCTTGGGAGAGTTCTAATTATCAGGGAATTGGTTTTTTCCTTTATATTGAGACAAAATCTGACACCCCCCCCCAAAAAAAATTGTGCATAGTGCTATGCGTCTCACCAAAAAAGCCAAGCATAACAAATTTAATCTACCCTACTTATAAGAAGAAAATGTTAAGGGAAAAAAATATATGTAAAAATGTTGTATGTATTGTGTACATACAAAAACGCATTATGCATGCATGTGTGTATATAATGTATGTGTATATACACATGCATATATGCATACACATACATTCATATATACATGCATGCATACACACATATACACATCCATACACACACACCATTAAGTTCTTTCTTTTTCTTGTGAAATACCCATAGCTTCTTACCTAGTTCACATAGGCATGATTTTATGTCCCATTACTATGATGGTTACAATTATATATATGCTTCACTTTGTCAATGATTGTCCTAAAATGCTAACTCAAGTAGTTGATAAACATGTTCGATAATACACACATCCAAAAATGGAAACATGATACAATTCACTAGAGACATGATATCAAATTCAAATAGAGGGGGTTGGAGCCAAGATGGCGGAGTAGAAACAGCTCGTCCAAGCCTCTCTGCCCCCAGATTCCCCCCAAACTATGTAAAAGGGGACTCTGAACAACTTCTGGAGCCCCAGCACCCACAGAATGACACAGAGAAGCTAACCTCCTGCTGAGGAGAGCCCAGCAGCCCTGCAGGAAGGACCAGCACAGAGGTCTGGGACCTGGCAGCACGCAGAGCGCAGGAGCTGAGCCCAGGTCCGCTTGAGCCGAGGCTTTAGCCCCAGGGTGGCAGGGCCAGCAGCCGGCTGGAGGAACCCCAGAACACCAGGAGCTGTGGCGACTCAAGAATTATCAACATAGACATGCCTAGGACAAAGTAAGAGGTTAGTGTCCTATGGACTTTGGGACCTGTATTTGGGAAATGCGTCAGCTCCCTCCCCTGGGGGCTAGAAGCTGCTGAGGAGACACGCCATTTTGCAGTTTTCAGAGGCAGCTCCGGCTCTCAGCCTACTAATCGTGGGGAGATCCAGCGATCAGTCTTGGGGGGTAATCGCTCTTGCTTTAACCTCCCTGGATCTGGATTGTGATCTAAGGTGGAAGTTGTGGGTGGGTTTACAGCTTGCCAGAAACGGAAGTTGCCCCCCACACGTTCGGGACGAAAATTCCTCTATCTGGCCTTAAAGCCATAGTGTGGCAACAAGCCCAAAAGTCAAGCAATTAAGTGGCAACATGCCAAGGCAAAGGAAACAGAAAATGCAACCCTAGACTCCTATTTTGGGGGCATAGAGCAGGAAAAGGACTGTGAGGTCAGAAGTCCTGCTCCAAAAGCCCCAGGGGAAAACATGAGTGGGCTGCAGGCCATAGAGGACCTTAAGAAGGACTTTAAAAATCAAATAAGAGAAGTGGAGGAAAAATTAGAAAGAGAAATGAGAAGGATGCAGGAAAAGTATGAAATGAGGGTCAACAGCCTGACTGAGGAAAACAACACCTTAAAAAATAGACTAACTCAAATGGCAAAGGAGGCCCAAAAGGGCAATGAGGAAAGGAATGCCTTGGAAAGTCGAATTTGCCAGATGGAAGGGGAGTCTCAAGAGTTCACTGAGGAGATTCATTCCTCCGGAGTTAGACTGGAGCAAATGGAAGCTAGTGACTTTATGAGAAATCAAGATGCTGTTGAGCAGATCCAAACAAACAAAAGATTAGAAGGCAATGTGGAATATCTCATGGGAAAAACCACTGACCTGGAGAATAGATCCAGGAGAGACAATTTAGGAATTGTTGGACTACCTGAAAGCCATGATCAAGGAAAGAACCTAGAAATCACCCTTCAAGAAATTCTCAAGGAAAATTGCCCTGGTGTTTTGGATCCAGAGGGCAAAATGGAGGTTGAAAGAATCCACCGATCACCTCCTGAAAAAGATCCCAAAAGGAAAACTCCCAGGAATATTATAGCCAGGTTCCAGAATCCCCAGATCAAGGAGAAAATACTACAAGCAGCCAGGAAGAAACAATTTCAATATTGTGGAAACACAATCAGAATAGCCCAGGACCTGGCGGCTTCTACACTGATGGATTGAAGGGCATGGAATATGATATTCCAGAGGGCAAAAGAACTGGGAATGAACCCAAGGGTCACCTACCCAGCAAAACTGAGTATTTTGTTTCAGGGGAAAATATGGTCATTCAGTGGAATAGAGGACTTTCAAGAATTCTTGAGGAAAAAACCAGAATTGAATAAAAAATTTGACATCCAGACACAAGAGGGAAGAGATGCCTGAGAAGGTAATCAGGGAAAAGAAATCAAAAGGAACTTATCAAAGTTGAACTATTTACATTCCTATATGGAAAAGCAATAAC